>VFFE01007506.1:1311821-1570269 GCA_008921705.1 Burhinus oedicnemus
GGAGAGAGAGCTTCACAGCAAACTTTCTAATTTATATTGAATGTGACGTTCATGGTATGAAATAATCCTGTTGGCCAGCATGGGTCAAGTTCTTATTCTTCCTCATCCCTGCACCTGGCGAGCTCGAAAACACTGAGACCTTGAAACCTACACACCGTAGCTGGCTATAAAGTAAATATTTTCATAAATTCAGACACTAGAGTCTTCTAGAAGTACAGCTTTCCCAAGCATTAGAAGAGAAATTAGTCCTGTGTCGCTCAAACCAGGACAGGGAGAAACAGTAGTCTTGGCTCATAGTGAGTTGCTAACCAGCACAGCCCCTGTAAGCGTGTGGAAAGAAAATAACAGGTTGGCTCACTACCCCACAGAGTTTTCTGAACCCTGCATTTAAATTACCCTCAGCAGCTCTAAACTGATCTGGTTCAGCCAGAAACAAACAGTCACATAGTTGCAATCAAGAGGTAGCACTAGAAATTGTTTCTTATCATTTCTAGTTACCTCTTCTAATTCTTGCTACTTGCTTAAAACGGTGCAGATGTAATCCCTGTGCCAGTATGTTTATTGTGACAACATCAGGATTCGAATGCTGTCTCAGGGCTCTAGGTAAGTCACTCTCTGGATACGAATTTGTGAGGTGTGTAGCTTCAAGTTATTTCAGGTGGGATTCACTGCAATAACCATTTTCTACAGTTAGACACAGAAGTCAAATCAGTCCTTTCTTGTAATGTAGCCAAAAAGATGATGTGGGCATCCAACCTTTATGTTTTTACAACCTGGGCCAGTGGGATGTACATTAAGCTCAGTTTCTTCTTTTCCAGTATAGAATGTAAACTGGCACCTCATGCAAACCAGTGACCAGTATCCATCCTAGATGAGCATTTTAATCATTCAGATAAAATCCTACTCCTTTTTCTTCCCCTGCATGAGCTTTCTTCTGTCCTCCCCGTACAAACTTTGCATTGTTTGCCTTCTCTCCAGCTCCATGAAACTTACTTTCTTGTCTGACAGTGGCACAACTTCAAGAGGAGGAACACAGAGGCCACCTGCCCTGCCAAACCTTCCCTATAGAATAAATTACTGTCCTAGCAAGGGTCAGATTGGGTTTCCCTGTTTCCTGGACAAGTGCTGTAATCACTGAGTTACTACCTACAAGACTAGAGGCAGATCTGCCATTTCTATGTTTTTTTGGAGGGAAAGGGTTGCCTCTAATTTTTATCTGAACAGACTTCTCAGCTGGCACTCAGTCTACCTACAGGGCTGTGTATCTTGGGGACTTGTGGGAAAGCCCACATTACTAGTGGATCTAGGTACACCTTAATTTTGAGATGGATCCTGGATCACTAACCAGGAGAGATGCAGGTCTGGTCATGAGCAGAATTTGCAGGAACTTTGATTATCATGGGAGCTTGTGTCGTGGTTTGGGCCAAACTGGTCCCATCAGACAGAATGACAGATGCTCTCTCCTGCTCCACTTCCGAAGGGAGGCGAGAGAGAGAGAGAGAAAAAGAGAGACTTAAGAGTTTAGAAGGAACTAAACTACTTTAATGAAATATTAATAATAAAATAATAAAAAGAAAATGAAATATATACAAAACACTATCAAGCTCCCAAGATGACAGTCATGTCACCAGCGGGCACTGGGGAAGTCCCAGACTGGACTCAGCGACGGAAAGGCACTGGATTCCAGATCTCGATTCAGGATCGGGATCAAAGGCAGACGCAGAGACAGAGTCCTCCTCAGACACCAGCCATTGAAGGAAGAGGGCTGACCCTTTGATCCCTCAGCTTTTACACTGAGCATGAGGCAGATGGGATGGAATACCCTGTTGGTCAGTTTGGGGTCACCTGTCCTGTCCGCTCCTCCCCACAGGTGTGACCCCTCTATGCTTTTGCACTTCCAACCCTCCAACAGGGCAAGTAACAAAGTTGGCTGCCCTTGGGTGTTAAAGCAATAAGTATCAGCAGGAGCCTCTCTGCATCCCATTCCTTGGCATCAACTATAAACATGGGTCTCATCACTCTGAGAGCCAACAGTTTCTGCACAACATGCTGGTTATTTCAGCAGTTAGAAGAGACCTAGCTAAAAAGTAAAGTTACTGAACAAAATTGATCCTGTTTTACCTCAAACCAGGACAGCTTGACTAGTGAACATGAAAATATTTAAGGCAGGGGGGCAGTACGGACAGCTGTTACAAGAACTACACTTAAGAATCAGATACTTAAAGTGCTATCTTTGTTCTACATGGGTCTCCTCATGTCGAAGAAGAGCCTTTGCTTCTTTCCACTGTGAGGTTAGCAGGTTCTACACATGTCCAAGAAAAACTGTCAGGTACCTGGTCAAGAATGCAAGTAGGTGTTGTTAGGTCTGCTTACACTAGGGCACTTCCAGTTTAGGTAGTCATGGAGAAGAATATCTGAAGGTCTGCATTTTGAAGTCAGCTAAGTGGCAGCTGCGTGCCTTGGTTATTTTGTGGATTTAGTGTTGAACTTTTTAAGGAGTCTGTGGTGATCTGAACTCAGTTGTTCAAATCTTGAAGAGTGGTGCTCTAACCAGCCAAGTCTTTTTGTGGGATGCATGAATTTAATCTCAAAGTCACTGGTCTGATACCTCTCTCAGCTGAAAGACTTCTGAAAAACATTTGTTTAAAAACATCATGTTGGATTCACCACAATGCACAATTGTCATTAATGTTTCATTTCAATTTCATTGTCTTTCTCCACACTGATATGAAGGAAAATCAAGCAAGTAAAATCTTGATGCTACCATCAGTCTTTGCAGATGGATGACAGTATCCATCTGCATTAAACGATTGGCAGGTTTGGGACCTCAAAATGTAGCAGCCTTTTTATTTATTTATTTTACTTTTTTTTTTTTAACTATAAATCCAATGCAATAAGACTGTGTCTTGATTAAAACTTTGAGATGCTAGCGTAATAAAAATGTAATTTGATTAATTTATGCCACAATTTACATAAAATGAAAAGGCTATTTTAAATTCATGCTGAAAATAGACTAAATGCCACTTACAGCCTGTCTGCTGTCAAAATATCCTTTGTGTTTTGTTCTCAGAGTGTATGTTAGTTAAAATTAGAGCCTGTAGAATAGAACAAAAATAATAAATAAAATCTTTGGAGAAGAAGAAGAGGGCAAGCCAGAATTGTTATTTCCTTTCCAGAGGCAGAAATAGCAATACATTTCTGTTAGAAACTAAAGTTTTCTGTTATTTTTGCTCAGTGAGTCTCTTCTTGTTTGATAAATTACTTCCATTTTCATTTTGGTTATTTCTTTCTCACCAATATGTGTGATTAGAACTTAAACAATATCTTTCCAACTGAGGGCACATTTTGTATAGGTAAGAAAAATGCCAGTAAAGCTTGCAAGTGAATAAAATGCCTGATAAAGAGGCCATTCTTCAAGCTTCTACATTATGGAAATGTGGGAATATTTTCAGTTGAGTAGTGTCAGAGAAGATTAATATTATGTAAACTGACGAAGCAATATGCAGAAGTTTTCTTATTGTCACTGTTCAAAGCTCCTAATACAACTTTTTAAAAAAACAGTTAAGCAGAAGAAAAAAGGCAAGAGTAAGGTATTATGACACAATCACACCTCTAGGCCATTATAAAGCACCAAACTGGTTGTAGAGGCCTAAACAGCCTCTTCGTAGAATAAACGGTTAAATGGTTATCAATATAGAACTATTCGCCACTTTTCTCTACTCAGTCAGCTCTTGGTGTATTTGACATCAATGTATTTGCATCTGTGTTATTCTGCTGTCTTTGGGCTTTAAAACCTGATGTCTGGCCATGTCCTGCTTTGAGGTCAAACAGGACCAATTTTGTTCAGTAACTTTACTTTTTAGCTAGGCCTCTTCTAGTTGGCAGAGATGGAATATCTAGGCCTCTTCTAGCTAAAAAGTAAAGTTACTGAACAAAATTGGTCCTGTTTGACCTCAAACCAGGACATTAAAAAAATATATTGTCAGGTGCTGTAAGTACATTTTATTTTCTTCTGTAAAATCACAATTTCTGAGAAAAAGGAAGACATGATATTCCATCTCTGCCAACTAGTATAATGTTTACATTAGCAAAGATAGGCAAAATTGAGAGAAGAATTTAATGCAAAGTGTTATTTTCTGTGCTTCATGTTTGGTAGGTGACAGTATGACTTGTTAGGATTCTAAAGACAGTTTTATGATATTTTAAATCAAGAGAAATAATTTCTCAGATAATTTGAAAATGTTGAGTAGCCATTGCTTTGAAGCTGGCAGTCTTAAAGAAGAATAGTGATCCAAAGTTGGGGGCCGGGGCGGAGTGTGTGCTGTTAGACTAAGGGGCCCTCAGGAGATTCCCCACATCTTCTGTGGATTGCCATGAATTTTTCATGGATTGCCATGAATTTTTCATGGACTGCAACTCACTCTTACCATTAGAGTTTTGGGTGTAAGTAGAGTGGCTTCCGCAGACCTGCTGTGAGCTGTGCACTACAGTCTCAGTCCATGGGCTGCAAGTTGGCATTTGGCATTGTACTAAAGCTCCCAATCTGTTCTGCAGTGGGGGGCCAGGCTTCATGGAAAATCCTTAGTCCTCATGCTTGTGTCTACACATTTTCCATTCTGTTAAAGACATATGGATATTTTTTATAGAACATAATTTAATGTGAGATACAAAATATAAAAAAGCATTTCTAAAATTCTAAACATGCATTGTCAGCAATGAAAGTATTTCAGACATCTGAATTCTCTTTTAATTCTTATTATGTATTCTCCCACCTTCCAGAAAACCTGAATATTGTTTTAACTGCCTTTTCCATTAAAATGCCCTTTTAATTGCTTGGAAATCTATCCTAAATTTGATTCTGTTCCAAACACTTGTTCAGCAAAACTGACTGATGATTGCCCATTTCTGGACCAGAGTTTATTACAAGAAAAACATAAATGAACTCTCTGTGGAATTTTCCAAGATTTCTGGAGAGGAAATGCAATATCCTCCTTGTAGCACAGAGCGTGCAGATATTCTAGTCCCAGCGTTGCTACTAACTTTCCTGTTGGACAAGTTGCTAGATTTCTGCTGCCTGTTTTCTTGCTTTGTAAAAGAAGCTAATATTAACTTGCCACCCAATAATTTGACAAGTCGGAGTGAATGTTTGCAAAGTACTCTGAAAGTCAGATGGAAAATGTTATGAAAGTCCAAGCCTCCGCTAGCCAAAGAGGATATTTACAGTAGGTTCTTATTTTATGTAGTGAAATAAAAATGTTCAAGCGTATAACCAGATGAGACCAAGACTGATCTAAAATTAAACTCAGGAGGCATTTTTTGACCTTTCAACAGAAATTATATAAGCACTCTTAGGTTATAAATAGCCCTTTGTTTTCCTTCTCTTTGTCTAACACTCAGAAGAAACACAGGGTTAGTTGTTTGTTATGAAGAGATAGGGCAATGCTTTAGAGTGGAAACAATTGTTCACTGTTCTTTATTTATACTGTTCCTGTAACATTTGTAGCTAGCATTTGTTGCTTTTCTTAGGGCTTTTTTATCTTCAAAAAGATACAGAAATAAACTTTCTAGTCATGAAAATGACAACACCAGAAGAAAACCAAAACACTCACCAGCCCGTTTCAAGTGTGAAAGTTTCTTTCCTCTTCCCCAGTTTGATATGTGACTGAAGAGCAAAAGAGCCGGTGCTAAACTATTGTTAAACTGGCTCATAAACACTTGAGTATTATTTCCTATTTTTATTATGAACCCTCAGAAATAGGACATGAAATGTGTCCACTCTTCAATGAAAGTATTTGTGTTAGCATTAAGGATAATGAAACTAAATTCTTCACAGAATGATGTGTGTGGATGTATCTATGTGCGTATTTCCAAATATGCTCATTTTCAACAGTAGTAATTTCCTTGAATGACCAATAAATGCCTAACTAATAGCAATTTAATTCTGTGTTAAAAAGAAAAAAAGTTTAACAAACAGAAACCACCTGAAACCTTACCCTGAAGTCAAGTAATTGGCATCAGTGACAAAGCAGAAGTATGAAAATGCCACTTACCTTTTTCTTACTATTTTGTGTTCCCACTTTGTATGATTTCTCTGAGATTCGTATTATGGGAATAATGTCCTTAACATTAAAATGTATGTGAGGTAAGTGGCTTTATTAGCTACCACATTTTGTTCCACTTAAATTTTTAATCACCTATCAAACACAGTCATTTGCTTCATAACTTTTCACTGAGAGCAAGCATGATTCTCTAAATTAAATTGGAATAAATGGGCTGCAGCAAAGAGTATACAATTAGGCTTCCAGAATAAAAGGGATCTGGGATTAAAAAAGAGCTATCGTGCAGCACTGTCAGTCTCTGTAGGCTACTTAGAAATGCACGGGAGACCAATCAGGCCTTGATTGCTCCAGAACTGAGGCTGAGTGTGGCCAGTCCTGCTATGACATCTCCGCTTTAACTCCCATTTCCCTTGGTTATGTCGAGAAAACAGGTGATATTACGTTTAATTCAGTCCTCAGAGTTTAAGCAAATTAAACACTTGGGATCAAATTCACACATAATGTAAGACCAAGAACTTAATAGAATTATACCAAAGATTATTTTTTCTCAGTGTTACATTATTTGATGTCTCTTTTACATAGTGATTTGTGGATTTATGAAGCAGTTTAGTAGCCCTGACAATTTCACTCCATAATGTCCAAAAATCTTTCTCCATCCTGTATTTCAAATATCTGCAACGATTTAATATAACTAATCCAATTTACTGAGGAAATTTCTGTCTCTGTAACAACTCCATTTTGAGTTTCTTTGCTGAAACTGTAAACAGGATGCCAACTAATGCCAAATTTGATACCACTTTTATAAAGTGGGCACTTGTCCACCATGAGCTGGACTGAGGCCACTTACCTAACAGTATTCTCAGGGTAGGAATTTATCTTTAGATGCTACTGCTGATGCCAGATTTTTATTAATAATCATAGAACTTCTCTTGAAATAAAAAAAAAAAAAAAGACACTGACTTCAGAATGTTTCCTGTAAATAAAGCCTGTGGGGCCAGGCTCTACAGGCTGAAATGATTATATTCTAGCATCATGAAGTGAAAAGCATAGCCATGCCTGAGTGTACCATACTTCCAGGTACTGTTAGGAGCAGAGGTGCCTATAGAAATGTCAGCAACTCTCCCTCTTCTTTTGAATGATCTCCCCGGGCATAGCAGAGAACAACATAAGGGCCTAAAACTTGTGCTGAAAGCTGCAACATCTGCTAAGGAAAAGGGGAATTCTCAGATGAGGCATTGCCCTAGCTGAACCCTGTTCTTGCTTCTCTCTGAGAGTTGCTGTGTGGCCTCGAGTCAGCTATTTAACATCCTTGCGCCTGTTATCACGCGTGTAAATTTAATACACTCATAAAGCGCTACCTTGGAGAAAGGCATGGGCCTCGACTTCCTTGTGTTTGAAGAGGAACTGAGATTATTGCATTAATGGTGGTGTATAAATGCCACGTGTTGTAAACTTGCGAGTGCGCGTTTTGGCACTAGGATGCGTGGTGTGGACACGGTCCCCAGACAGCGTTTGTGAAGATAAACATAGTCTGCATGAATGGCAACGCAAAGCACCTGCTGTGGGCAGTAAATTACACCCCGGCCCAGTGTTCTGGGGTTTGCGAGTGCCTGGGCTCCTGCGTACCTCAAATTAAACGGAGAGAGCCTGTCCCAAAGTACAGTCCTGCCGTCCCTGCCGCACATCCATGTCGCCCTGCGGCTTCTGCCTTCCTGTCCTTCACCCCACCGCCTGCCAATACCATGGCGTGCGCCCTAAAAACCTGAGTTTCGCAGCCCTGCGGCCGGCCCAGGCCCGGCGATTCAGACACCCCCGCTCCCTTCGGAGCGCCGGTCCCGCGGCGGGGCGGCCGGGCAGCCCCCTCCTGCCCTCCCCTCCCCTCCCCGGCCGGGCCCGCCGGCTGCCGGTCACCGCCTCCGACCTTCCCTTCCCCGGCCCTGTCAGAGCGGATCAGCCGGCGCGGCGCTGCGATGGAGCGGCGAGCGGCAGCCGCCAGGAGAGGAGGAGGAGGAGGAGGAGGAGGAGGAAGAGGAGGAGGAGGAGGAGGAAGGCAGAGATTAGCGCGGTGCCGGCTGGCGCAGAGGCGCGGCTGAGCGCTCCAGCGGGAGCCCGGGCCCCTGCGCACCGTGCGAGAGTCAGAGGCGGAAGGAGCGGGGGATGCGGCCGCTCTCCCCGCGCCGCTAAAGCTCCCGGTCACCCGCCCGGAGGAGGGAGGGCAGGAAGGTCCGTCCTTCTCGCCGCTCTGCGGGCTCAAAGGGTGCCTGTGCAGTCCCCTCCTCTTGCTTTTATCCCAGCCCAGGAGCAGAAGCCGCCGCCGCCCCCTCTCCCTTCCTGCGCTCTTCCCACCATGAGCGGGGCTGTTTTCACCTTATAAAGATGGCGGTGTGGGATCGCTGCAACCTTTAGACTAATGACTGTCAGAAACATCGCCTCCATCTGTAATATGGTGAGTGCTGGCGGGCAGGCGCGCCGGCGGGGGCGGCACAGCAGCCCCTCCGGGGGCAGGCCCGGTTTGGGCGGGGAGGGGGGGGCTCCCCTCGGGGGATCCCGGCAAAAAAAACGACCGCATCCCTGTCCCCGGCGGCGGGGGAGCCGGGCAGGCTGCGCCGGGATGGAGTTGGCCGCTGGAGGGTGGCGATGTCCCGAGGAGTTTTCCCGGAGCCGCCCGGGAGCGGGCCGGGGAGGGACGGAGATGCCGGGCCGGTGCGGGGCCCTGCGGAGCGGGGCTGGCCCCGGCCGGTACGCGTCGCGCACCGAGCCGCAGCCCGCCCTTCCTCCTCCTGCCCTTCTTCCCGCCCCAATAATCCTGCGACAGGACCCCAAAGTTGGGCTCTGGATCCACATTAAGTCAGCGAGCCCCACTTAACCCTCTGGGGCAGGTACCCTGGGGTCTCATGGGGCCTGGAGCTCCCCAGGCTACACAGAAAACGAGGATGTTGAGGTGCCTGGTAAATACGCTTTTGGATCCCGCTGCGAGGTACCTGTTCTAGGAAGTCTTGGCTTTAGAGGATTTAGCTTGCACCGCCTGCCACTCGGAGAGGACCGCTGCTTGTTAAGTGCTCTTGAATCACTCAGCATTCTCCAAATCGGACTAGTCAATTAGGAAGGAATAAGGAAACGTTAATATTTTTGTTTGTTATGTTCAGGCTTTGCCACTTTCCTCCCCAGGAGCAGTTGAAAGGACACTTTCAGCATTGTGCTCAGGTCTAATTTTAATCCTGGCAAACTTGGAGCATTTAATTGGGTTTACATTTTTGAAACTTCTTAGTGGGGGAAGGGAGAGCTCAAACTTTGTCAAAAGTTTATGAATACAGTGAGGCAGTAATAAACTTGCCAAAGAAACGGGTGTGTGCTAAGCACCCCAACGCAAACAGAAGAGGAGCCTATTTCTGCACATTTTGTTGTTTTAGTCTGTATTTTTTGCCCTTATTTCCAGGTTCTTCAAGAGCAGCTACACGCAGTTGCCAACTTCCCTCCATGTGGTGCCCCAGCATGCCTTGTGCTGGTGATGCCACACATACCATTCATCTGCCCTGGAGAATGGAGCCTACCTCCAGGGTAAGGCAACAGGCACAGCCCCCGAGGCCCGGCTCCTGCGGGCTCAGCAGCAGTGCCCTGGGGGAGGGAGCGCGGATTGCCAGCCTGCTCCCCTTCCACATGTCCGTGCTCCCGTTTGAGTGGGCTTGCTCTTTTGTTTCCAACCAGATGCCCAGGGCATCCCATGCGTAGTTCTGACTTAAGCCTCAGTTCTCCCTTTGAAAAGCCTGCTCTGAAATACAGAGAGGGAGGGTTGGATTTGGGGTTAAAAAAGCTTAATACAAAATCCAGACTTGGGGTAAAATAGTCTGGGTGCTCACCTTTCTTCACCAACAGTAAGTAGTTTTCTAAACTTTTCGTTGTTCTTAATTTGCCGTCCTGTGGGCCAGTAGGCCAGGGATACCGCAAAGAAAGGTTTAGGAAACAGCACAGAACTGAGGAGAAAACCTGGGCACACATAACTTCCTTCCGAGGCAGGCTCTGGTTTTTATTGCTGACGAATGGTGGGTGTGATGCCCTGCACACTGCATACACGAGCACCGCATGAAGGGGAGCTGGACACTCTTAGGTGGTTTTAAGACTTTAGCATTGGCATAAAGTACTAGGAACTCCATGATTTCTTTTGTGTGCTTCAAACAGACGCACTTGTGTGCAGTACGCTTCTCCCAAAGACCGAACAGCTTCACAGCAAAACCTGGTTTGCTGTGTTCTAACGGTGAGCAGCTCCGCTGTCGCTGCCAGTATGTCCTGCAAAAGTAGCATCTGAGAAATGGAGAGACTGAAGGGAAGAGTTAGAGCCTCAGGCAGAAAAGGCATGCAAGGGCTCAGTTCGAGGCAATTCTAGCTCATGGTAGCAGTACTGTGACAGAAGGTATAGTTCGTTTAACAATAATGATGTTTTAAAGCTATGTATTCCTTGGGGTCTGTGTACTTAGCTTTTAGAGATGTTGCGTTGTGCTGGAAACATTTAGTCTTTTCTGGATAACCCACAGGGACTGGAAGTTCTTTTTGGGAAAAAAGCTGAGATTTTCAGAAAGCTACAGGAATTTTGGGGCTGTAAGAGAAATATAAATTCTTGGAAGTATTGGCAACACTGCGTTATGGCTCCTCCAAAAATGTGTCCACTTAGATGAGGTGGTGGATGTGAACTCAATGTTCTGTAGGAGGAGCTATGACAACCCTCCATAAGAACGGGACTTTGGAAGGTTAGAGGTATATAAGCAAACCTTTTACCTGTACAAAACCTGAATATTTGCAGTGCTAGTTTGATTTAGGGCATCTGTAGGAATCTACCAAAGATTTTACTTCCCAGACCTTGTTCCTGCACAATAGCATAGTGCTTACAATTTGGGGACTAAGAAATAGCTGCAGAATCAGAGAATCACAGAACCACTGGGGTTGGAAGGGACCTCTGGAGATCATCTAGTCCAGCCCCCCTGCCAGAGCAGGGTCACCTACAGCAGGTTGCACAGGATGGCGTCCAGGCGGGTTTGGAATGTCTCCAGAGTCGGAGACTCCACCACCTCTCTGGGCAGCCTGTTCCAGTGCTCTGCCACCCTCAAAGGAAAGGTGTTCCTCCTCATGTTTACATGGAACTTCCTATGGTTAAGTTTGTGCGCATTACCTCTTGTGCTATCACTGGGCACCACTGCAAAAAGACTGGTGCCATCTTCCCGGCACCCTCCCTTTAAGTATTTGTAAGCACTGATAAGATCCCCTCTGAGCCTTCTCTTCTCCAGACTAAAAAGACCCAAGTCCCTCAGCCTTTCCTCAGAAGAAAGATGTTCCAGACCCCTAATCGTCATTGTAGCCCTAATATAATGCCGCATAATAGTATGTTTCTAAGTTGTTTAACCTGGTTGAATACAGTAATGAAAAAAAAAAAAAGTTATGTTCTTCATTGTCTTTTTCCGTTCCTGGTCCACTTGAGTGTGTTCACAGAGGGAGAGAAACAGAAGGAAGAATTGGTCCTGAAATATTTGTCCTTCTCTGAATGCAACATAGATTATGTTTTCAATGGTAGTCAAAGTCTTGACAGAGTTTTTTGTGTCCAAGTACTTTCGTGTTCTGAAAAGGAAAAATAGATGAAATTTAGCTGATTGAATTTAGCTCAAGGGAACCTGGCAAGTCAGCATTTTAGGGTGCATGTTTGCTATTTAATTGACTGCCTGAGGTCTAGTATTTGAGGTTGTAATTTTGGTCTCCTGAAGATGGTAGAGATTCAGTCTTTACCAGGAAGAATCAAGTCAAGTGTAGTGAAGCAAGGAAGTCAGGGACAGTATTTAACGTGCTTGCAAAAGAGATCTAGTACCATATATTCACTGGATAAGCTCTCACATGCTGAGGCAGACACAGTAGTAGCTAAGCAGTAGGAAAAAATGTTAAGTGCAAACTTTCCACTTGGCACATTTATTTGTAGTAAATATTCAAATATGGAACTTCCAGAATTAAACATAATCCTTCTATATTGTCTTTCACCAGTTTTGTCCCCCTAGTTATAATAGCAGTAATAATAGTTATTATTCACTGATTTGGTTAATGAGACCAAAGAGCTAAAACTTGTTCTGCTAGGGCAGAGGGGATGAAGGCAACTGTGCCTGAAGGAATCAGCAGGACTCTTATGTGGGCACAGTGGCCACACTCGCTGAAAAGGGTGGTCTAGTCCCCAAGATGTTCCTCTTGCCTGCCTTTCAGACACTGGGAAAGTTCATCCACTCTGTCTTCACACCGGCTTTGCCACAGAAGGAGGTACTCAGTAGTCAATCATCAGCTTTTAGGTAGGACAGGTACAGTAGATGTGAAGAAACATAAGATATGCTGAAGAAACCCTGTTTGAGGGAATACCAACACCCAGTGCCATGTAACCCTTGTAGACTGTAGACACAAACAAGGGATGTGCTTTAGCCCCTAGGATGCTGTAATCCTCTTTGGTGTTGTTTCTGTGAGATGACCTGATGACTCAAGTACAAAATGCTGGCTCAAAGGTAGATGGACATACTGGCATTTTAAGATTGCTGCTTACTGAAATCATCTGCAGTACAGGATTTTGCTGAGGGACATGGTTCAGTGGTGGTTTTGGCAGTGTTAGGTTTATGGTTGGACTCGATGATCTTAAAGGTGTCTTCCAACCTAGGTGATTCTATGATTCTATGATTTTATGTGTCTCTGTTGATGAGCTTTTGGTACTGGCTTGAGTTCTGAGTTAAGTTCATGCTACAGCAGTGGCCTAGGGATATTATTGTTATGTGCAGTGAAGAACATCTAACCATTTCAGAATGTATGGGCATATATTTTTACAGACATGGCTAACAACCTCTGTGGACCATATTTCTCCTAAATACCTTTTAATATTCTGCTGAGAACAGGTATTAATCCCACCTTTCATGATTCTGTAATAGTATTTCAAATAATCTGATGCACTTCAGACAACTCTTGTCAATTTAATAAATGGGGCATTCTGAACACGTTCAGATTGCTTCTGATACAAGGTATTGTCTGAGATACCTCACAGTTGCTCCTGGTAGTTGTTGTAGAGATACCCTTTGGAAAAAAAGTTGCAGTTCCTCAGATTAATTTTGGTTTTTATTAGTTGGGCTTTCATGTTACCCATTCTTCTCATAATCTCTATGAGTTTCATAACAGTTGGTATTTTTCTTCAGGAAAACGTGAATATCTGTGAATTTCAGCCTTCATTTTTAAAAACAAAAAAAAAAGTTTCTAACCATCCTAGAAACTGGTTGTAGAGAAAAAAAAACAAAACGTGGGAGTCTCTACATTCAGGAAGCAAATAACTGTTGGATTTCTTGTTTCTTTGTTTGTTTTTAATGTCGTGGTTTTAGAGACTCATTGCAGGGTTTGTTTGAATATAGGGCATTGGCAGAATGAGGACTCAAACCACAACCATAGATTTGGAAAATGCTTGGTACCAAAAAAAATGACAATTGTAATGCTGTAAAAATAGTCCAATTCTGCTTCATACAATAAGGGTGTTATTGGATTACAGAATTGATCACTCTGACTTTCGACTGGATGTATTCATTTGGACAACTGGCAGTGTATATTTCTTCATGATTTTTAAAACTTCTCATGAACAGAGATTAAGGCAGAATAATACATGCCAAGACAGTAAAACAGCTATCTGAAGGCATATTTAGATTGATAAAGGAAAATAGGTTTTTACATCTGAAAACATGTTACAGGCAGTTCAAGCAATGCAGTTTTAGAAGCATAGTCTCAAGAATGCACAACTTCAGTATGATTTGTATAGAAAATATAGAAACAAAAATATGAAAAATTTAGAGAATTTGAAGTCTAATTATTGTAATACCTTTCTGAAGTAATGAGAAACTTGAGAGTATGGCTGACAAATGGGTACTGGACTGACAAGCAGTCACAAGCACTTCCATCAAAAGATAAACAAAAGTCCACAAAAGATTATTTTTTATATCAGATTCAGAAGGATATGCAAAGTGAGAAACATCCTAATATATAATTTCTAATGTATAACCTGGACTAATGACTGAGGCTTGTCTTGCATGAATATTTTTTTTTATGTCTAAAGTGGTTATCATGCACTTACTAGTTGTTTAGGAGATAAGCATAACAGCACAATTCATGAATACAATGTGTGGTATGCAATGTGTTTCTTTTAGATGCATATAGTGTTTGGCTTCGAGTTGCTGAATTAAGAGCAAACCTGTGGTTATGCTAAATACCTTAACTAAGGAACCTCTTAATTACAGCCCAGCAAGGTTGAGGGAGTCTGCATTGTGGAAGAGATGGGATTAAAAGCAGACTCCGGACCCTGATTAACGGTGTGTGGTAGGCAAGTGCCTAGCAACCTAGCACCCGAACCTGGACGTAAGGTCCTGTCTGAAGTCTTACCAGTGACAACTTAAAGAGGAAAATTACTTTAAGAACTTTGTAGACTCCTGTCTGCAGGAATTTCATTATGTTTTCTACATTTGTTGTTGTTGTTCTGTTTTTTTGAAATAGTACTGCATAGCTGATGCTTATTCATCTTACACTGCACTATGGTCTCCAGACTATTTTCTTTTCTTTCCTCCTTTCCCTCCTCCTTTCGTCAGCTGTTTTCCATTCTGTACATATACAGGTGATTCTTCTCTTCATGTCCAGAATCTTGTACTTGTCTCAGCTGAATTTCCACAGGTTTTAGAGCATTTCTCTAAAATAAAAAAAGTCAAGAATTGATGGTCAAAAATAATTTTGAATTCTAAACCTGTACTGCAACATAACTGCAGCCCTCATAACTCATGTTATATTGAGATTTAATGAAGATATTCTTTCTTCTGTCTCCAGGTTATCAAAGAGCTCTCCAGCTGGTGCAGCTGTGATGAAGTCTAGAAGGTGTCTTGCCTTTAGAATGCTCTGAGGCACTGCATATGCAGCCTGGGTGGCCCAGACAAAAATGTTATTGAAGAATTTATAGTCTGTAAGCAAACCTCAGTCTCTTTTTCACTTGTGAGGCCATCTTGAGGTTATGTGTTCTGAAGACAGAAACTGTCCAAAAAAAAATGTTTTTACTACTTGTTCCATTAAAAGCCTGAGTGCCACTAATCCAAGAACAATTAAGCTGGGAATGGAGACAGACTCATGAGAGAATACTGAGTTGCAGTTTGGCAAAGAATGTCTAATCACAGAAAATTTAAAGATCAATATTTTTAAAAAATTACTTACAGATTTAGATACTGAACTTGTAACACACCACTAGAACCTCACTTCCAGTGCATGGTTGCTTTGTGCTTTGAGAAAACCAAGTTCTTTAAGCTATCTAAGACTAAGTGCCTTAAACACTTTGCCCAAGATTACAAGTGATTCAGCCTCAATTTTTATCTGTTTCTTGGTAACCACACAGTAAAAAGCTGAAGTTATTTATGGTATATGTAATACTTAGATCTGTGATTAGAGATAGTTTAGTGCATCCAGCAAAAAGCAAGTTAGACATCTCCTTTCAAGCTCTTGTAATTCACCTTAATGATCAGAAAACTCTCTGGAAAAAAGCCACAAAAATAATTTATTTAGATACATTGTCTTAAATCACCTTTCCTTCAAAAATATGAGTACAACGTGGGTTTTAGGTCAGTCAATGTCCTTTTACTGTTTAGTATGATCACCTATGTTTTCCATAGCACCCTCTCTTTCCTCTTTTCTCTTGTGGCAGTAAAGTCCCAAAATAACTCTGCTGAAGGAACAATAAAACATTTCTTTGCAGAAAGAAAAAAAAGCTAATCTGGTTAAATTCAACCATCTTGTGGGACTTGCACTTTAAAAATTACAGAAACATTTCAGGTGTGACGTTTGGTATCTATGAGTTTGGAAGAAGGCTGGCTCGGCTATTCCAATTACTCACCATACCTCTCTGAAAGTTGAGGTTGTCCCTGAGGACAGTCGAAGTCCAACACCGAGGGCAGGTGATGTGTCTATTGAAAGCAGTTACATATATACTGCATGGTGTGATATTGCTTCCTCTTCTCTTCCTCTTGTTTTCTTTGTGTTGCTTCTGGGAGCTAAGTTTGGATTTTATTTACAGTTACTTCCTCTCTTTTGGGTTATCCATCACTGCCATTTGTTGGCCAGGAGACCTTCCACATCTTTCTTTATCTTCCTTTTCCCTTCCCTCCCGTATGCTGTGCCTTCCAAAATCCTGAAACTCAGGCTGCCTGGCCCTGCAGCCATTTCTATTTTTATTCTAATTTTCTTCTACTAGCCCAGATGTCACCCTTAGTTTGTCTTAAGTCTTCAGTTTCTCCCTTCAGGAAACAACTCTATTTCTAGCACATTGCTCTCACTTTCCCTGAATACTAAGAAAAAAAAAAATCTAGTTCACAGCTGTATATGATCTGAAGCCCTTCGTCATGGACCAGCCATCTTCCTTCATTGATCTCTTGTTCTTTACGTATTTGTTAAATTTCTGTTTTCACAATTCAATTGTTATGTGTTTTTTTCTTATATTTTTTAGATTTTCTTGTGAACAAGATATTTTTTGTTATTTCTTATTTTGTATTTTATTGTTTGATGGTTATTCATACTGTGTTTCTGTTTGTTTGGTGATACCTATTAAATAGGTTTTCCATAGGTGACTTATGAAATGTCCTAATTTCTTTACTGTCCTCATTTACTTTAAATTAAGCACATGCATATTTCTAGAAAGTTAGTGCTGTTTTATAGCTCCATCACACTAGAAAGTCTAGTCTGATTTGCCGTCTTCTGTTTGCAGTGTCTTTCATATTAGCTCTATTCCATTTCTCATCCTCCATAGAATAATTGTATTTGGGTTATTTTGCTACGTGTGATTTAATGATCTAATCTGATGTCTTGGTTTTTTTTTTATTTTGCCTGCACTGTTATTTTGTTTACATGCTAAAGTGAAAAGGAACAGGAGGTTTTTTTACTTAATCTGTTTCATGTGATGCAAAGCACAAATTAAACTCTTAGCAACATTATCAGAAATTTCAGCTGAAAAGAAAACTGGCAGGTTTATCCACTGGAAGGCCTAGAGCAAAATAACAGAGGAAAAAATATAGGTCATATGGCCAGAATGTTTTTGGAGTGACACTGTGGTAGAAATGTTGGCTTAGACTGAATTGACCTGTGCTTGGCTGTGTCTCCAACTGTATGTCTTTGCCATTTGGTAAGGGCTGAATGCTGATCGTTGAATTAAGTGGTAAAACTTCGGAGAAACCAAGATTCGCCAACACCACAGAATACATAGTAGGAGTTTCCATGTTGACCTAGTTCTCTTTCTCATAAGGTCTGGCCACCACAGTCACTTTGTTGCATTTCCTTCATTAGCGTACTCTTTTAAGAATGAGCCCATCTCCTTTATTGCCTCTATACCCTGATATGAATTTAATAGTCCCAGATCCCAGTTCACTGACTTATGAGGTCTTTCCTCGTTTCAGGCTGTGTGGCCGCACTGCCACTCCTGCTGGTTTTCATGAAACTGCAGTAGACTCAGCTGCTGTAGGGTATTTCTCCTAGCTGAAGCACAGAACCATTTATAAAACCATAGAAAATGGATTGCCTTAAAAATGTTTGAGCAGGTTTTCACTGCAGAAGTGACCAAAATGTCTTGCTGGGAATGGGAACAAACACAACCATGCTTAAAACCATGTTAAATAGTCATGGTTGATTTTTGCTGTAGATTAACATCAGTAGGCTAACATGTTTTCTATATTTGATCTGGTTGGTTTAAACTGAGTTCTGAATCATCTTTAACACATCTCTAATAACATATTTTTTCCAGTTTAAACCTGGCTTGGGTGTACAGTTCCTGGTATAGTTTGGTTGGAAAGATTTCCAATCATTTCTTCTGCCATCATGTCAACTGCTTCTTGAGGAGACTTCTTATGCAAAACATTAAATATATATGCAACACGGCATGGTTTGAGTTTACTAAATAATCTGCCTACATTTTTTTTCCCCATGTAAGAAATAAATTCTACTTTGAAGTATTAGGTCTCTGTGTTTCTTACCTGTTTTCGTACTCTTCTGTGAATTTAACAGTATCTTTTTGGAGACCTTAAAATAAACCAGATTGAAATTGCCCTTGATATAAGAAGGCACAACTCTTAATGAAGTCCATGGGAGTTATGTCACCTTACCAAAAGACTGAATTTAACCTCTGTTTTATTGGGAAATGGGCACACAGTGCTTAGTTTTATATTTGCAACAGCCAAGGCCTGGTTTTGGAGAGGTAAAGCTCTATGACAAGGTGTTGCTAAGCATATGTTTTTTCAGCAGCACGTACTTTGGAAATTTCTGTGCAATGTAGAGTCGTTATATGAAGATCAGTTAGTGCGCATCATCATGGCTTTGTTTGGTTTCCAGTGATAATTTTGTTTGGTAAATCCTGATTCTTGCTCTTTCTCACAATATTTACAAGACAATTTAAATACTAGAAAGGATTTGTCAAACCATCTGGCATCCTCTGAAGTAAGAAACCCCGGCCCTGGAGGAAAGGCAAATGAGTAATGTAGGAGCAACTACTTAGCAGAGCACTCGCATTCATCTTGTGTAACAGCATACACAAACCTGTAGTTTACGGAAGAGTAGGAGGTTACTTTTCAGAGATACTGTTTTCCATGAGTTCTAGAGGGAGAATTTTTTTCAATGTGGAAAATACTTCCTGCAAAACTGGAAAAACACCCATTTCATTCTTATGTTAGGTATCTTGATTTGAACGCTTAAAGTGTAATCGAGGAAAACGTTTGCTTTGATCTGAATGCTGTACAGTGAGTACTAACATGAAGATGGTTTTCTCAGAAGCTGCATTAATCTTCTGTAGTCAGGTTTTTCTTTTATCAGACAAGGTTATGTGGGTAACTGTGGCCGTTTGCTTCACTGTTAATATCAGATAGACAAACGTCTATCAGTTTCCTCCCTCTCGGGAAGTCGGATGCTTTGCTGAATCTGTGCAGCTTTGGCAAGGCTGACTTTCCAAGCAAAGGAACTAACCTTCATGTGGAACTCACATAAATATCACACCGTCATCTCTGTTGAAAGGTAGCCAATAATTGATTTGTATAGATCATTCCTTTTTCCGAGTTTCTCCCTGAGGCTTAGCAGAGCCCGGTGAGGACGTATGATGTATCCCTTAAGCTTTGCATGGAGCCTTGTGCAGGTCAAGTGCTAAAGTCTCAAAGGGAATCTCTGGGCAATCACGTACACTTGGTCTGGGCAATCAGCTACGTGTATGTGAGAGAAAGGGAGAGACTGGAAAGAGATCTGCCAAGGGGATGTGAAATACAAAATCTTTGGAAATTTCTGGAAGCTGCCAAATTGAAGGAGCTGTTTTACTTTCAAGGCTTGCAAATTCTCAAAGAGCACCTGTGCTGACTTTCACATCACCGATTCTCTTGACTAAAATTTTCTTCTTTTGCTGAGTTGACATGAAATAATAATCTAATATAGCAAGCAGTGGTGATGGTAGGTGCAGTAAGGAAACACAAAGCGGGTTTTGGGGAGTAGATGGGGAAGGGACACCAGAATTATTGGATTTGATTACCAGTAACTTTGAAAATTTTAGCTGATGCAGTCTCTGAGCAAATAATATATTGAACAAACCTCAGGAAGACAGGAAATTTCTGAAATTTCAGGTGTTTTATGTGTTGACATGTTTACAGGGGCATTTTACATGGTTTTATGAAAGTCAACGAACCGTGCTGTTCTTGTGTGATGGAAATTCTAAGGCATAATATATTAATGCTTCACACTGCAGAGCATGCTCAGGAAGGAAATAAATGTATGATGTCAGTAAAGCAATTATCATGCAGATTAAAAATCGGCTAGCTGATAGCTCTTGAAGAAATGTAGGTAGGGAATACTTGTCCAAATACAGCATTTTTTCTGAGGTCCTACGGGGATCTATATGCTTATAGAGCAGATAAGAGTGATGACATCTGCTTTGGCAGCAATCTGTCTTGCTTCCTTGCTTGGTGATCTAAGCTTGGTTAAAAATAGACATTTTGATATAGCAAAATTACAGGTAACATACGAAATTAGTGGTTGTACCTCACAGACCAGTAGTTGTGAAAGCAGCTTTGCTGTTGGAGTGAAGGTACAGCTGAACGTAACTGACCACACCAAGGCAGTGACAGAGATGTAGCAGTGTTTGGGCTTATGCACCCTTTGGTGTTAGATAGGACAAAATGGCAGATATATTACACCTGATTTTAACATTTGTGATGTTACTAGAACTGGGTCCCAGTCTGGAGCCCAAGTATTGTTAAAGGCTGCTGGTGAATTAGAAGGGATTCAGAGGAGTTTCAGTAATGCTTAGAAAACCTGCCTTGCGTTTAGGAACTGGTTTATCCAAGATGACTTTAAGGGTTTTGCTTAAGACCAACAAGTATCTTTATGAGGCGAGAGGATAATGGGATCCAGCTGTTCACGTACACGGTAAAAATAAGGAGGAGGTGAGTGTGGGGAGAAACACTGTTGTTGTGACCTGTTCGCTTCTAATCAGCCATTACTAGAGTGTCCGGGTCAGGCCAGCTCCAATACCTGGAATTGCAAATATTTTTATTGGCTCATGGGACTGTCGTGCTTGTGCATTAATAGGACAGAGTTAGCTTGGCTAATTGTAGCTGAAAGCAAAAAAATGAGTTTCTGTCTTGATGCCGTCCATAACTTCATTGAAGAATCTTAATATTCTAAATAATTTCTTCCCTCTTTTTTTATAGGGCACCAATGCCTCTGCTCTGGAAAAAGACATTGGCCCAGAGCAGTTTCCAATCAATGAACACTACTTCGGATTGGTCAATGTAAGTACCATTTTCAGTATTCAAGCCATATACAGAACTGTGGCTTTGATGTTACTTGAACTTTGGTTTCTTTTTTTTTTTTTTTCTCCCCTAATCCTGTTCTAAGGTAGGATTGTCTTTTTTTGAAGAAGTGCTGCTCACGTTCCAATTTTAGGCAAAGTGGGTTGCAAAGCTGTATCAGATGTTTGAAGATAGCTTCATACGCCCCCAGAGAAAACAGTTTACTGTTCTATGACTGTTTCCAGGAATTAGAACTTGCACTTCAATAAAGTTAAAAACCTATTTTAGCTATGAAATGTGAGGGAGGAAGTGATGGAAGTATGGACAAGCTTAGGTACAGCAGTCTGCATTGGGGACTCTCTTAGGAGGAGCTTTTTTATCTGACTAAGGACAGAATGAGTGAGAAGGTTGTTTAATCACTTGTTTATTCCCATATAAATAAACCAGATATAGTAATTCTTTCCATTCAAAACATCAGTCATTCTGCTACTGAGCACCCAGCATGTATATTAATATATGGAAACAAGTTTAACGAGATCTACTACAATAAATATATGTCTTGCAAGTGGGAGCTTTTACTTTGTATCCTAGTTAATTTAGAAGACCGTAGTTTTTTTTCTGTGAAGTGTCAGGGGTGGGTGTGGAAATATGTTCCTACAGCGGCTGCATGGCGAAATGGCTGCTATGTGACAAGGACACAGAAGCCAGAAGTTGAATGAAGCAACTAGTTTTATTGTGATGCACAGGGATTAAGAATGTTTTTAATTTTACATGGCAGTTTGGGAACACCTGTTACTGCAACTCCGTGCTGCAGGCACTGTATTTTTGCCGGCCGTTTCGGGAAAATGTATTATCATACAAGGCCCAACAGAAAAAGAAGGAAAATCTCTTGACTTGCCTGGCAGATCTTTTCCACAGTATTGCTACTCAGAAGAAGAAAGTTGGAGTTATTCCACCAAAGAAGTTCATATCAAGGTTACGAAAAGAGAACGGTAAGTGTAAAACTGGAACCCTCTTTGGCATTCATACATTGACCAGGAAGGTATAAATATTGGGCAATGTGGTCATATTAATCAGGTGTTCAGGTTAGATTTCTGAATTGCTCTTAGTACTTTGGGGGTTTAGATATTAATATTTCAGTATCTGTGTACATAATATTATACTTGAAATAACCATACCAGGTTTCATAAGTTCCCAGAAGTGCATGAATTGATGATGTTTTCACAGGATGGTGGGACAGACTGCATTGCACAGTGAGGTAGGGCTGGGAATACGGTGACATTCTGCTGTAATTTTTTAATTATTTTTTTGTGGAGTATGGCAAAGAGAAACATTGAGGGCAGTTGACAGTGTAGAAACTGTGTGACCTAGGAGTGCTACAGGCACCACTAGTCCAAAACACCCTGGAGAACAGGTAACTGCATGTATGTGGGGGTGTTCAGTGGACTACACGTCAACTGCTGCTCTTGTTCTTAGAAGCGGTGGGCGCAGTCTTACTTCGTGAAGCATCAGGCCCTTTTTGAGCATTAGGTTGGCAAGAGCATATGCCTAATCTTGTAGTAGTTCTGCCTAAGGGATATGAGGAACATCTTGAAATAAGGAAGCCTGCCACACAGCTCCGTTTTGGCCTGGGTTCGTATCAGTGTGGGTGGTATGCTTAGAAATAGGGGAGCTTTGAATGAAGAGACAAAGTACGAGTGAAACACCTGGAAGAAATTGCTTCCTGGTGACGGCATATAAATGGGCAGACTGTTCATTCCAGAGCAGGCATTTGAAAGTGTGATAAAATTAGCTCTGAGTCATCTAGTGATAAATGCCCCCACACTGTTGGGGATCACTTTTGGGGACTGGATCTTATGTTTTCAGCTTTTTTAAATTAGGGCCAGACTCGGTGTGTATTAACCTGCTTATGTGTCCAGGCTAGGCACTGCAAAGCCAAAGGATCTGTGCAGTATTTTCTGAGGAAATCCACGTGAGTTTTTTCAGGAGCAGGAGGATAAAAATACACATTTCTTGCGAATACAGGTTCTTTTTGCTTCAACATGGTGGGCAAATTAAGCCTTCACTGGAGAAGTCTGTACTAAATCACCACTGAGATATTCTCCTCTCCTGCTGCAAGCATTTCTTATTGAAGAGGACAAGTGTCTGCTCATCAGACTTGTGTGTGAAAAATGAGCTTTGTTAGATGGTGTTATTATTACTATTTGTGGTGGGTTAACCGTGGCTGGCTGCCAGGTGCCCACCAAGCCTCTCTCTCACTCCCTTCCTCAGCAGGACAGGGGGAGAAAATAAGATGAAAAAGCCTCGTGCATTGAGATAAAGGCAGTTTAATAAAAAAAGTGCAAAGGCTGCATGCGGAAGCAACGCAAAACCAAAGGACACTTATTCTCTACCTCCCATCAGCAGGCGATTTCCAGCCACTCCCTGGGAAGCAGGGTCTCAGTATGCATAGGAGTTGCTTCGGAAGACAAATGTCTTAATAATGAATGCCCCCCTGACCTCCTTTCTCTTAGCTTTTATTGCTGAACACAAAGTCTCATGGCATGGCATATTCCTGTGGCCAGTTTGGGTCAGCTGTCCCAGCTGTGTCCCCTCCCAGCCTCTTGCCCAGCTCCAGCCTACCAGCCTTTGGCAGGGGGCATGTTGGAGAGACAGCCTTGGTGTGTGGGCACTGCTCAGCAATAGCCATAACCTTGGTGCCTTATCAACACCATTGTAGCCACACGTACAAAGCACAGCAGTGCATGGGCTGCTATGAAGAAAGGTAACTCCTTCCAATGTCTTCAGTTGCCCCAGCCATGTGTCTGACTGTCCAAATTCTGCAATGTTCCTAAGCATCTGAGGGATCTGGAATATGGGTGGGAGTCAGTGCTGCGTAAAGTTAGGCATCTAGTCTCAGGAGCTAATTTAGGATGAGTCACCTTCTTGCTTTCATCATCGACTGTAGCGGGAGCCTACACAACCAACTCCAAAGAAGAGCGTAACCTTTCAGACAGCTAAAGTTAGGTGAGATGAAGCCTTCCCCTTAAGTAGCTTCCCTGAAGCCAGCACGACTGCAAAACTGCTTGTCTGTGGCATGGTTCTAAATACTTTGCTAAACAGGGCCCAGTACATGTATTTGGAAAGAAATAATGACTTTAGTTTGCTTTCTTGAAGGATATACTCAGCTTTAGAAATCTCAACTCTCTTCTTCACAGATCTCTTTGACAACTACATGCAGCAGGATGCACATGAGTTTTTAAATTACCTGCTCAACACCATCGCAGACATTTTGCAGGAGGAGAAGAAACAGGAAAAGCAAAACGGGAAACTGAAAAATGGCAACATGAATGAAGCTGAAGAGAACAATAAACAAGAACTCACCTGGGTGCATGAGATTTTTCAGGGAACACTGACTAACGAAACTAGATGTTTGAACTGTGAAACCGTAAGCATTGGGATAGATATTTTTTTTTTTTGGTTGTTGCCCATTAATAGCTAGATACATTTTATATATATAAATATATGAATCTTTTCAGACATCTGAGAATTGTGGATATTCCTGTAGACTTTACTTCTTGAAGTGAGTATATTCTTTTCTAAAAATTTATTTTTCTAAGCATTACTTGGCTAACCTATGCCAAGTCTTGCTGTCCTAATACATATCTCTACAGTTAAAATCCTTGCTAGTAAATCAATACCCTTCCTTATTACTATAAATTTCGGAGAAGATATTCACATCATTATTCCATGAATAAGTGAAATGTTAAGATTAATGTGCTAATTCAATCCTAAGAATGTGACTGGCATACAGAGGGATTGTTATTAACAAACTGTATGTTTTCTTTTATCTCCCTACTATTTTCTAGAGGATGCTGTCAGTTTGAAGTTTCTTATGTTTGAAGTATAAGTAAAAATTAGTTTTAGTCAGGAAACCTGATTCTAAGTCTCCCATCAATTTCTGTGGTTTTCAGTCACATGCTCCTACTTCAAGGGAAGAGAAATAATAATTTTAAAAAAGTTTCTCTCTGTGAGGTTGCTATGTGAAAGAGGAACACAGACACAAAAAAATTATCTGTTTTGGTGAGAACAGTGACACTGACTTTCCAAAAAGTTTGGAATTAACCTCACCTAACCCTTGCTTTGTAAAAGGTAGGTGTCAAGGATGAACTAGTTTTCTCAGCTCCTTCTGTAGATGATGGAGATTGCAAAGGAGCTCCTGCAGGAAGCTCTCTCCATCTATCTCTAGGCTGTTTCATGAAACAGAAAGTTTTTAGCAGTATCAGGTGTTCTGCTCCATACAGCTTGTCCTGGCTCCATGGCGTTACTGGGCTGTTGTAATTGTTGGTGCAGCAATGCTGTGAACTGGGCCAGCAAACTGATCTGGCCTAAGAATAATGTGGTTTTAACTCAGACCAGTACTGCTGCTAAGGACTTCCTCTAAAGAAAATGCAGCTTTAGATTATCTGCCTTAAAATGGGAGAAGGTGCCCAGAGAAGGTATCTTCAGACAGCAAGCTGAGGTTAAACATCTAACTTCAGACAGCTGAAGTTAGGCGAGATAAACCCTACCCAGGTCCTACCAGATGTGTAAAAGAACATATTCTGATATTTCTAATGATAAAGAATAGCTCTGTACTCCAAGAAAATATGACTTCTCCAGGGATTTGGGTCAGAGAGGGGGCAAAAGAAATACAGTGATAGTCAACATGAAAAAAGGGATTGGACCAAGTTCAGAATAATCTTGATATTAAGATTA
Source organism: Burhinus oedicnemus (assembly GCA_008921705.1). Taxonomy (NCBI): domain Eukaryota; kingdom Metazoa; phylum Chordata; class Aves; order Charadriiformes; family Burhinidae; genus Burhinus; species Burhinus oedicnemus. The sequence goes on from VFFE01007506.1 coordinate 1,337,440, forward strand.
TTAATTATTAAGTCAGTTGATTGCTGCCAGTTTTGTGGTTTCCTGTCCCCTGTGGATCAAGTGAAAACATAAGAGAGATATAGAAAATTAATTCTTTAATTTATTTCAATTATAAAACCCCAAGTAATAGTAGCAAGTTAAAATAAGTGAAAGGGTAAAATTATTTTTTAACTGACAAGTTTCTTTAAATGGTTGTGGCCTAATTCTAAATTTATATCCAGTGTTTACTCAAACAAACTGTACTGAAGTCAGGATGTGTCCTTGGGTAACAGCAAAACTGCACAATACCCTATTTGTAATTCAAAGTGACCAAGCTTTATGGAAAAATAGAGCCAGGTGTTGTTGCTGTGGGAAGACTTGTCTGTAGCTTCCCGTGAATGCAGAAATACTGTATACTGCTCAGGATACTTTTCCAGTTTGATTTTCTTGTATTATTTTATCTTTAAATTTTTGGGAGATAGTAAAATTAATTAAAACATGTTCCTTTGCTAAAATATTCATGTGTAGTACATGAAGAATCATTCAGATTCCAGCAGTTCTTATTCTCACTTACAAAGAGTGGAGTTTGAATCTGGTTTTCCAGCTACCTTTAGTTTTGGGCTGTATTATTCTAGCTCCAACTAGCTCATCTTCTGTTTTCAGTAAATATTTGATGTGCTGAAATCAATAACAAAATTCCGAGCTTCTTTGTGGTATTCAGATGAAACACTATACTTGCCAAAGACTTTTCCAAATACTTACACTCTTTCTTGATATGCAGTGTGTCTGACAGAACTCTGGTTCCAGCCATGGACACACCATCTTCTCTGAAGCTTTGTTGCTCTGTCTTTTGAATTCTAGCTGTGTGTTTACACTGCAGTTGATTGCGGCCCGTTTTGTGGTTTCCTGTCCCCTGTGGATCGAATCATGTCTCAGGGAGGATTTTTGTTTGAAGAACTGCTGTTCATTTTAATTGGATGCGCGTTATGCCTCTGTACATCTTTGATAATATCAAAATTCATCCTGCTCAAAGGGTTCCCCTGGACTGATGTGGGCTGCGTTCACTGGGTTTATAGGATCCCTGACATAATGTAAAGATGAACTGAAAGTGGTACATAACCTTCACATCCATAGAATTGCTGAAATCTGAGCACGAGGGACTTGCGTCAGAGCAATGGATTCAACCCCTCAATGAAATTCTTGATTTGAACTTCACTATCCTACCACCTGATTTAGTTATTCTAAGAAAATGCAGTCATAGGAGGCAAAATATGGAGTGTTCATGCAGCATTTTATAAACAGAATCAGTTGTTATGAATATGACTAAGTTCACGTGCAGTAAGTAATGCTGCAGCTTTTTTGAATCAGCTGAAGTATTACAACAATTATCCATTTGGATGACTTTTTTTTACATTACTTCATCTTCAAGATTAAATACTGTAAGTGAAAAATCATTTTCAAAGCAAAAATCAAGATCTGTCATTCTGAAAACATTTGAGGTTACTTTTTTTAAATAAAAACTCTTTATTAGAATTTTTCTCCTCTTGTTCCGTCTCAAAAAAAATTGGCAAAATTGAAATGATTTTGCAAAATATTATCACTTTGCCATTTTTACCTTTAATCTTTTAATTTTTTAATCAAAATTATTAACCAGGAACAATATTCAGTGGGGAAATGCAGCTGTGTCAACCAGAAATATAAAGCCAGCCTTTTGAATGCTTACTGGAGAAAAAACATAAGATGGTTAAATATGACATTTCTTGACAGATGCTTATCTGGAAAATATCTTCATTGCATTCATAATAGTGGAAATAATTATGCAGGGCATAAACTGTGATTATATAGTGTGATGTATTATACAAAGGGTAAATAAAATTCCAGGAAAATAAGAAACTAGCGGTGTTGCATAACAAGAGGACATATATAATGCACCAGTCACAGCTAATACAGGGGATGATGGTTCCCCTTTAATGAACAGTGGACTGCAGTCACTGGCCCATGGTTGATGGGCTTGGATAAGTGGAACAGACAGCAGTTAAATTATATGAAAGTTGGATTTGGTGGAGTTACTAATAAATATAGTCACACTGAACTAGAAAAAATTTTAAAAGCATTGAAATGAATTATTTTTGTGTAATTCGTTTCTGCAGAAATTGCCTGTCTTTAGTGTTTGCATATAGATATAATCAGCATCTAGATGTATGGCATTTTACTAAGTCTCTGTTTCACATGTATATTTTTTGCAACAGGTTAGTAGCAAAGATGAAGATTTTCTTGACCTTTCTGTTGATGTGGAGCAGAACACATCAATTACACACTGTCTAAGGTAAATGAATGTATCTCTTTGGCAGATAGTTCTGTCTGACTTTGCTAAATTTTCCAAGTCTAGTAGGTACAGAAAAGAGAAGTAGAATAACATTGGGTTTTGAGCTTTTCCTAAGCAGGAGAAAAAGACTGTAAACTGCATATTTCCTCTAATGACAAAATACACATTAATGTATTTTGGTTTACTCACTTTCTCTTTCAATGTATGTGTTTGAAAGAGGAAAAAAATCGTCTCGGGGAAAATAATTGATTGCCTTGTCATCTGGAAGAATTGCTGCAGAATAGTAATTGGCTTCAAAGGGATTTAAGTATGCTTATCTTTAAGCTTCTACTCAAGTGCTTTGTTGATTAGGACTTATGTGCATATTAAAAGTTAAGTGTGTGCTTTGCAGAATCAGCACTAGAGTCCGTAGAGGGCATAAGATTTCAAAAGTCTACTTTTCAGCCATATGAGTTTCTTATTCTGTGTCTCATAATAAAATTACGGGAAGAAGTCTTTTATTCTCAGTTTCAGTTCTGCTCCTAGTACACTCTTAACTATTAAACAAATACTTCAGAGATCAAAATAATTTTCAGACTTGCGTGGATGATTATTCTGAGAGATTTACAACATTCAGAGTTTTGGCACTGATACCATAAACTGATACCTAAATTTAAGACAATATGCTGCTGCTCTAAGCTAGTGATTATCAATTGGTCAAATTACTCTTTCAAGCTCCAAAATTGCTACCAAGTTTGTAATTGCATTTAACAGTTATTCTGGAATGCCTAGGAAGGGTTGCCTAGCATCTCACCCCACACCGAGAGTTACAGAAAGAGAAAGCGTATGAGGTACTAACCCTTTCCTGAGTCAGAAAGCAAGTGACTTCTCTGTGGGTACCACAAATGTACTAACTAGCTTCTGTTACGGTTTAAAGTGCTACATCCAGTAAGTTTTTTCCTTTTCAACTTCTGTTCGGTCTCCTGTAGGATACCGTAGCAGTCCTTAACCCTCAAGCAGTCCACACTGCAGTGACTAGCCTCATTTTAAAAGGTGAGCAAACCGAAGAGCGGCTTTGGAAAGGAGTGCACTATTTTATTTTTTTCCCAGTTGTCTCTTTGCCTGTTCATGGTCACCAATAATTGAATCAGTATTGGTACGACAGGCTTTTGTTCTCACACTTTTAAGTTCTTCACTGTAGCCGCTACTTTGAACTTGTTTCTGTCTGCATTACTGACCTTTCCCTATGGTGTTCAAAGTCAATTTGAATTCACACTGACGTGGAAGGAGGCTGAAGTGTGCATTTTCTGATGTCCTTTTTAACCTGAGTTGTTATTTGTTTCTATGCTCTACAGTTATCGGAGACAGAGCACTGACTTTTTCTTACAGCTTATTCTGGTGAACTTGTTAGAAACTGCTGCTGTACATAAGTTACCATCTGTCCTTCAGCCTTCTCCAATTTTTTATTTGATTTCTTACGTGTTAAGCTTCCTGCATATACTTTGATTGGAAAGGCCTTTTTATGCAAAGGCACAAGAGTGCTTCAGTAAAAGTACCGATGGGATTTCTACTACTGAACAGCCAGTGGCTGTAGCTTACGATGTGGAAGAACTGCGTCTTCACCACTGCAACCACCAGGTGAATGGTGGAGTTGAAAGGGACCCCAAGATGGTAGCCCCTATCCCCACGTCAGACAGGATGCTTGTCCAACCTGTTCCAAAAGATCTTTTGGCAGTAGTAGCTCGATTGCCTTCCCATTCTTACTACTAACAAGTTTTTTCCACTGTGTAACACGGATCTTCCTTGTTTCAGCTCAAGCCCATTTCTACTTGCCCTGTGTGCTCTGGACATAAACTCCCCTTCCTCTTAGCAGCAGCCTTTTACATACAGGAACAATGTCATCACTCTCTTTTTTAAGTTGAACGGCCTAAGGTCATTCAACCTTTCCTTCACAGGCTATCTTCTCTGGATCTCTGTTCTCTTTGGCCTTCTCTCCAATTGAACATCTCTCTTGAGCTCTTGAACTCTATCTTTCTTGAAGTGCAGTTGCCTAAAATTAGGTGCAATATTCCAGCAGAGATCTACACAACCCTGAGAAGAATGGATGCTCTAAAAATTTGTTTATACATCCCAGTGTAGTACCTGCCTTTACTCCAGCAGAATGACACACATTTTGAAGTCCACCCATTGTTCCTTTTGGAAATAAAGGGAAGCAAAAGCCCAGTTCTTCTTTTCTTGGGGTGGGAAGTGCAGGTTGCTGTCTACATATTAAAGAGGAAGAGCGTCATCAGCTATGATCTATTCTGATTGTCTTTTACACTAACAGCATGTCTACTTCTGTTTAGAAAACATATATCCAGTTAGAATATGGATTTCTTCTCATTCCTCTATGGTATTATGCATTATTAAACAAAGTGTAAGTGCTTTTGTGGTTTTGGAAACATCACTGTTTCCTTTTTTTTTTTGTTTAACAACTGTTTTGCTGTATCTTTACAGCTTTAAGTGCTATTGCATTGAAGAGGTAAATTAAAGAAAAACTGTGCAAGATAACATTTAAGTAGAATTAATTTCTTTGCCACTACAGATGAATGTTCTTTTTAGTTATTTCTGCAGCTTTTCAGATTGAAAAAGTCCTTGTGTACATAAGAGGTCCAAAGACTACAAGCCTCTGGGCAGAGTCTAACTCCACAAGGTAGACAACCAGGCCTGAAGCAATAGAAGTCTAATAACAAATATGGTACATATCCATTATTTTTATTTCCACTAGGAGTTGCAAAGTTTACCAGTCCATTTGATCCTGACTTTTAACTAGTCTGCCTGTGCTTTTTTATTCCACTAAGAATTCTCTCATCTCTTAAAACAGAGAATTTGTATTATTTATGCATATAAACTATAGAAAGCATCTTTCACACTGTAGCATAGAGGCTGTAGAGGGATGGACTGTGGAAGCACGAGGTCAATGATAAATTAGTATATCTTGAGCAAGTGTGTTTAAAAATTCCTTTCTCCTGTTAAAATACCATATAAACAGGATGTAGATTGGTCTCTTAATGGAATAGGCCAATTAGGGTTACAAATGTCTTGAAACTAGCTCTTGCAGGTATAGAGAAAAGTTCCTCAGGGCCATAGCTCTTGTACTTGCAGACTTTGCATGAGCTCCAGTCAATGATCTGTTGTTTTTAACTGTTCAACATCTGTTAGAAGTGCCACGCTGAAAATTCTCAACTGATGAAACAGCTACTGAAGTTGCAGTTGTAAAGGGCAGCAAAAGCATCTAATTCTTGTCTGCATACCTTCCTTCCCCCAAGGAAAGAGTTATTGCTTATAAATATGCCACCAGTTTTGTTCCTGGTACAGAAAAAGGAATTATTATGTGCTAAATAAGTGAATTAGTAGTGCCTCTAAATTCCATGACTGTGCCTCACCTGCTTTGGTAGAATAGGGTAATAGCCTGTCAGGTGGAAGTAGAAGACAAAGGAACAAAAGACCAAATGCTAAAGGACATGTAAGGGAATGTCCCTCAGCTTATCAAGTATTTGCATATTTCTCCAGCTTTCACAGATGTAATTCCCATAGCAGTCAACTTATCATGTAAAATGTTAGATATTATTGGTTTCAAAATAATTAATATATTTTAACAGGAATTCAGAAACTCTTTGAGTTTAATTCATTTTCATGGGAGGCTTGGCATAGAACACAGTGATAATTGTCAAATTTCTACCATCTGCACATGTTTCTTTATGTTAGAAAAATATTATTTCCATTGCTTCACTTTGAGGTGGGAAAGAAACTAATAAATTCCACAGGTTTGTTTGGTTTTTTTCAAGTTGAGACTTTAGGCTTTGAAAATAAATATCAGATTCTTTCCTTAACAGACGACCTAAAGCTTACCCAAGGACATTCTACTGAATCTTGCAGCATTATGTTCCCCACACATATAACCCATCTCTAATCTTTTCTAATGTTTCATCTCTTCATTTACAATTCCCTGAAAGGTTACCATATTTTTCAGAGGAATTGGCTGAATTCAGTTAATTTTGTCTTCAAATTTGAAATCATATATTCGAGATCAATGTTTACCGCTGAAGCAAATACTTTCCAGTGATCATGCTTTATTTTTCTTTATTTCATAGAATCATAGGATCATAGAATCATTTTAGTTGGAAGAGACCTTCAAGTCCAACTGTTAACCTAACACTGCCAAACCACCACTAAACCATGTCCCTCAGCACTACATCTACATGACTTTTAAATACCTCCAGGGGTGGTGATTCCACCACTTCCCTGGGCAGCCTGTTCCAATGCTTGACAAGCCTTTCGGTGAAGAAATTCTTCCTAATATTCAATCTAAACCTCCCCTGGTGCAACTTGAGGCCATTTCCTCTTGTCCTATTGCTTGTTACTTGGGAAAAGAGACTGACCCCCACCCCTGTACAACTTCCTTTCGGGTAGCTGTAGGGAGCGATAAGGTCTCCCCTCAGCCTCCTTTTCTCCAGGCCAAGCAACCCCAGTTCCCTCAGCCGCTCCTCAGAAGACTTGTGCTCTAGACCCTTCACCAGTTTCGTTGCCCTTCTCTGAAGGCAGAAGATAAAAAATTATAATCAAAGTTTTGTTGCAGCTTATCTTTCAAGATATGTATTTTGTCCTAAATTTCAGCACTTTCTGATCAAATTGTTTAAAGAAAAAACCTAGTAAAAGCATTCTCAGTATAAATGTTGTTCAGTCATATGAAGTGCCTTTCTGTCTTGCTCTGTCAACCTTAAAGAACTTAAAACTTGAAAATGGAAAATCCTCCCCTTTTTATGAAGTTATGTAAATAACTTCTAATACCTATGCCCTGGCAATCTGTATCATCTTCAGGTCTCTCATCTACCCCTGTGCTGATGATGCCAAGAAGAAATAATTGTCCAGAATCCTCCCCTTGCCTTTGTAAGATGATTCTGGTGCTGCCGACTGTAAAAGCAGGCTGAACTTGCAGACAGTGCAGCTTCAGCCTCCGTGTGTGTGAGCTGCAATAGTAGAACGGAGTTTATTGGGTCTGAATGGGTCTGAATTTATCTGGAGTTCAGAAGTCTATTAGGTACAATGTAGGTGTAATCAACAGGACAGTTCTATACTTCAGATAGATCTATTTAAAGCCCAAAGTCACAAGAAAACCTTTGTGCTTAAACTGGAAGATAGGTGCTTATGTCTGCATTTACAGTTCTCAAAACACCTGCTCAGCTGCAATGTAACACTAGAGGTGACAAAAAATTGCTGTCATTTTTTTTTACAGTTAAGTTTTTTTTAGGTACCTAAAATTCTGCTCCAAAGCGTATCAGCACTGTGACTTCTGACAAATCTTTTCTGTGAACTGAGAGACACTATCAAACCAGCCTTCCTCTGTCTCTTGCTTCAAAAGCTCAGTCCAGAAACATTTCCAAGCGTATTTACTTGGTCATAATTTACAAAATCTTCTATACTAGCTGACACTTTCCATTTTAGACAACAAGACGGTAAAATCAAATAACTGCTGGATGACAGTTCAAGAGGTTAGAGGATGCAGAAAACTGAGTTCAATTTATTTTTTCTGTGTAAGAGGATTTAAACCTATCTAACAGAAGAACACCATAAAACGTGAACTATTTGGGGATGACAGCACTTGAAGCTATTCCTTTCTGCAAATAATTTAAAAAGGGACTGGATGGATTGAGTGACTACACCCAAGTCTAGGCAGCTCCTTGACATGCAAGAAACCAGGATATAAGTTCCATTTTGAGATACCTGACCCTCCACCTGTATCGTATGGAAGCCCTAACCTCCTAATACAGGGCTGCCATAGCAGCCAGATACCTTAAGTCCCTTTGCAAACCCTGTACAGTTGCTTTAGATGTTTTAGAAAACTGGACTCAGTGGAGAGAGGATTTCATCCTGTCTGTCTTTTTAGGGTTCCAGTTCATCAGCCCAAGTGGGGCAAAAGTGTTAAGATCCTTTAAGAACTGACAATTGTATTTATTTACAGAGACTTCAGTAACACAGAGACATTATGTAGTGAACAGAAATACTACTGTGAAACTTGCTGCAGTAAACAAGAGGCACAGAAAAGGTAAGCGAAGAGCAGGCTATTTCACCGCATCCCTCCTGGGCTTTGACAAACCTCCTCCTTGATATTTATTGTGTTTAGATACCTAGAAGCCTTACACCCCCACTGCATTCCGTGTGGAGGCCAGAGAATCTACAGACAGATTCAAAGCTATTACATGTGTCTTAATCTAGAAGCTACTGCTAGTTGACTACTGTTACTTACAAAGTGCTTTTATAATGCAAACGTTTACTCATTAAGGAAAGGCAGAATGGCTTTGAACCGGTCAGGTCTTTATCATGTGCACTCTAATGGTTTCACAGGATGAGAGTAAAAAAACTGCCAATGATTCTTGCCTTACACCTCAAGAGATTCAAGTATATGGAGCAATTGCACAGGTATACTAAGCTGTCTTATCGTGTAGTATTTCCTCTGGAGTTACGGCTCTTCAACACATCTGGCGATGCTGTCAACTTAGATCGGATGTACGACTTGGTAGCTGTTGTTGTTCACTGTGGAAGGTAAGATACTTTCGTGTATATCTCGAGCTATTGCCAGACATTTGCCAGGGGCAGAGACATGCCTGACAAAATGTGGGGAGAGTGGGAGGGAGGACATAAACCCTGCTGCTGCATCAACTTGCCTGTGTCTTGGCCTGAACCTCTTAGCCACCCTCCTTCATAGTAAATCTGTACTTGTTTAAAAAATAATGTCTCAGGCCTCCAAAAGTCACGAGATTGGCTTAAATTAATGGAGCTGTCCCCGTCCTCATCAGCCCACTTAGAGAGCTTGGGAGCCAGGACACAGTGAGGGCCAGACGCTGCCAGCGTTTAGGCCTTTCAACAGATCACCTTGGTCTCCTGTCGAGTCAATGGAAACGATAGCTTTAATAAAGCTTCTCACGTATGGAGTGTTGTCAAATATGAAACAAACAAAAAAATCCTTGGTTCTCTAGGAATATGACTTGTTCTCCCTCTTCTCAAGGACTGTATGTACCTAAATATTCACAGTTGACACCAAGCAATTTGCCCCCATAAATTTAGTTCATAACGATTTTAAAATATTTGCAATAGTTGATGCCTGCCACAAGCAAATTGTTAAGTGTTCAATAGGTTAGTTTGCAAATGGTCATGGCAGAGGTGAAAGCAACGCATTTAGCTTTCTGTTGATGAAGTTTTTACGAGTCAGGAAAAAGGTAAAAGGAGTAACCGCCTACTGTACCACCAGGGGAGCGTTTACTATGTTCTTCCTAACATTTAGTTATAATTCAGTGTGCTTGCATATAGCAATGTGACTTAACAAAATAGACTCAATAGCGTCTTCTAATATTTTGGGGTTTGTGTTTTTGTTTTGCTTTCTAGCGGACCGAATCGGGGGCATTATATTACTATTGTGAAAAGTCATGGATTTTGGCTCTTGTTTGATGATGACATTGTAGAGGTCAGTATGCATATGACATTGTAGAGGTCGTGAGCATGACTTTTGTGTTTATGTTTTTTTCTCTATTTGGGGTTAAAATTCTGGTCCAGGTCTGGGTATAGATTACTAGTCTGCGAAGCCACCATTTGGTTGTAATGTGACATTTAGCTCAGCTCTGTTAGGAAGTGAGATTGCAAACAAAATTATTAATCCTGTAGTTCTTACTCTGTTAGTGTCAGAGAGGGGTGTTATATTTCAGAGCAACATCAAACGTTTTTAATATCAGACTTCAAGGTTTTAATTTGAAATGTTTTATATATCTAATAAAATCAATTTAATTCATTAAAACCTAAAATATCCAGGAACTATGCTGCAATCCTTGGCAATATCACTTGGCAAAATTGGACTGGGTAAAGCTAGCATTGCTGTCAAATTTTAATTTTTTAACAATTGGGAAGTTACAAGAAAGTCTGAATTCTGTAGTCAATCTGGGTTTGTCTGAATGTAAATTAGAGCAGGATCTGGCCCACAGCTATTATAGATTCTGTCTAAGCATTCTGCAATTCATTCTGAAGCAAACCCTTTATGTCATTGTGGCACCTTGGCAAAACTGAATCTGATTATCCGGGAGTAAATCCAATGGAGGAAAGCAAGCACTGAGACATTGGATGGGGCGTGTCTTGAAGTGGGTTTCTCAAAATTTCAGAAAGATGGGGTCACATGGCCACATTTATGTGCTTTAACCATGTTCAGTACTGCATTCCAAGGAGTATCCCTGTTACTGGAAAAAGCCTGATTCAGTTAGGTTCACTGAGACAAACATTCCTAGTGACTTCCATGAGTGAGACTGGTAGGGCTTAGCCCCTGAACATTACCCTTTCACTGCTTAATTTGCAAACAGGATTTGCTAATCGCTACCCTGAAACAAATAAGTGATTTTATCTTTTGTTTTTATACAGTCATTTAATCCATTTTTGGTATTTCTTTTACCTAACAGCACATTAAAAATTTTTATTTATTTTGCAGAAAATAGATGCTCAAGCTATTGAAGAATTCTATGGTCTGACCTCTGATATATCAAAAAATTCAGAGTCTGGCTATATTTTATTCTATCAGTCAAGAGAGTGACTTGGCAAACTGTGACAATTGCGCACAACGATGCTGCACGCAAAAGAAGTTGACGGCCCCCCTTACTGACTTTTACAGAGACCACATCCTGAATGGCTGAACAACGATACACTCTGTCTCCTATTAAATGTGATGTTGACTATAACCGGCCATTTTTGACATACAGAACTTTGTTTTGGGGAGGGGGGGTTGTTTGTAGTTTTTAAGTCTGATTGAAGAGTTAATTGCAGTCAGATTTTAGTGGAATTTTTATGGACTAACATTTATAGATTTGGATGTCAGCTGTTAAACCCAATCCAGCTAGAGTAGTATTTTATATGGAAGTGTTTATTGCATTTAGGGCAAAATTGTTTAAAACTTTCTGAATGGCTTTGGGGTGTGTTGATTTACAAAGCATTCCTTTAAATACATCCTGACGTATACTTACCCATTGTAAGTGTAAGGAAAAAAATCTGTTTCACAATGATTGGAATTGTGGTTGTATAGAGGATTTTTTTACGTGTTACTCTGCTGCAAAAAAAGATATCAAAATCATTTAAGCTTTGAGTTGTTAAAAACTCTCAGTGCGTAACCTCGGGCCTAAAATTCACATAGAGGGATTTAAGTTGCAGCGGAACTAAGTAATTCTGCATGTCCAGTAACTTTGTTTATCATGAATGACAGGTGAGGTGAGATTGCAGAACCTACAGAGCACTGGAATAAAGGGAGCGAGATGACACATATGACACAGAGATAAATTATGTCTATAGACATTGAGTTTATCATTCCATTAAAACGATATCATAGGTTGTTTACTTAATTGAGTTTGCAGAGATTGCAATGCTGCTCATGTATAACATATCCCTCAGGACTGAAATTACACGGTCCATTTAAATAAGTGTTGTTCATACAATGGGTAAGACATGGCTTAATCCTGCAATTTTCTGAGTATCTGTAGGTCCATTTTCATTTCTCAAGACAGACTCCATTTCTCGGCAACATAATCTAATACATAACAACCATTAGCATACACACACTGTCATGTATATATCATCTCTAACATTTTGGCCATGTTTGACAGCATTTGGGTCACCACAGAAACAGACGGGGCTCTGGAGTCTCTGATTTTAAAAACATCAAAAGGCTTAGTGCAAAAGGCTTAGTTTGTGATTTTAGTGGGTGAATTTGGCTGGCACTAGTCATGCACTGGCGAATAAAACTGCAGAGCTCACATACTGGAATTTGGCAAAGAATGAATGTAGAAGAAAGTATGAATAGGTATGAGAAGGGATTGATAGCAGGTTGAGGCGGTGGTAACGCTGGGTAACTACCTTGTGTGGTTTGACACTTTCACTCTATTATACAATCCTTGAACTTCAGTATCCAAATTCCTATTTCAATGAAGTCAACAGCAAAACCACTCTTGTCTTTAGGGGAACTGACAGTTGGTTCTAGTATTTACAAGGAAATAGTCTCATCTCACAAAATTTATTTCTACCTGTTATATTTCATTCGCTCTCGTTAAGTATTTATTAGACAATGTTGCTTCTGGTCCTTCTTTTCTTTAAGAAGCCTGCCTGCCACTTTATAGCCGACAAGAAATGGCTTTTGAAGGGCAGCTAAATCTTACATTTTAGTCTTCTGTAGGAAAGAGAATAACTTTTTGTCCATTGTAATCTACTGTGAATGTGAAATAACTTTTGTTAAGTAGTGGTGAAAATGAAGTACTAGCTTCTACTGTAACATCAATTGGAGTTCAGTTGGATTTATCAATGGCTGTTTTGTAAACTAAGGAAATGTAGCACTTTACACTGAATGAGAAACAGAAGTGGACTTTTCATCTAACATTATTTGTGATTTATCCTGTTATTATACCGATACAAGAAAACAGACGTAGAATGTAACCTGAGAGTACTTCCTTAGCTGAAAAACAGTAATGGTCTACAGAGATCACTGACAGGAATGAAGGCTGGTATGCAGGCTCGAGACAAGCATGGGTGCAGCTCTCATCTGTGATTGATATTAGAATAAAATGTTCTGTCTCCACCGCAGAAGACGGACATCTTACAGGAGAACTCAATTCTCACTGAGGCCCAGGAGCTTTTCCACTGAAAAGCTAAACCTGCAAATCACTCTTCAATGGATTTATTTATATGCATTCAGAATTTCCATATAAAAATATATTAATCACTTGCCTTTTAAAATGGGTAACTTTTGCTTGTGAATGAAGGCACTTTCTAGATCGGTATTAACCAATGCTGGTCCAAAGGTCTGTACTTCACAGTTTACTGCTGAACATTCTTAAGGCATTCTTCAATTTTAAAACAAGCAACAAAAAAGATATTCTTAAGGTATCATTTGAATGTTTAGGGCTCGTGTTTATATGAAAATTAATTTTTCATAAAAATAATTTTAAAATCAGTTCAATTTTAGGAAATGTTTTCCATATTTCAATTGACTTACCTGAAAATTTATTTTTTTAATGTTAATAATATGAGTTAATGTTTAAATGCTAAAGTACGGGATAATAATCTTTGGTTTTCTCCAGTTGCAAGACAGCTCTAGGTTATAAAACATACAGATCATTGCAGTATGTTATTGAGAGTGAAATTACTAGAACAAACCTTTTCATAAAATATGAAAAACTGTTTTAAATTCATGCTAGCCCATGAAAAGATCACAGCACTGGTATCACACCAATCCAACATCAGCACTCTGACATCAACTCTGAAAAATTGTGGACTACTCACTTTATGCTAACACCAGCTAAATGAAGGAGTGTTTTCTTTTGATTAAAAAAGAAAAAAATTGCAGTCACAATTCTATAAATTATATCATTGTGCTGAATGTCTTGACTTCAGTCCAGCAAAAGCTGTCCATCATGGCTGTATGAATAGTGCCAGTCTAGGCAGCAGAACTTCTCTGTCAAATGAAGCACATTCGCATGGGTTTTGCAAGATTGGGATCCTCACAGGAACAATCATACGATGTAAAGTATTTTAGTTGATTAAATAAAACATAATCCTTTTTCTCTTATGCTTACGTATAGATTTCCAGTCCCTTATGAAAGAAAGGAAAAATATCTAGGACAATAAAAGCTTTTGAGCCAGCAGCTAGAAAACAAAATTGTAGCACAGATGTCTAATAGTATTCTGTGCTTCCCTAAAATGACTATTTTTATGGTGTAGGGTTCTGAGTATATTAGGCCTAGTGACATCTGAAGTTTTCTACTTGTTTCACAAGCTGTTGCTGAGATGCATTGTCCATTTATAAATCTTATTACTATGGTCTTCCTTAGAAAAAAGAACATTTTTGTCCTGTGCTGTTTTTCCACTGAACCCAGTGAAGCACTGCAGTGCTAATGAATCAGTTATCTTAGAGGATGAGCTCAGACCTCAACTTTTATGTTTCACAGAACAGGCTGTCAGGATTTTATGTAATTTCTATTTTTGGGACGTAGCAGAGGGAGGCAGAAGAGGGGAGCGATGGAGAAACCATACCAGTGAAGCTTAACACCTTGTTGAAATTAAGTCCCAAAATTACTCCTGTCAGTTTTATTTTAATAATTTACAGTTACCTCAGAGCAGTAGATTACATCTTAAAAGTCTTGTTCCTTTAGTAGTTGGAGTAAAGACAATAAAGCAGTAGGTGTTTCCTTCACATTACATTTAATAAATATATTAAAGACCTAGCTAAGCCAAAACTGAAATTTACATTACATAGCGGGTCCTAAAGTGCTACCGCAACCTGTCTTTTACCTTCAGACATTACATTTCATTCACCCATCTGTTACAGCATCATGTACCTGGGACCTGAGCCGAGAGCTTGCAGCTGCCAGTGATTCGACGCCTCTCAGCAGCAGACCCTTCTTGTTCCGTCTCTTTTTTGCTGCTTGTGGCTGACAAGTGTGAGCAGTATCTTACAGCTGAATGTGTACTAGAAATGTTAAGGCGTTTTGGCTGTGTACCTGTTCTTCGCTAGTACCTTTTATCAGTGTTTGTTTTAATTTATTTCTCTTTTGTTGGTCTGTTATTGTATTTGTATAATAACTTATGTAGTTAATATTATTAGTTTTCTGTTTTAATTTTTATGTACTTTGATTTTTTTAAAATGTAATCAACCCAAGCACTTTAAGCAACAATGTCAATCTTGTGAAATTCCAATCAGCTTAACATTTTGCCTTTGTCTTTTTGCTTTTGCAGCTGTTTGCTTGTAATTCAACATCTCTAGTTAACAATCCAATTTCCATTTTTAGGCTTGTAGTCCTAGGTGGGTTGTAGATTTGGGAAGCCCGAATTTGTTCATGCATAACAAGGGTGCAGTATTTACTGTGTGTGTGCTACACACAGCAGTTGCACTCACAGCGCGCGTTTCACAGCCTTTTTTGCACTCTGCCTGCTAACCCGGCTGAGAATGACTGCGATGCTTTAATCTGTGGTACGGTTATCAATGACTGTGATTTAGAAAAGTTCCACTTCTCACAGGAGAATTCTCTTTTCCCAAACACAGAGTTAGCTGTCAATCAGCTGATGATACAGATATTGCTGTCTTTGCCATTTTATCTGTGCTCTGTACAGACTTAAGTGTGAATAATCTTATGAGCTGCATTTATTCTTGGCACTTACGTGACTGCTAGCAAGCAGAGCAATCTTTTTGCACCTTCTGGCTCTCCACTTGGGCTCATATAAAGGGAAGAGGTAATGAAGGAGGATAAGTGCTGGTGTCACTGGGAGGAGCGGCTGACGCACCAGGAGGCTGTGCCACCATACAGCCGAGACCTGGACAGGCTGGAGCGTTGGGCAGAGAGAAGTTTAATGAAGTTCAACAAGGGCAAGCGTAGGCTCCTGCACCTAGGGAGGAATAACCCCAGGCACCAGTACAGATTAGGGGCTGACCTGCTGGAAAGCAGCTCTGCACCTGGGAGTCCTATTGGACAACTAGTTGATCGTGAGGCAAGCGGTGTGCCCTTGTGGCCAAGAGGGCCAATGGTATCCTGGGGTGCATTAAAAAGACCGTGGCCAGCAGGTCGAGGGAGGTCATCCTCCCCCTCTACTCTGCCCTGGTGAGGCTGCATCTGGAATACTGCATCCAGTTCTGGGCTCTCCAGTTCAAGAAAGACAGGGAACTAATGGAGAGAGTCCAGCAGAGGGCTATGAAGATGATCGAGGGAATGGAGCACGTCTCTTATGAGGAAGGGCTGAGAAACCTGGGTCTGTTTAGCCTGGAGAAGAGAAGGCTCAGAGGGGATCTCATCAATGCTTATACATATCTAAAGGGCAGGTGTCAAGAGGATGGGGCCAGACCCTTTTCAGTGGTGCCCAGCAACAGGACAAGGGGCAACAGGCACAAACTGGAACACAGGAAATTCCGTCTCAGCATGAGGGTGCCAGAGCACTGGAACAGGCTGCCCGGAGAAGTTGTGGAGTCTCCTTCTCTGGAGATATTCAAAACCCGCCTGGGTGCATTCCTGTCCCACCTGCTCTAGGTGAACCTGCTTTGGCAGGGTGGTTGGACTAGATGGTCTCCGAAGGTCCCTTCCAACCCCTACTATTCTGTGACTCTGCCAAAAAAGCACACCATCTATCAAAGACACTGGATGTTTCTTAGAGGCCAGCATCTGTAGTATCCATATCAGAAAGTCACTAACTTTGTGTTGTTAATGCAATGGTTATTCTTAATTTTTTAGACTTTTGATCAATGAAAAGACCGGGGCTTTTTTCTGTTGCATCAGTTCTGTTGCTGAGGTGTTTCTTCGCAATTTAACATGGCACTTAATATTTAAATAGCCCTTGGGAAGCCTCTATAGACACCCTTTTTAATTTCTCTCCAGTTAACATGCATTACTTCAAAGAGATTGCTTGAGACTGTCCACAAGACTTACTCAGATTAACACACTCCTTTTGCATACAAGGTCAAATAACACCTCTCAGGAGGTATGTGGCCACCTAATGGGACCATCTGGGCTAAGCCCACACCTTTTTACACACTGATGATTCTTCACCCCCTAGGAGGTTTGCTTGCTGGCTTTGCCTGAATGATTTAATATGAAACTGCACATAACTCCCTTTATTCATGGTCTCAGAGTTGCTATAATTCTTTAATAATTCTGCCTCATTTGGTTACCAAGACTGGGACTATTGCACAGTGTAAAATAACTTGTGTGTGCCATTCACAGTGGTCAATTTAACAGCCTAATGCTTCTGATGAAGACTGTTGCAGGTGGCAACTTTGCTATAGTTAAGAATATTAAAGAGTAAGTGACTTTTCTGTGGTAGCACGGTAGGTCCTGTAGGAGGAGCTGGACTAGCATGCAGCTTCCTAACCCTCAGCTTGTACCCAGCTGAAGTTGGTGGTCTGTCATCTAGATAATGCTAACCCTTCTCCTAGGGGTTCTAAAGTGGCAGGAGCAAACCCTTGGCAAAGACACCTTGCAGGTCACCAAAACTTCTTGCTTGCCACAATAGATAATTAATGAATATTTGTAACCCTTCTCTCCCCGCTCCTCAAAACCTCATAAATAGCTATACGTTCATTAAAGAGGCTGGGCTTAAACATCAGCTTTGTATTTGCAATGGTGTTCATCTTTGCAAACGTCCCAAGGCAGACTGTGTTCACATTTTAAATGGTTTCCCAGTCCTCTCTCAACTCTCCTTCTAACAGCGAGAGCAAGATCAGGGCAGCCACGTTACAGGCTCAAGTGCTTTTCCTGGAGACAATTTTCAAGCTTCAGTGGCTTTTGTTAAAGAAAACCTAACATGAGCTCCATAACTTATCCATGACTCTTTAGGAGTAAAGTCACCATACATTGTTTGAATATGATTGTACGGTAGGGAAAAGAAGAAAGAGGAGAAGAAGAAGAAATACAGAAAGGGTTGGTTTTTCAGAGGCTTTGAATATGTATATCTGTTTGTAAATATATAATCCCATCCTACCTTGTCAAAACGATACAGTCATAACAAAACTACTTAAATACTTTGTGCTAGCTTTTTAAATGGAGTAAAAGGTAGTAAAAGTATTAGGCAAACAATTGGGGACACATAAAAATACTGAGTTTCTAGTAAAGCGTGCAATACACGGTGTATGTGTACAGTTGAGTATCTGCTCTTTTTAATCGTGTACATGTAATTAAACCCTGCACTACCTGCAGAACTGTAAGATAAATCTCTTGTTGGTTATTAAGGTTGTAACATAAGAAAACAGTATTTTCTCCTGTTAATATGTTTATATTTTACATAAAATAAACTCCCTAGCTGATCTTGCTTCCGTTCAGCTTGCTTTGAATTCAGCTGGCGCCAGACTAAGGCTGCCCGTTGGTGTCGGTTGTTACACGACATGCTTCTGAATGGCAGGTATCTGTATTCTTACAGGTGGCAACACTGCTGATGCTCACTTCCTAGTTCATTTAATGGAGTCATTGCATTTTAAGTCACTTCAGAGAATATTTCACCACCTGGGCTAACTGCCTCTGAAGTCTCTTAAGGGAACAGATTTTGCATGCGGTTCATGAGTCGTCTTGGTGGAATGTACGTACAATTGCGTGACTGAGCTGTACCTAGGTAAAACACATCACTGACCTTGCCAATGATGCTGAGAACAGCTAAAACTGAAGAGAATAAAAAGCAGCAAGAATTGAACTACCTTTTGCATCAGGGAACAACGAGAATCCCAAGACCTTTAGCCTAGGATTTTACCTGTCACTACCAGAGTGAGAAAGGGTTTTGCTAATGGGGTCTAAAATTCTGTCAGAGAACTGAAAGGTTCCGGTAGTCTGCTCATTTTCCTGAAGTTATTTGTTAGCAAACACCATTTACTTTCTCAAAAGTGAGGTAAATACAAGGCTGGAGTTTCTTGCTCTTGTCTAAATGGATTCTTGTTATTTCTTCAGAATCGTTTAGAGACCCAAAATCAAACGTAGCTGTCAAACTACATGTTAAATTTATAGTTATCATGCTATAAGATATATGGCACATCAGACTATCAAAGGACTAGGTTGAAAAACACTTCATATCTTACAGTACGAATTTCCTCTCAAATTAGAAACCTTGAAGCACCTTCAAATTTATTCCTACGTTATTAGAACACAAGCTTTTAACTACAGGATGGAGACAGAAATTTAAAACACAAGAGATGACTGAAATAAATACATCACAAATCCATACTTTTAAAACATTTAAAAGAAATAAAATTTATAGTGTACATCTAAAGAAACCAAGAAAAGGTTTCCAAGAGCACGGTTCACAATCACTGTACATGGGCTCTGCTACAATTGCTCTCACTTCAGAAATGCATTTTCCCAGAAGCTGTATGATGTTTACCTATGTCTCTGTTCCATATTTTTTGGTATGAGTTAGATTAATCATTTTAGATTAGATTGGGTTGTGTTCTGTGTACCAGACAAACAGAGAAATGCTAAAAATATAATTTCGTCTTGATTGAAACCTGAGGTATGGTAGGAGAAAATTATAAGATTCCTCCTTTAAATACACTCCTCAGACTTGAAACAACATTTGTTAGACATGACTAAATATATGACATGGAAGACCATGTTTCCGGAGATGTTAATTGCCTTGAATGTCTGTGTGCAATTTAAAAATCAAGTGAAAATTTTTAAAGAAGAAAAATAGGACAACCATTTGCAAGACATAAATACACATATACGGTAACAGAACATTTCAATTATCTGTTCTGAAAAATGTTCCTTTTCACTTATTAATTTTATATCAAATAGCAGAAGATTACTCCATCACCTTGTTAAATTCACTCACCCTCACTGCATGACTTATTTGGCTGCTCTACTGTGACCTAAGAGCTTCATGTTTCCTCAGTCTAAAGAGATTGTAGCCACGTCTCTTGCTGTCTCTGGGAGACTTCTGTGGCACAGGCTGTGGGGCCAGCAGCCCTCTGAAGACCTGGGTCTTCCCGGATCCTTTCTCTCAGGGCACACCACACCAGTGACCACACCAGACCACTCCACACCTCAGCAGCTTCAATACACATTTTCCCAAGCTCATCTTTCCAGGAACACGTGTTGCACAAGTTTTGTGTTATTGCCAGTGCGGAATCATTTTGCGTTATATAGGAAAATACGCTAGCAGGTCTAGAAAGAAGAAAAACAACCATACGTACAGTTCTGCTTCAGTTTGCTCATGTGGTCTGAACCAAAGAAGATTCCTTTAACAAATCAATCCAAGAACTTCTGAACCATAACAACTTTTCTCTTTTTTTTTTCCCGTGTGGTTCCCTTCCCCATATTCTTATATGGCTGTGGGGAGGCACTCTCAGTCCACTTTGTCACAGCAGGTGTCTACTACTCTGAGTGCAATGTTAGGGTTTGGGTGTGGAAGATGGGCTTGCTGTGAAGGAAGCCATTGGTGGCATTCACCACTGTAAAGAATGATCATTATCAAAGTGAACACACTCTTTGCCTGCATCAGTTTAACCAGCCGCAAATAGTTCACCTGCTGCTAACAGTAATACAGAAACAGCAGAGGAGGCAACAACCTGGAGTTTGCAGGTTGCCTCAAGATGCACAGAGAGACCTATCAGGATCATAATTCAAGAAGTGGAGACCGATAACACATTTTTTGCCAAATGACTGCAAAGGTAAAATAAAGAGGTCAATACCAGAATGAAATTTGCAATAAGCCAGAGCAAAACATTATCCTTTGGATTTCGTTTCACACACATACGAGGAAAAATATTCAAGTCCTATTCCAGAACAGCAAAGATGTTGAAATAGAAGGTAGAGATTTCACCCAACATTGCAAACTAGGTGGCAAAATTGCTTAGGCTGCAACTAAGAGGCTACCTGATAGAGACCAAATTCTACCGTCAATCACTTTGGTGTAGCTGTAAAGAAGCTCCAGACAGGTTTGCAGTTTTACAGTGGGATTAGTAATAACAGAAACTGTAATAAAGTTTCTTACAACATCCTCAGAAAAATTTTGGTGTGCAGAGGTGTGTTTTCTGTAAGACATGGCTGTGTGGTGCAGTTGACACACTGGAGGGAAGGGATGCCATACAGAGGGACCTGGACAGGCCTGAGACATGGGCCCATGCAAACTTCATGAACTTCAACAAGGCCAAGTGCGAGGTCCTGCACATGGGTTGGGGCAATCCCATGCACAAATACAGGCTGAGTGGAGAATGGCTGGAGAGCCGCCCTGAGGAGAAGGACTTGGGGGTGTTGGTGGATGAGAAGCTCAACATGAGCCACCAATGTGCGCTTCCAGCCCAGGCGGCCAACCATATCCTGGGCTGCATCAAAGAAGTGTGGCCAGCAGCTCAAGGGAGGTGATTCTGCCCCTCTACTCTGCTCTGGTGAGACCCCACCTGGAGTACTGCATCCAGCTCTGGGGCCCCCAACATAAGAAGGACATGGACCTGTTGGAGCAGGTCCAGAGGAGGGCCATGAAGATGATCAGAGGGCTGGAGCACCTCTCCTGTGAAGACAGGCTGAGAGAGTTGGGGTTGTTCAGCCTGGAGAAAAGAAGGCTCCAGGGAGACCTTGTAGGAGCCTTCCAGTACCTAAAGGGGGCCTACAGGAAAGATGGGGAGGGACTCTTTATCAAGGAGTGTAGCAATAGGATGAGGAGTAACAGTTTTAAACGGGAAGAGGGCAGATTTAGATTAGCTCTCAGGAAGAAATTCTTTACTGTGAGGGTGGTGAGGCACTGGGACAGGTTGCCCAGGGAAGTTGTGGAGGCCCCATGCCTGGAAGTGTTCAAGGCCAGGTTAGATAAGGCTTTGAGCAACCAGGTCTAGTGGAAGGTGTCCCTGGCCACGACAGGGGGGTTGGAACTAGGTGATCTTTAAGGTCCCTTCCAACCTAAACCATTCTATGATTCTATGTGTGGAACAGTGTAAGCACTGGAGAAGACCTACAAGTGGAATTATCTTTGCTCTGTAAAAACACAGCTGAAGAGCACAAACAAAATCTTACCCTTTATTTATTCACTGATCATATAATTCTCACTGTCATTTATGAAGCATTTTTCATCCTCAAAATAGTTTACCAGATAACTTAATAAATTTCCAGCTCTTAACTTGATGAAAATTATAGAAATTGGGTAATGTGTACCAAACCCCCTATGTATTTTAGATAACTACAACTTGAGCTGAATCTGGCTGCCCCTGAGCTCGACCAGTTTAACTAGTAGGGACATTTTGACCGGCTCCTCGGCAGCTGCCTTGATGACCTGTTCACTTCTGGACGCAGTTCAAAGTGCAGATCTTGTAGCACATTGCTCCAGTATAACCTGATCCCTCGCTATCTCCGAAACAGCTTGTCTTGCCTGGAATGCAGTGTGGTAGCTGAGGTTACTTGGGAAGTTTGTCATAACAGCGCTTTACTTTCCAAGGAACGGATTAGCTTTCTTTTGCTCCCTAGTAATTTTTAATTATTATACACCAGCAGGAAATATTAGGTAAAGCAAGAATGATGTCATTTATTTGATTTATTTCTCTCTCTTCATTCTGGGTATTTCTGGTTACATTTTCAGATGAACAAAAGTATTCTGAGGTGAGGTCATTAAAGTTTTGACTGTTTTAATTTTGCAAGATGAGTAGTTCAGGCAGAGACCACTGTTGGCACAGTTGCCCCTCAGAAGCTGGTCTTGAGGACAAAAAAACCCCAAAGGTAAGCAGAATTCTTCCCCCTAACCTTTACAACTCCGATATTTTTAAATGCTCAAGCACAGGTTGTTAATTCTACTGTTGGCATATATGGGACGTTTCTGAGCATACTGAATCACTGTGCTGTGACGTGGTTTTGACCAACATTGAATTAACCACACTTTTGCAATAACATGCTTCAGAGTAGTGTTCAATATTTATATTAAACTGTATTTTTACCATGGCTTAGAGAAGGTGATGCATGAAATCTAAAAGCTTTATTTTATGGCAATGTTACACATTCATGCTCATTTATGGTTTGCAAATGCAGTTACAGAGGATGAGGAAAGACAATTAGTTTATTGTAAAGTAAGCCATACTGCAGAATGCAGACTGTGCACCGCCAACGTTGCGTGTGGTAACAGCAGTGAATAAATGCTCGCAGTTTATTAGGTCCATTTAGTTGTCATGACACTTGTAGAAGAAATGTACCTAGAGAATGTGTTTCCTTAATATACTCAATCTCTCGCTCTCACTCTTGTGCAGTCAATCCCAGCCTCCAGATACTGACCTGAAAACAAACCACTCCATTCACCATGCTCTATATACAATTGAACTTTATTTATCCAAAGGTATTTTACTCAAAATCACTGTAATATGAAAATGAGCTGTATCCCCCAGGCAAAATATTTTCTACCTTGAAACTGTTAAACCTGAATTCATGCAACCATTTCTTAATTAAAAAAAAACAAGATGTAGGTTCCCTGGCATAATTTCAAGTGACATTCTGCCCCCTTTTTATAAACCATGATGTATGGGCTTCTTTGCAACCAGGCAATAAGGTCCAGTCAGCATGGGT
The DNA here is from genome assembly GCA_008921705.1 of Burhinus oedicnemus. Taxonomy (NCBI): domain Eukaryota; kingdom Metazoa; phylum Chordata; class Aves; order Charadriiformes; family Burhinidae; genus Burhinus; species Burhinus oedicnemus. The sequence continues at coordinate 1,360,783 of VFFE01007506.1, forward strand.
TCATGAAAGGCAGGTCCTGCTTGACTAACCTGATTTCCTTCTGTGACAAGGTGACCCGCTTAGTGGATGAGGGAAAGGCTGTGGATGTTGTCTACCTGGACTTTAGTAAAGCCTTTGACACCATTTCCAACAGCATTCTCCTGGTGAAGCTGGCTGCTCATGGCTTGCATGGGCGTACACTTCACTGGGTAAAAAACTGGCTGGAAGGACGGGCCCGAAGAATAGTGATGAATGAAGTTAAATCCAGTTGGCAGCTGGTCACAAGTGATGTTCCCCAGGACTCTGTCCTGGGGCCAGTCCTCTTTAATGTCTTTATCAATGACCTGGACAAGGGGATTGAGTGCATCCTCAGAAAGTTTGCAGATGACACCAAGTTGGGCAGGAGTGTTGACCTGCTGGAGGGTAGGAAGGCTCTACAGAGGGATCTGGACAGGCTGGATCAATGGGCCGAGGCCAATGGTGTGAGGTTCAACAAGGCCAAACGCCAGGTCCTGTACTTGGGTCACAACAACCCCATGCAGCGCTACAGGCTTGGGGAAGAGTGGCTGGAAAGCTGTCTGGCAGAAAAGGACCTGGGGGTGTTGGTCGACAGCCGGCTGAATATGAGCCAGCAGTGTGCCCAGGTGGCCAAGAAGGCCAACAGCATCCTGGCTTGTGTCAGAAACAGTATGGCCAGCAGGACTAGGGCAGTGATCGTCCCCCTGTACTTGGCACTGGTGAGGCCCCACCTCAAACACTGTGTTCAGTTTTGGGCCCCTCACTCCAAGACAGACATTGAGGTGCAGGAGTGAGTCCAGAGAAGGGCAACAAAGCTGATGAGGGGTCTAGAGCACAAGTGTTATGAGGAGCGGCTGAGGGAACTGGGGTTGTTTGGCCTGAAGAAAAGGAGGCTGAGGGGAGACCTTATCGCTCTCTACAACTACCTGAAAGGAGGTTGTAGAGAGGTGGGGGTTGGTCTCTTCTCCCAAGTAACAAACCATAGGACAAGAGGAAATGGCTTCAAGTTGCACCAGGGGAGGTTTAGATTGGATATTAGGAAGAATTTCTTCACCGAAAGGGTTGTCAAGCATTGGAACAGGCTGCCTAGGGAAGTAGTGGAATCACCACCCCTGGAGGTATTTAAAAGTCATGTAGATGTAGTGCTGTGGGACATGGTTTAGTGGTGACTTGGCAGTGTTAGGTTAATGGTTGGACTTGATGATCTTAAAGGTCTCTTCCAACCAAAATGATTCTATGATTTTATTACTCCTGTAATTTTGGACAGTATCTTCTACTATTCTAGGTCTCATTGAATTGAAGAGTACTTAGCTTTCCTCTCTCTGAGAGATTGCAATACCAGTCCACTAGCTGCAGTGAATTTTGCAACCATTTAATATCCAATATTATAGGGCACATTCTGAGGACTCATCCTTCAGGAAAGGATGTTCAGGAAAGCAGCAATGTCTATAGACTGAACATAAAAGTCTATGATTTCCAATCTCATCCTTATCAAGAACTCATTTATTACATGGGGCAAATAACGCAACTTCTCTCTAACTCTATTTCCCACTTAGAAAATGAGCATGCCAATATCTATCTACCTTAGAGAATTATGGAGCTTAGGTCAGAGGAGTAGAGGCTGCAACCTCAATTACTCTCATATGCACAGTCATTAGGTTATAACAGTATATTTTTCCCTTTTCAGGCAGTCTTCTTTTGATAACAGCAGCACTCCCTTCAAGGGGGGAGATTTGCAGACAGTAAGACTAGCTGACCTTTATTTGACGGGAAAAGATCTTTACAAAGAGATCAAACAACTGTCCAGAGGTGGCAGGAATTAATTCAGTGATACATATATACTCCAAGTTTGTCCTGAAAGGTCAGTATTATTGAATTTTATTTCCAAGCAACACACCCCATCATAATCCCAATCAGCCAGTGGGCAAAGAACAGGTCCAGAGTGAGTAATAGGTGGTCTGACAGGACAGTTGATGCATATTTCTTTCAGCTGGTTGTCTCTCACAATAACTGTACCTAGAGATTTCAAAGGAAAGGGGTAAAACCCTATTGCAGACAGCTGTGAAATAAATGACCCATTAAAGAAGATCATTTCCTTAGAAAGAAAAGAAAGGAAAGTTTCCAAGGGAAAGAAACTTTCTCTCCAAACTTACTCAGTTAATTGTTGCTTTTTTTACGGATAGGAATCAGGCTAATGGGCTATGCACTGCATGCTGCCTGCTTCTTTATGTATTTGCTTAGCTCATTTGCCCCCTAAAAAATATTTTGTCACCCATAATAGTTTTCCATTTATGCCTTAGATATTAAGATGCTTTCATGTTATTTGCAGTGTTACTTATATCTTGGGCCCTTGGAGGGATTTTAGGATGACTACAAGATCATCCAAAAAACTGACCTAACAATGATAAGATAATACACCAAAAAAAGACCCCAACCCCTCAACTGTTTTATGAAGTTAAATATTAAAAAGGCAAACAACATTTTTTCCCAGAATTCTGTCCTTAAATAATTTCTCTATTGGGTTTTGTGCTCTTCATTTTAACCTTATTTTTCACATCCACAAAGCATAGAAGTCAGCTAAATCATTGTGGTGTTCTGAGAAGGAAATGGTTAATGTTCATGAAGGGGAGTGAGAAATGTTATGTTCCTTTTCTAAAGGGCAATTCCTTGCCCACGTGGGCGTTTGGAGCTCATAAGGACCAGGTTTCCAAAAAACCCACATTTTGAGGTTGGAACAAACAGTAGCAAATATGCAGAAGTGAACCGCCCTCAGCTGTTGCAGTGGTGGACTGGTGCCTTAAAGAGCTGCCGTTCATTTTCAATTTCCATTCTTATCAGACCCTTTCTACCGGGCAGTGAGCAAAGAAAAGGCAGCTATTCTCTTCCAAAAGCTGATAAGATCTTTTGTAGGAGAAAATTTGCGTTTGGCGGAATGTTAATTTTATAATGCTGTCTAACTGCAGCGGAATAGTTTGCTTTTGTTTCCTCCCCACACCCAACACGCACATCGCCAGCAAGGAACTCTACCTAACCTTTTCAGCTCCTTTGAACAAATTAAGCAAAACCGTATCACTGTGTGGCTTCTCTGCTTAACAGAGAGATACTTCACAGAACTCTCACACTAGAGAGTCACTGTCCTTTGGGCTTGGGCCATATCAGCTATGGGACAAGAAAATGTTTTGTGCTTCTTAGTGCTTTTCTTTGTGGACATTTACCAAGTGTTGCCTTTACTCTTTGGCTTCACAGTCTTATAATAACCATCTCAGCATTCCCAGACTTTGGGAAAGGTCAGATCCAGACCTAAAACCAGTTCCAAGTTTTATGAGTTTGATGTAAAAATATTAGTAATACTTGTTTTTAGAAGCAGCGCATGGGACCCAACTAAACTTATATGAGGACTGCTATGGGACTGACAAGCCATATGGTTCAAATCCATTTACAAGTGGCGAAAGCTGGATGGCTTGTGCCTGATCTCCTGGTGGGTGATGCAGTGGGTTAGATAACTAACACAAGTGTATAACACAGGAACTTGTAAGTGACAAGGATTTTTTCTAAACAATTAAATCATCATCCACTTTTACTTGCTTCTCAGTCAACACACAGTTTCACACACTAAGACTATTCTGGCTCCCAGGTTTGAGGTCTACTTGAGAAAGTGATGGGAGAAGTGATGGATGACTGCCTCAGGCATGAGCCTCAGGGCAGGGACATCCTTGTGCTCCAGTGTCCTGCAATGCTAGTGACAGCATCAAGCGTCATCCTACTGTCACTTTTTAAAAAAGATTATTCTTAATACCATGTGTGCCCAATTGTTTTGCGACAGCAGCTTCTCCTCTGTTGCTGTTTCCTCTGGACTGTAACACAGAAATTAATCAAAATAGAGAAGCTGCAGTAGGAGAAAACTGTGATCTTATTTCTTTAATACTCATTTAAATAAATACTCATACTCAAATAATTCTCATTTCCTTGGCAGCAGACGCCTTTTGATACTGATCTCATTCACACTGAAACTGTATTTTCCTGCTTCTGTGGAAAAGCACTGCTTTTCTTCCTCCCAAATCCTACCTGACATCCTTCCATAACAGGCATTTAATAAAAAGCCAAACAAAGCAACCCCACCACACCTCAAAAAATCCTATCTGCCAGTGGATGAAACAGACTCAAGCACTGATGAACATGGTCTGATGAAAGATGAGCTCGAAACAGAACACCACGTCCAAATAACCCCCAAATGGCATGAATTATCATCATCTACATTCATGCAATATTTGATACACATGAACAGATGGGAAAGAAATCCTGCCTTTTGCATGCTACAATTCAGTGTGCTTTGGGGCATTCCCTGAAGTCAATGGGAGCAGTTTTTACCCTGTTGTGTTGGAATACAGGCTAGGAAAGCCAGTAACTAGGTGTCTGTTAATTGAAAGTACACATATAATACTCGTAACTAGGTGCATGTTCTTACACTTGAAAATGTAAAATAGAGATGTCGGACCCTGGCAGTCCGTGATGAATTTGCTGTAGTTATAAACTCTCTGACAGTTTTGCCTGTGCTTTCCAGGGCAATTTCCAGCCAACCTGAGTCTGAAAAGACAAAAACGAGCCAGGTTTCTGGAGGAAATATCAGCTTCAGGCGTGTGGCTCATCATGAAACAGCAAGGTTTGGAGGTCAGTAATTTTTTCCCCCTCCCTTTTAGTACCTGGCTGTAATCTAAGTACTTGTACAAGAACAACTTGTACACAAGGAGCTTGAATAAAAGCAACTTCTAAGCTGTTTGATGAAGGGTCTGTTTGACAGAGGGCTTTTTTTGGTGTTGGGAGCATAGGGAATTTAGAACAAGCATGTTCTAAACCTTAAAAAAAAACCCAACTCAAAAATATTCTGATGCTGCCTTTCTTTTGATAAGAGTCCACACCCCAAAAACTCTTTGCTGCCTGAGTCTCTCATCAGTATCCATTTTGCCTCTAGAGCAGTAAGTTTTTGGTCTCCAGTACCACAACAAACAGAAGCTAACAGTTAAATTAAAATTATGTCTATTCTTTAATTATTTTATGACTCCTTTCACATAAATCACTTACATTTAAACTGCCTAAAATCTCTCCTACAAAGATCTTTTGTATGCATCTCTATAGCAACACAGAAAGGAGCAAAAGTTTTTGTTTTACTGTGTAAATAAAATATAAACCCACATTTTACAGATTCTGGCATAATATTGTAATATGGAGTCACTATTTCCTTAATTAGCTTTTTTTTTTTAAAAGGCTAGCGTGGCCCTTGGAAGAAGAGAGGAGGGCAAGTCCTAGTCTCTGTTTCAGGACAATTTGAAGGGCAGAAAGCCTCTTTGAAAGCAGTTTGAGGAAATGTGAGTCTTTCATCCTCTCCTTAGGATCCTTGAGGTTACCGCTGGAAATACATGAGCATGCTCTTCTGCAATGATCCAAAAGCCCTTTACAAGTGTTCATCCAGGTAAAGTCCTTGACTGGAGTAACACAACACCCCACTGAGCCATGGGTGATAAAACTCAGAGCTCTTAATTCCTATGTCTCCCTAGGCTCATCGGGGCCCCCCTTGCTCCCATCCATACCCTGGACCTTGTGTCCTTCTTCCCATGCCCATTGGCCCATAGGACCCTGAGGTATTTATCCAGGTTACTTGTTTCACCAGTAAACTATCTGCTGTTATTACAATAAAGGGCAGCAAGACACCTGGCTCTGATAAGGGCAGGGACTCAACTAAATAACACCACTAACAGCACCAAAGTGTCTCCCATGGAGCACAGCAGTGGAAAGACAAATGTCATGGTGATCACAGAATCACAGAATCACAGTATCACAGAATGGTTTGGGTTGGAAGGGACCTTAAAGATCATCTAGTTCCAACCCCCCTGCCATGGGCAGGGACACCTTCCACTAGATTAGGTTGCTCAAAGCCTCATCCAACCTGGCCTTGAACACCTCCAGGGATGGGGCATCCACAGCTCCTCAGGGAAACCTGTTCCAATATCTTGCCAACCTCACAGTAAAGAATTTCTTCCTAATAGCTAATCTGAATCTGCCCTCTTTCAGTTTAAATCTGTTACCCCTCATCCTATTGCTACACTCCCTCATAAAGAGTCCCTCCCCATCTTTCCTGTAGGTCCCCTTTAGGTACTGGAAGGCTCCTATAAGGTCTCCCTGGAGCCTTCTCTTCTCCAGGCTGAACAACCCCAACTCTCTCAGCCTGTCTTCATAGGAGAGGTGCTCCAGCCCTCTGATCATCTTCGTGGCCCTCCTCTGAACCTGCTCCAACAGGTCTGCGTCCTTCTTATGTTGTGGGCTTTTACAAGCAAAACTGGAAATATCCTTATTATAATTCTTTCAACTTTTGGCTGTTTTTGTATTAACTTAGATTAATGTAACATACTTCAACTATTTTGTGGGTATTCAAAATATTCTGTTCTATTTTTTGGCTTGAAAATAGGCAAAGAATATATAATTGCCACTTATATGGCTTGCTTCTGCTCCTTCTGAAATCAACAGGGGAATATTTTCTTTGAATTCAATAGATTTTGCGTTAAGGTTGCATTAATAAAGCTGTGGGTCTGGAACTGGTCAGTACTGGAGATGGGAAAACGGAACAGATGCTTGTTTGGTCTTACACAACTTGCATAGTACAGCCACTCCTGATTTCAGTTTATTTCAGTGGAAATAGCACTAAATTTAAGGTACCAGCCAGAAGTTGCTTTACTTAAATGCTACATTTTAATATAGCTGATTATCTAAATGTCAGAAAGTTATGACTGGTTAATAAGCATTTACAGTTAAAAAACCCCACGGTATTCAGATTCTGTATTTCTTTTCTATCCACAGATCCCATGTGGATTTTACCAGCAGTTTAAAGTTTGTAATAATATTTCTTGCTCCTCCTGGCCCCCTCCATAAATTCAAATTCAATCTGTAATCATTGCTGCGCTTCATGAGTTAAATTGCTCATAATCCCTTATTCATTCAAGTTAGAACCTCATAATCTAATGAAAACCATTAAATTAAAAAATTTCTTTTGCAGTCTCATTGTGTCTTAGCTGACAGACTCTTCATAAAGGAAATAAATCAAATTATCTAATGAGATTAAATAATCAGATAGCTAAAAGATTGTGTGCAGATTGTACTGTTTGAAGCCTATTTAAAAAGGTAGGCCCGTTTATGCCCCTTACATTCCATTATAACCCCTTGAAGTCAGAAGTCTCAAATTCCAACCTCTTCTATTTGAAACTTGCTATGGAAAGTTTACATTAAGGCATTTCATCAGTGTTATCTAGTTCTCCGAGCAGGGAAGAAGGCATTAGAAAACCTGAGGTATTTTCCCTTCTGAGGTGTCAAGTCCAGAGTTTTTAGCCTCATCTCTTTCTCTCCGGGCTGCCCGGCAGCTTGCTAACTCTGGTGTGCATCTCCAAGAACAAAGTCGTCTTTGACAAAAAGCCATCTAAGGAGCCAAGTTCTCTGCTGAAGTAGGCTGGGTAGCTCTACTGGGAGCCGTGAAAACTTATTGATTTTCACCACATGGAAACCACCCTCCATCCTTAATTGTTGCTGTCTTTTCTGTACCAAGTGGTTCTGATTTCAGATGTGTAGCCTTAGGGGCGTGGGGGAGCTGCTATATGAAACTCTTTGTGACTTACCCCAAGAATGTTTTGATACATAATGTCACGGAAAATTCATCTATCCCCTTCCTATTTAGTTTGCTATAAAAATGGATTATAGAATTACAAAGAAGAGATAGATCCAAGATTCTAAATTACGCTTTCACAACCAAGGAGAAAGCTGTAGCTCTGTGGTTTTCTCACAGGAACTCGTACAGAGTGAAATAAGAATCCATCTTACCCCTGTCTTCTGATTAGATGATACAAAGAGTATCTCTGCTGTATACCTAAAGCAGACAGTTGTTTCTTCTATTTGTAGTAGAGCATAAGGTGGACTTTCAAAAAGCACTTAAGATAGAGTCACAGCTTCTCTTCAGTAAAGCATGCTTGAAACTCCCACATCAGCAGGCTTTCTATATAGGCTCTTCTTCCAATTCATATGGCAGTACAGTTGAGTTGTACTTGGTATATGCACTTATAAAGGGAAAACTATGACCACATTGCTCTAGAAATAAGCTCCCCACTCCAAGCAAATTCAATCATAAAGGCCTATGTGTTCAGCAGTAAGAAAATCCAGGCTGCAAAAAATCAATCGCCTTCAAAAAAGATAAGGATGCAATATTAATATAACTAAAGATATCAGCTGTAATGAATCATTGGGCTTCTTGGTTATTGGACTGACTTGAACCATTTTAACTTGAAATGCTTTTATGCAATGCATAGTGGTTAATTTAATCTGAGTAAGGCGTCCACTGAAAGGATGATTGAATTTGTGTTAGTGTGTGAGTGACAGTAACGTATTTCTGCCAATAACAGTGAAGAGTAATGTTAAACAATGCAGCAGAACAAAGTGTTCCTTTCTTAAGTCATAAGCCAATACGTAAGTATTGAGGAATGGTTTGATGTCATATTGGGACGCAAACATTGTACTGGCAATATCAGAGTCAGAAAAGTACATAAGAAAATACAGAGACAGTAGGATTTTTCAGACTGAGAAGGAATGTATCTGTGATAATTTTTCTTTGTCTTTTTTTTTTCGTCTTTCTTGTTACTCCAAAACAGGTTTTTGTTATTCAAGATCAGGATTAGGCTGCTACTACAACAACATTACTAGCTTCTCTCAAATCTCAAATATTAGAAATGTTTTTCTGATTTAGGGTGCTTTGCCCTTGCCTGATCATCAGCAATTTAGACTGCGATCTCGCTCATTTTTCTCTGTGAGGTGGCACAGGGTACAAGCAGATGTGGATGCGCTGTCAGGGTGACCCAGTCTTGCTCCTGGACACCAGCCTCCTTCATGGGGGAGCCAAGTAGCACCAGCTGAGGATCCTGGCGGGGACGGAGGGACTTGTGGGATACAGGATTTTTTAATTTTTTTGTTAACTGAAGGATCTGCAAAGGTTGGTGGACATTCATACACCCAGAGAGATGGAGCAGGAGACTGGAACCATCTAAGTGCCATCAAAGACAGTTCAACTTCACTTTCGAACCAGACCTGGCAGTGAGATTTGGAAACATTTGTTTACACAGACTGCTACTATTAGTTATCGTTCTTATAGGATCACTCATTAATTCAGCATGAGTAAAGGATTACACTGTCTTTTTTCTGTATCTCTGCAGAAGATGTGAGCAGACAGCGTCAATAAGAACTACGTGAAACTGGAGAACTCATGGAGAAACAAGATAACTTGTGGGCAGTATAGGTGGAAGGGAAAAGCGTTCAAGACACACGATAAAAAATGTCAGTTGTGAAGACTGCCAACAAATTACATCATACAGCATTCTGTAAGCCAACACTTCACATGTTTAAACCTCTGCATAAATGGTAAGTAGCTCATCTTCATGATACTCTAGCAAGCTTTTGTCTTCCTTTGAAAGACAGAAATTTGAAACAAGTAGATGAATTGCCCAGTGTGATAGATCAGGTCAGTGATACATCCAGGAACAGAATATGACAATTCCCACTTCCCTCTTTAAAAGAAAACAGAGCCAAGAATCGGTTGGGGTTTCCACCTTTGCCAAATGTGAGTATAGCTCAGCTGAACCCTATCCATGAGGACCACACTACACTCGATGGAATTTGCTTCACCTGCAAACATGATTAACTGCAGATGTCAGTATGTATTGGTCTTACATAGGACAATAAAATATTTTTGTGGTTATTAATTTCATTAATTTAAGTTTTGTTTTGTTAAAGATTTTTACCTAGTTTCGCTGCAGTGACTTTGTTGGGCTGGTTTCCCTTCTTGCACAATTGCCCAGTTCTCTTGTGTACAGATATTTTGCAAATACAACTCTCTGTAGCTATTTCTAGGAGATAATCACTGCAGTATCTCTCAAAAACAGTTTTGTTTTACTAAGAAGTCCAAGTGTCACATTTCTATACCACTGCAATTACCAGGTGACAGTGTTTTTACTTTTAAAATACCATTTCCAAGTTTATCATCCCACTCTGTGACTTGTAATTCTTCTGGATAAACATGTTTCAGATCTGTGATGGTATCCCTGGTGATGGTTGCCATAGTGCTTCACAGGATTTTATCTCTGCTCATTCCTCAAAAGCAGGACTTTGGTTCTCTGTGGGAGGCCCAGAGTCGCACTAGTCTCAGATTTTACAGTCTTCACTATTCTGCCCCCGCTGGGGAATAAACTACCCAGACATGCCACTGTCATCTTTACCATATTCCATCCACTTGGCTCAAAATGCATGTCACAAATCATTCTCCTTCTTTCCATAGAACCTTATTATACATCTGTTGAAGTTTTCATTGGTTTCTACTTAGCTTCCATCTCAAACACAAATTATTCTCCATTAAAATTTCAGGCTACATTTTCTAACATCATCCACAACACACCGAGTTTTTAAAATTTCAGTTTTGTTCAAATATACTTCAAAAGACTTAAAAACAGGAAAGAGCAAAACCACTGTGATTCTAATTGCCTCAAATGCTATACTTTCCATGGGAGCAAGTACACCTACCTCTGACCAGTTCAGTGTCTCCTTTTGCTAAATGCCTTCCCTAAACCCTAAGAGCTTCAGAAAAACTGCTGAGTCTCATTTCTATGAAATGACTGATATAATGACTATCTCAGAGGCCACATCGGTGGCAGTTAGGCATCAAAATATCTTTGGGAAGCTGAGCCATGCTGATACATTTGAAGAAGTAGACCATTTCCACTACCTTTGTTTATGTTAAAAGGTACTTTCAGCACTGCCTTTTCTAAACAAAGTCAAAACTGAAAGATCATTTCATATAACAGAGGCAGAATCTGGTTCACTACAGTTTTAAAGTCAAGTGTTCAAACTGTGGTTTCTAAAGGGCATATATATATAAAATGTATATCACAATGAAGCCCCTCCTCACAGTAGATAGAGCAGTCATTTTACGTGAGTAAGCAAGCACAGATACATGCATAATGCATTATATAAAATAGTAGTATCTGCTTCTCTGCTGCAGAATTGGCATCTTCAGCATGACTAAGAAATTGAGAAGCATAAATTAACTCTCTTACAGGCTAATTTAAATTTTGAGATTGATTTGACCAGAGGACAGTTTTAACATAAAATATTAAAAAAATGCACAGGATGCGATTGAAGGCTACCAAGGAAGAGAAAGGTCCCAGAGGAGCATAGGCACAAGGCAGTAGCCTTCCAAATTCCCTGCACAGTTGTTTAGATATGCTCAACAGCTTGCATCATAACACCCCACCACTAAGGCAACTATTTTGTGACCCTAGACCCAGCCTCAAGCGAAGCAGGTTACATGGGCAGCAGCACTTGCCCACACAGCATCTTGCATTACAGACTGATGCTTCTCTAGGATCTGTAGTATGGTGTGGCAGGAGGGGGTGATGGAAGGGGCATAACGACATCGATCTGACCAGATTTGCCTGGGAAATGGCTTTCTCCAGACCGTGAAAGTTTAAGATTGGAGACATTTTGCTGTTCCTTACCAAATAACTTTTGAAGACTTTCTGGTTTGTAAAGCAGTAAAAAAGCACAAAAAGTGTTTCTGGGAAGACTCATAACCGGTCTTATATCAACAGTTACACACCACTCACCTGCCCATGCTTGCTGACCCATAGCAGTGAGCAAAGAGTCCAGCCCTTGCCCATCTCCCTTTCCTGGTGGTAGATGGACCTACCTACCTGAACAGAGAATGACTGCAGCAGCTGCAGCAATTTTAAATTTAGGTCATCTTTATCCACTGCAATAATTCTCCTTTCAGCACGCCGTATGTGCTGAAGAAGAAAGGAGGCAGGAATCACCTGCCCGGAGCATGTGTAAGGGACGGCATGCCTTGTTAGGGTACCAGCGCTAACCAGAAGCAGTTGTTGATAGTGAGCTGCTCTGGGTCCTGCTCTACTTCATGGCCAGGATCATGAGTTCCACTTGTGAACCTCTGACACTGGTTTGCCATGCTGGGAAAGAAAATGGTACCAGTTACCAGGCATATCATGTAGGTCAAGTGATACAGGTCTACGTGACACAAAGCTGTGCTGAGGAAGCTAAGCAGCTCAGTTAAAAATCCCATCAGTGTACAGTTCTGCCTGGGAGAATACACCTTGTTGATTAACAGGACTAATTAATTTAGATAGCTGTACATAGCTCTGCGGCTGCAACAGGAACATTGCCTAGTGCCTCACCAGGGCAGAGTTTAAACCAAAGAGAAAACACAGTGCCAATAAGTCGATAAGTGTCATCCTTTTGTAAGCGTGTCAGTCAACGTTCATCTACTTCAGGTAAAAATAGAAACTCTCCCATAATGACCCAGTTATTCTGGTTCACATTTCTACCCCTGTGTAAACTTGCATCGTTCAATGGGAAATTCTGAACTTTCCAGAGAAGATAAAGCCTACATTTATAAACACATCATAGCAGATTTACTGTGAGAGCAATTATATTATGTGCGTCTCTTAGAAACACCCAATAAAAAATTATAAATAGTCCAAACAGGTTTTAAGTACTGATGAAATAAATGGACCCTGGGCATTGGAAAGACCTAGATGTGGTTCAGGCAGGCACCAGCCAAGCTTCCGCACATACTTCTCGTGTATTTAGGGCCTGACCTGCAATACCCTTCTTTTCCAGGGGCAGGTTCCCCTCCTTCCACCACCGCACGTGTCTGCGTGTGGCCAGGCAACCACCCCCAAAACACCTGCCATCAAAAAGGAGCAGGCGTAGCCTGAATAGAAGAAATACATACCTACATGCATATACATACCTACCTGCGCACACATACTGTACTAGCCTCAGGGCTTTTCATAGCTGAGAGAGAAGTCGGTGGAATAAGAGCAAAGAGTGGAAAGGAACAAGTGACAAGAACGAGTGCATGGTACAAAGACAGGGCAGACAGCTGTTAAGAACAGGTAGAAACGGGATGTGCGTGGCCTCTCAAGAGGGCAGATACATTCAGACACTTCATGGGATAAATAAAATGGTCAGTGGCACCAGATGACAATATTAGCTACAAGAGAGAACAGCACTTAACTTTTGCTGCTAACCAGCAATAGGTGGAAAAAAGATTGCGTTGGAAGACATGGCAGATTGCTCAGGTGGAGCTGCTCTCCAAAGCAATAAAAGCACCTGGCACCATCAGGAGCAACCAAAGAAACCCAGCAAGGACAGCCAGGTGGTAGGAAGAGACAGGAGCTCCACAGGTGAACAAAACCAATAGCAGTTAGCCCTGCCTCAAAATCAGAGAAAATCAGCAAACAAAAAAGCTTAATTTTTTGAGCTGTTACAGAAAACAAGGGAGAGCAAGGGCTTCTTTGCAGAAAACCTCCTCTTTTTGGTATCCTGTTTCTTTTGCTGTTGTTAAGGCAGCTGAACATTCTTTGAAGCTGAAATAATTTCCTTCATCCTGCTTTCCTCCCCCCCGACCTTGTTCTTAGCCTGGTTGAATTAACAATTTAAATTAATTAAAAACATACTTGTCTAAGTCAAAGCTCTTTTATACAATGTGTTAAGAAGAAATATGACACAGTTATAGTAGTTACAAGTTTAACAGATTTTCCCTTTCCAAGCTCTTCAGATTTTCCTTATTGAGAAGACCAATTTTCTGTGATTACAGGGGTGTCTTCAGAGCATGATTGTCATCAAATTTCATTCATTCCTCCTTCAGACCTTGATCTTCTTGACTCTCCTCTCCTTTTGGTGAATATTTTTTTATGTGAAAAACGCTTGAATGTTTTTCAAACTATTTACATTCTTCCCTTTCAAACCTGTTGTCCTTGTCCAATAGGATTTCTACATGCTCACAATTCCTGGGATTTTTCCTCTGTATTTGTCTGTTCCAGACTGAATTGGCTTTTTGGGATTTTATGAACTTCTACACATATTCCTGGCAATACTGGCTTTGCTGTCTCTGCTTACTGATCTTATCATAAGCCATTTACCGTTTCCATTTTATCCTTCAATTAGACCCTTCTTCAAACCCATTCTTTCACATTCCTTCCCTAGGTTGTATAAAAGAAAGGTCTTTAATCTCCCCTTTCCTCTAATTGAAGCTGTCCTTCCCAGCATGTTTTCCACTGCAGTGCTCTGGTTTTCATTAAGCAATGTCAGCAATACTCTGATTGCTGTTGCTTTCTGTTTAATGTGGTTTTGCAAGAATAATAACAACTTTTTGTCTTTCCACAGAACATGGAAAGAAAGTTTTAATTTATTAGCCTCATAAAATAAAGCATTGCAAGACTGATGCCTTATGAGAACTAGAGTAAGGAAAAGTCCCAAATAGGTAATGCATTACCAAGAGCTGCTGCTTGATTAGGCACTGACACGCTGATACCTTCCAACTGCAACTGCCATGACTGCAGGTCAACCCTGTTAGGTAAACAACATGAAAAGGTAAAACTGGGCATGAAACGAGGAAAGGTTCCCTGGGTCATGTAATTGTGCTATCCATGGGCACGGCATGCTTAAACAGTCACCAAATCCTGGTCCAGATCTGCGTAGGTGGAGGAGCTGGGACTGGCAAATCCCAGCAATAATTCAGTGTAAATCAAGGGGTGATGTTAAACATTCAGACTTTGTTTTCCACTGGAAATTAGCAGGCACTGAGGATCCGATCAGATTAAAATAAGATAAATAGTGGCTGTTTCCATAAGCAGGAGGTCTTGGCCTCCAGCAATCAACAGAGCTCCGCTATTATCCACCAGCCACAGGGCTAGCATTTTCTCAGTTAACACACAGCAAGCAGTGATAATAGAGCAAGTTCCTAGCCTGACTTGACTCAAATGTGCAAGATTGCCAGTGCTTTTGTGGCGTGCAGTTTCTTAGGATCACACTTGCAGACAGCTAAGTTTGCTCTGAGTGAGACAAGTGATGAAAATGAAAACAGCATACTCAGTATGTGCTGTAAATCACATACAGCTGTCGGAGTAGGATAATACCTGCTTTTCTCATAGTTTGTTTTTAGTTAAAAAGGAAAAACAAGCAATTATTGTTTCTGAGTGGGAAGGGAGGAGAAGGCGAATTTGGGAATGAAAAGCAATTAAAATCTTCTCAAGAAATTTTCCGGTGTTTGTTCTTGCCTTCTTCCGGGACGACATTTCAAAGCCCAAGCTTAAAGATCGGCCTGAATTGGAAGCAGAGAATGCATCGATGTCCAGAGTTTAATCAAGCTCAACATTACAGTGAGACGTGGCACAAAAACAGCTGCTTCTGACTGAAGTGATTCAAAGCCACTGCAAAACCTACAGGGTGTCTATGAGGTGCTTCCCAGGCCAGCACAGCTGAGACCAAGGTATTTCGGACTACAAAGACATGTCATGGAAACCAAGTTACAGGTCTTTTAGATAACAAGGGCCCTTGAGCAAAGAAAGGATTAACCATCTTCCCAGGTAATACTCCTACTACCAATTTCCTCCTTTATAGGTCTGTAAATATTCTGCTTTTTTCATTTTTGAAACATAAGCAGTGAGCAACTTCCACACATGCCAACCAAAAAAGAGTCTGCCAGCTCTAACGGCCAACAAGAGCCCGCCGAGGCCATTCTTTTCTATGTATGGTGTCAGG
Source organism: Burhinus oedicnemus (assembly GCA_008921705.1). NCBI lineage: Eukaryota > Metazoa > Chordata > Aves > Charadriiformes > Burhinidae > Burhinus > Burhinus oedicnemus. The sequence goes on from VFFE01007506.1 coordinate 1,376,419, forward strand.
CAAAGGGTGGCTGCCTGGGACAACACCTGGAAGTGGACACTCAGGCTCACAAATGCCACACATCATCATGGATTTTGGTTCTCTCTGCTTTGGGAACATCTGTGCCTCACAAAGGTGGCTCTGACCACAACAAGGACCATGTAGCACTGTGTCCAGACCCTACCGTGAATGCTAAAATCCAGATGAGCCAAAAGTCCTACCTCTCAGCATGATTCACTACCCCCATTACTTACCAGGTCTGGAGCTACTGCAGTCATAGCCAATTCAGGAGCTTGCTGGCCATGGTGTCCTTCCCCTATTTGGTTCCTCCTGATGTGAACTCCAGTAGGTATAAGAAGACATTGAATGAGATAGCCCAGGATTTTGGAAAGAACAGAACCGATTGAAATTCAGAACTTGTGTACTGTGAGGAGGCTTTGAGGTTTCAAGTTCATTTTTGTTGTGAATCAAAGTTTGAAACAAAACATGTTCACCATATATTGAAGGTATTTTAGGGACTTTGTTCTGGAGTGAGTAAAATGTTTAATATTTATCTGAATGATAGCTTTTTACTTTGACTTTAAAATATTAGAATTTTTAAACTTTTACAAAACTAAAACTATTAGAAGTCAATTCTAAATGGTACACAGAAGAGTTACATTTAGGAAATGGAAAAGGGAACATTTCACCATTATTGCAATACTTCACTGACTTCTTTTAGAGTGATATTTCACATAAAAAAGTATTAAAAAAAAAGCCTAATTAGGAGGCAGCATTTTCTGATGGATAAACACAGTGGTGGAAATTTTCTGTTCCACTTCAAAAAGAGCGCTGATGATGTGCTCTGGTGAGTAGGTCCCCGTGAAACATAATTTGGAGCCAAGGACACTGAAAAGGAAGGCTTTTACAGAAAAAGTGTTGATCTAAGAAGGGTTTCAAGATTCTGAGCTTGCTGCTCCAGTTCTTGGTTCATCTTTTTCTAAGTTTTTTTCTTCTTATTTGGCAGGCAGCTCTTGGCTGGGTTTATTCACAGTCAACTCTATTTAACTTTTCTAAAAGGAGACTATGTAGAGCAAGTAGAGCAAGACCCACACTTCCTTTCTTCTTTAAAGCAGCGGACACCATGGGGAGTCTAAGGTGCTGTATCGGTCACCAATTTTTTGTAAATAAAGCTCTTCACATATCGTGCACTGTCAAGTAACAGGTTTAATTCATGCTGCATGGTTAGTGCTGCATGAAGATTAATCTAATCACAAAACCTGATAATTCTGTTTTGTGTCTGAAATTTTTTAAAATAAAAGACATTCCACTTTGCTTTTTGTTCCCAGTCAATGCTACTCTATCACAATCTTTCTGGATGGTTATTTGAGACACTAAAGAATTTTTGTGTATTTCAAAAGCATATTTGTAATGCACCATGATAAAAAAAAGTGTTTGGTTAAAAGACCTACTTTCCTGTAAGTTTATTGTTATTATTTTATTCTAAAGATATTCATTAGAGCTTTTCTTGGTTGTTATCATATGAAAGTATTATAAAGAGTGGAATGAGAAAATTTAAATAAACCAGCCTATATTAGTCATCCTCTGGCCTTTAAGTACAGACCAGATTTCAAGTACCTGGGTAATTAAAGTCAATGGCAGTTTTACTTAGGAACTTCAGTTTTGACAGCGACGCACTTCAGCCTTAAATTTTGCTCAAGCCTAAGCAGCCATTCCATGTTTACAAAAAAGTACCACAATATCCCCTCTCCTGCTTAGTGAAACCTGTGCAAACTGCGGCACCTTCTAACCACAACAAAGACTCTTCTCCGTCTTCCTCCCGTAAGCAATATACTACACTGGGAAGACTACTCTGAGACAAAGTCTGTTGTATTTTGCCATCACTAGTAGCTGCACAGTCTTCATTGAGGCACCTCTTTTACCCACTGTCCTGTTTTTTTACACTCGTTTCGTTTTCCTTCCTAGCCCAGGTTACATTGGGCAGATGGCAGACAGGGAAAGAAAATCTCTTACTACATTTCTGCAAATATGAAAAATAAATAAGAACATAATGAATAATGCAAGTTTTAGCTTGAATCAGCGAGTATACGCTGCGGTTCAGGAAGAGGCAGAGAGCAATGGGGGCTGCTAGCAGTTTGGCAGTGGCTGTTTCCTCTGCATTGATCAAGAAACCGTCCTTTTCCAGGGGATATCCGAAATGACAATGCAGCTGGGGGGGGGACATGTTCACTGAGAAAAGCCCAAACCAGACTTTAGGATTTCACATCAACTTCCATGCCACAGGGGCAAGCAAGCAATAGTTAATTAACAGTGTAGATTAGTGTGTGCCATATACAGCATATTATGGTACACCTGGAGTGATTTCAGTGCTAAGTCCTGGTCCATGTGCTGTGACACACTTATTTCCAGATGACTATTTTTGGGTTGCCAATCATTCTTTCATTTTTCAAGCTGTCACCAACAGCGTGTTATATTGCAAGAGTGTCTGTGACTGATGGCAGGCTAAGGTCAGACAGAGTGTATCAAGCTTTTCTATTTGGAAGAATGCAGTTTCTGTTGCAAGTGGCCTCAAGCACCACTCTTGGTCTTATCATGAGCTGCCTCTTTTATCAGTGTCATATAGTGTACCTTTGGTTCCTTCAGGCAGTGGCTAGAGATGTTTAAAAGCTTTCAGTGTCGTCAGATTATTCATTTTGTCCTGGTGCTTTGTTGTTAGAGTCCTACCCTTCATTCAAGAGTAAAAAAATAAAGGAGAGAAAAGCTTTATCCAGCCTGTACCTTTGGATTCCACTCGCCAGGGCTCTCCAGTCTTGCGTACTTGAGTCAAAGTGCCGTATAGCTCTCTCCACCCAACACCAGATGTGTCAGGCTGGAAGAATCACTGTCGTCTCCTGCACTTTCCCTGTTACTCATGGGAGCCAAGTCCTCGCCAGCTTCCCAGTCCTTTCATGCAACGGACCTTAACAGAGACACGGGGGTAGTATTTCCATAGCATGGGGAGTATTGCATCTTGACAGAAATGTTTGTACCAGTAATTTGAGTTATGACAGGTGAAAAATGTTTCCATCAAGCATTGAGGATCTTTTCTTTCCACCTCTGATGGAATATGAACATCTCAGGACTGACAAATACCTGTTTAGCGTTACTGCTATGGAAACAATAATTTCCTAGTTATATTTACTGAATATAACATAGAATAAGAAGTTATAAACTGGGTCTCCCTGGTCAGGAAGATGCTGTTTCCCCACCACATGGGGGATTCAGGCTGAGATGATGTGTTTCCTGAGAGACCAAGAACAATATTCCTGGTCCTATGGCTTGGGTGCATAAAAACATACTGCAGGCTTTGGTGAACAAAAGCTTAAATATAGCTTAAATAAGAACTCATTCTTCCTTTCAACTTTGTCTCCCTTGCAGAGTCTTGAAATCATCCTCCTTTGTACACCAGGAACCACAGTCCACATCATGTTGCATAGCTCTTCATGAATGGCTTCCAGATGTCTGGTCAGGGCTACGTGAAGTGGTTAGTAATCAGGAGACCCAAATAGCAGGGTCACAAGGTGCACTGTAAAAAGGCATCGTGTATCATACACACCGTGTCTTCCTGCCTCATTACTTCTCTTCCAGCCAAAGCTGCCAAATATTAGTCCCATTTTTAAACACTCATCTGTCTCATAAAAAGTGTTTATTACTGCATTTTCTACATTACATCTGAAATTCACAAATAGCTTTATATACATCCTTGTTCTTACTGTACCGTGTGGATTTTTTTGACCTAAAACACCTACCCTGTCAAGCTGTTGTCTGGGCTATATCCGATACGTGCTGAAGTGAGAAGCACCCTCTGTTTATTCAGGCTTACCCAGTTTCTTATACCTCACTTGTAGCAAGTCATAAAACACAGGCTGAGACATGAAACTGTTGTTGTAACACAGTGTCATGGTTTGGTTTCCCCTTCAAAATCCACTTTTAACTATTCCTCATCTTCCCATTGCTACTCAGAGTAAACATATTCAGGTTCTTTGCAACCTGCTCTGGGTTTTGCTCTCTGCCAGTTTAATGAACTTACCACCTCTCTTACGCTCATCGTTACTTTTCCTCACAAGAGCTGGAACATCATTCATATGTTTTTACTGAAATTATCCTTGAAGTTGAACCCTTTCTCTGTTATGGGATCAGGAAAGTAAGACTTGATTTTTAAACACCAACTGGATAACACAAATGTTCAAGTTAAAAAGAAAAATCCAGCTGACAACGTAAAGTAGCATTAGCATCATCAAAGGTAATGGAGGAAGGAATCACAATTCCTGTATAAAGGATGGGAATACACAAGAAATAGACACCCTTTCTCCATTAAAAAAGACATTGCCTGACCTTGTTTTCAGAATTCTAGGAAGATTAGATTTCATTATTTAAATGGAAAAAGATGGCTAATATGTTGTATATGCTGTTCTTTAGGAAACAAGTACTACCAGGAAATGGAAACACAAGATCCAATATGATTTTCCCTCTAGTTCTGTTCTGCAGCATTTCAAAATTCAAGATCAACTCGCATACTGGCAAAGATTGTATTTTACCTATTTGTGTTTATATGACTGTTAATTAATGAGGTGATGGTGAATGCATTACCTTGGGGAGGCTGGCAGAAACTGTTTGAATAATCCATTTATTCTCATTTCCTTGTCAATGAACAAGGAAAAAGAAGTATAGAAACATACCCCAGAAAAACACACTAAGAAAATTAATGTGCAGGAAGATTGGTTTATATGTCATAGGATGATTCAATTAAGGACGGTTAAATTTTAACAGTCCCTCTCAATGTCCATTTAAGTCAAGTAACATGGTCCACTGACTCATCAGAATGAGTGATAGCCAATGCCAAAGTATCATTTATCACTACGTTTTCACTTTTCAGGAACTGGAGTGGTTATGTGTTATGTATCTTTTACTTTCAGGCTGATCACACCTCTGCTTGAAATGTCATCTATTGTCTTCAGTCACAGCTCAGGGCTGGAGGGAAGCAGGGTTTGCTAGAAATGTGGGAATTCTGACAGCACACATCATCACTGGACAACGTGACTTGTGAGAGCCAAAGCATCTGATGAGAATGTACCCATTGCACCATATTTTCTTTGTATTCCTGTCAGGGGTCTAGGCTGCTAGCTGGCATTCCAGCTTGCCCAGGTAAGCTGTCTTTGGGCCCATATCCCACCAGAAAGTCTGTTCAAAGGCCAGTGGCACCCGACCTTACAGGCTGTCAGGTAGAGCACCTGAAGCTGTGGGAGTGAGACACTCAGGTGACCTCAGAGCATGGCAGCCCTGAGATCTTCGCATCTGGGACTATTCTTGCAGGAGGACTTGGCCCCAAAACTAACGTAAGACTTACAGCTGCAGAATAAGAGTTAACGGGATCTTCCACTTCTTTTACCTGGAGATGAGGGAAACTCTCCTGACAGAGAAACTGGGTATCCAATCCTTACATTAAATAAGTGTTTAAAAGGCAGCCTCAGATTCTGCAAACCTTACTGCATGTGCTTATCTTTGCTCTCCAAGTATGTCTGCTGGTTTTAACAGGACTGCTCATACACATCAAGTTGATCATGCATTGTAAGAATGAGCCCTTTCCCCTCTTCTTTGCATCAGACCAAAGACCAGACCTCTACAGTAGAAGACTATGATGTATCAGCCAACTTATAGCTTCTTAACATTATAACACAAATTTAGTTGTGCCTTCCCAAGGATGATAGTCCAGCGCCAAGCTGTCTCTGACATATTCCTTGGAAGGAAGAGGAAAGGGGAAGAATGGAGACACAGCCAGGGTACAAAGAGCTTGAATGACATGGGTTGGCCACTTCTGCTGCTGCTGGGGCTTTGACTGGGTAGGTGAATTCCTGTCCCTGCTGAGCAACGTGACTGTCCTTCCCTCTGCTGCCCTACTCAGCTTGGTCCACCTTCCATGGCAATCTAGGTTCAGTCCCATGGAACTGAGGTGGTTTTGCTGCTGCTTCCACCAGCCTGACGCCAAAGACAGCTGTCTGCCTGCACCTAGCGTCTTCACATCAGAGTGGGTCTCACTGACTGGTTTAAAACCTGCAGTGAGAACAGCCAGGCCTTTTTGGCTAGCAGAACTCCTAGACCCAGATGTGCTGGTGTTATTATGCATATACATGATACTGATCTGTCCACACCTGTCAATTAGGACACGTGTTGGTCCTACTGAATTAATTGTCTATGTGTAAATGCATGGCATGGCAGCAGCAGCTTTGTTATGTCCTAGTTCTGGAGCAACAATGCACACATGATCTAGTTGTGCAGACATTTTAATCATCTCTAGGGGTAGCCATTTTGTTTGTCTTTTAAATAAGACAGTTGATCACAGATGAATTATCTTTATCCCTGTGCACAATGCCTTGACCTTTCTGGACTGCTATATAAATATTTAGTCCTTTTTTTTGGCACTCTGTCATTTCCTGTGCTTCAAACAAAGAGATTACTAAACACAAACACATTTGAGATGAATGCTCAAGTGAGAGTAAACTCATCATTCTCTTCAGTGAGCAAACACAGTGGTAACCTGACAAGAACAAAACTGTTGTAGTCTGAAATGTGTAACTGAACATTATTGTTACTACTGTTTATCATTGCTTGTGGCAAAACAAGACCCATGACTAAGCAATGTCGGTGGCCACGTAATGCCTTTCTCTGTGCACAGTCATAGTCTTCGTACAGCTATAGAACTCTCACATCATATAGATTTGAAAACCTGGAATGGGCTTAGGAAGGTAAAAAGCCCGGAGATACTTGGGCAGCAGGCCTTCTCAGGTCATACAAACCCACTCTGTCCACTGGGTGTTCCTCCCACAGTCCCATTTGATAACCCCATTAGTAAATTTAGAACAACAAAAGCACAAAAACAGTAATGCACAATCCATTCTGACCTTGCTTTAAAAGGCCGTATTTCCAGGCAGCTGGCCAGGCTCACATTAGCCTCCCTCCTGACCTTTCCAAGCGACAAAGTATGCTGCTCACCAGTGACAGTGCTATTAACGGCTGAGACCACAGAAGAGCAAGCAAAGCACCATTTCAAAAATATTCATTCAAAAGTACCTTAGGTCCAGATCTCTTCGCACTGAACAGATGTTAAAAGATTTGGTTGGTTCTGCAGCTGTGAACCCCTTGCAAATGCATCATTTCATAAGAAACCTTTCCATTTTAATCGAAGACAGATGGCTTGCTGAAAGGGGCTGTGTCAGTCTAGCCCAATAACATGAATAAAGTGGTAATTATTTCCTTCTGTGCTTTTTCACCGTTTCAATGTATTTGAAGCTGTTACTGTATTTGCTGGTTCTCTCTTTAGCATATAAAATGAAATCCCTCAGCAGTGGTGGGTACTTCAGATTGGATGCGGCAGCAGCAAACAGCGCAGACACATCGAGAAACTGGAAAGTGCTAGAAATGTAAGGAGTGTTCCCCTTCTTTTGGTAAAAGCTTAGCAGGGAAAAAGCCCAGACATTTTCAGAGGAAATGGGATACCGCTTTTCAATCAGTTCTTTACTAAGCAAAAACTGAAAGATTGTTTGCCTCCTCAAAGGTCATTTTTGTTCAGATCACTAAACAGGGCACTAGCAGAAGAGCTTCAAAAGAAAAGATAAAATTACTCAGAGAAGCAAAAGTGGAGCAAAACTTGAAGTCTGGAAAAGTTTAGGCGAAACCAAATGAAAAAAAAAAAAACAAGAAAAGAAGAAAATCTCTATTATGATGCACAGCAAAGCAACTGAGATGGAATTACTTCTATGAATAACAGCTTATAGTTGTGGGAAGACAGGATGATACAAAATATACTGTACAGTTCAATCTTGGAGTGGTAAAAGTGGGATCAACTATCTTGATATTTCTTGTATTTCATATAACTTTGAATCACATCAGAAGCTTTTAATAAGACTTGTATTTTGCCAAGAAAGCGACATTCCAGTTCCAATATCAAGAGAAGATTTGTTTCCTAGAGGTGCATTAGACCAGTCAAGAACATGTAAAAGCTAATGAGTGAGGAGGAGACAATCTCCGGAGCAGTGTTAGAGAGTGAGGAAAGGAGCAGATAGTGATTTGCACTGATTCCTTAGGTGTGTCGCAAGCACTGAGGCAGGCTGAAGAGAAAAAGAGAGCCCTGATGGGGAAGGTGGGAGGTTTGCAGAGAGGAGAGTGGAGCTGGAGGTACAGGGGAGATGTGAGAAAGCAGCATATGGTCCAGGTAAGGAAAGCAGAGATTAACTTCTGAAGAAGTAAGGAACATGGTTCAGTTCATTTCCTTGTGGTGACTATATTGACCAAAGATATTTCTCTCTCCCCCCTTGACCTTACTACCTTATCCTTAACTTGTGTCCAGAAGGTTCTTCTCACCTTTGAAAAGGCCAACTTCAGAAGGTCTCAAGCTCAATCTATTTTTTAAGTATCTGATTCCAATAGTAAGTTTTGTATAATTGAAGGTTATTTTTTTTCCCCCTGAATAAATGCATCAGTGCTATATTTCTTTCTGTTCACTGCCCTCAGCTTTGTGTATGTGAGAAACCACAGACATCTTCGCTTTGGGAGGAAAAACCAGTGAAGTGTGTACTACCTGGAGGAAAAAAAAACCAAGAAAAAAGCTGTTTACCAAATGATGAGGCAAAAACTTGAGCTGATTTCAACTGGAAGCATAGACATGGAGGCAACCCCCCAAAGTGATTTGTATAGAAGGACTCCTGCTCTCACAGCAGTTACTCTATAGAACAGGGAGAACAGCTTACCATGAAGACTCCCAGACCATCACCCATGGTACCTTCTAGAGCAATCCCAAAAGCACGCTGAATTCCAGGTTGCTCGCAGGAGCTGTCCTGTGGGCAGCTGGATCTCTTTTTACCCCAAGGCTACTCAGCCACACACACCCAGTGTCAAAGCTCTCTGAGGACAGGTGCTACAGCCCTTTCAAGAAAAACTGAAGTGAAGTTAGCAAGGTCCACCCCAGAGAAAGTGGACCTTGGGGAGTATGCTAAGCAGTAGATACACTCTGCTTCCTCCCAGATATGCTGGCAAAGTCACCTCAGAGCTCAGCCCGAAGTGATTCCTACAGTCAGACCATGTAGATGAAGCAGTAGGTTATTTTTACTGGCCAAAGATATGACCCGCTGTCATCACTTCCATACCCCCCTCTCATGCCTCTCTCCTCCTACACTTGCTCTTAGAAGTTACGTTGCCAGCTGCAGTTACCTTTAAGTTAGAAGTTACCATGAAGTTAGAACCATGACAGTGATTAATATACAAGCAATATTGCCCACCCCTTTGAAATACATCATAAAACCACTTTTCTTCAGACAAATGATTTTTAGAAAAACACAACATATCCATTTTTCTCACCATGAAAAAAAACTTATTGTTTGTGGTTTCCTAAATATAATTTCTCATCTTTTTTTGCTATTGTTGTGTAATAGCACACTTTCTGATATAGCATCATTTTGTATACAAATGTTCTACTTCAACATCCCCTGAAAGCAGCATTTTTTAACTTCAGCATCCATGTTACTTCAAAGTTACCACAATGTCACATCAGCCATCTACTGCAGATAATATTGTGCTCTGCTTTCTTACTTAAATTACCCTCCTATTGAAATCACATAGTGAAAATGGCCTAAATAATACCAAAATAAAGGAAGTTGAATAATTTCTGAAGTGGAATAATTTCTCAGAACATAAAGTTAGAGGAGATACTAAATTTAAGAACAATGTGTAGGTAAACATTACAAACGTTTCTTTTCCAGGGCCTTGAAAAAACTTAGAAGAAAACAGCCTTCAAAACCAGACAATGGGAGGAGCATAAAGCAATCTTTTTTCTTGAATCGATAAAGGTGGCTACAAGATTATGAAATCAGACAAAAAAGGAACAAAGTTTTCTTTTTGATGAAAGCCACAGAAAGAATTGGTGATCCAAGAAGCACCAAAGACATCTAGAGATAAATCCTAAATATTTCAAGGGAAAAAGAACCCCACAACGCAGAGGGCTTTCATTATTATTATTATTTCATTATTATTAGAGTGGTGCCAATCTTTCTAGGAAAGTAAAATGCAGTTTCAATATGGTGTCATTATGTGTAGAGTATGGGCTTAATATTAACTGATTTCAGATGGAGCAGAACTAGGACAATGCCGAGTGTTTAGAGCAAAATCACTGTGACATTTTCCACAGACAGAAGACATCCTTACCAATCTAAAGACAGCACTGACAGTCACAAAGCTTGGCTGTGATCCTCAGCTTTGCCATTGTAGTCAGTGTGTGGCCACAGGGAAGTTATTTAATTTCTTTGTGCTGGAGTTCATTGCAAGAACTGGCAATGCACTGCTTGCCTCTCTTCTGGGGTTCTCAGTGATTTGGTACGAGACCAAAGAGGTCTTGCTGTAAAATATTTTGGTTGATGAACTCAGATTTTACTGACAAATTAAGAAAAGTTTTGATTTCCTTCATCCAGTTTTGTTCATTAGTTTCTCTGCCATATATTATTATTTCCCTTCTCCCATACAGTACAAAACTAATTTAAGTGCCATTGTCTTCACTGGAAACGGGATTAGAAACTTTCACAGAAACTACCGGCAGAATTGTGGAAACATTGGAAACTACCATGGAAACTTATTCATGGAGGGCATAAGAAGCAGAAAGAGTTAGTAATTTTAAAAGTCATACAGTTTGTAAGCTGTGTGGTTAGTTCTGGCAGTGAGAAGTGAGATTCTTTAATAGACCTAACGGATGATGTCAAATTCTACGTTTAAATATTTAATGTGATTTAACTGCCTAGGAGTATCCTATTGCAGAGTGTCTGGCTTTCGAGGCACATGAAATCTGATCAGACACTGACTGCATGTAACAGTAGACTCCTAATAGTATGTGACACAGATGTCAGCCTTCTCTCGAGGGGTCTCTCTTCAGGAATAATTAGTTGGTAGCATTATTGCTCAGAAAGAAAAGAAAGAACCCAGATAAGAAACGTTAAGTGATTTCAGGTTTTCTGATAAGTGAGCACACACAACAGAGCTTGAATTTGAGAGAGACTCATCATATTGTGACCATGACTTCAGATTCCACCTGTAACCAGCAAGCTGCTTGAACTGCTTGAGAAGTCTCGTGGCTTGTTTTACAACACAGGGGACATGTCCTCAAGCTGCTACTACAGTAGGAAGATGGTACTTTATATTATATGATGGTCCGTAGAATTTTGCAGATAATATTCCAATCACATTTTATCATTTTCAGGGAGTTCAATGGCTGGAAATTTTGACAATGCCACTTTAAAGCATGTCAGTGGTTTTGCAAACCTTTTTGTCCTGTCTCCTGTTCTCAAGGGCGTTTAGCAAGTTTAATACCACAATATACCACTTGAAAAATAAGTATAAAACTAATCACATCTGCCTGCAGCATTAGGCAGCCACACATCTCTTATTTCACCATTGTTTTCTCTGAAATTAGCCTGGAGACATAGGAAGACTAAATACCTAGTATATTATTAAAACTATAAATCCTTCTCTCACAAAAATCACCAATATTTCAGACTCAGATGTGCTAATGAGTACAGGAAAACTCATCTTGTGTCATGCTGAGACTCTAATAGAAATCAAACTATCCCTGACTTCAGCTTCATTGATTTTTGCTTTGTTATCAAAGGAGTCAATATTTTTGGCACATATATGTCTGATTAATAGACAAAAGTAGTCTGCCTGGTGGAGAATATCAGTAGGAATACAGTTGTCACAAAGCTGATTTTTCTTAAAAACACATCAAAAAGCCTTTAACCATCATAGTTTACATTTATTCCCTTCTGCTTAAAGGCTCTAGTGTGTTTACATGCAACGTTTTGTGGGATGGCTTGGCTATAAAAGTTGCTGAGAGTAATGTATACTCATCTTAAAAAATTACAGGCACATTAAAGCCACTGATCTTCAGTTATTGCTTTCTGAAAGCTTCGTCCGCACTACTTTAGTTATAGAAAGAAGTCTTTTCATAAATGAGAATCAACCTCATTTCTTGACAAACTGCAGCAGCATTACAGAAGCAATCTGTGCACTATATTGAAAAAAAGCAATAACGCAGTGCTCTGGAGGGCTGATAACGGCAACAGCGAGAAGAAATATGTAAAATTCTCTGCTGGTCTAAACTGATATGGTTTTATTCAACCAGGCTGCCTTATGAAAGGTACACTTATTTTCTGCGTATCACAGTATCACCTCTTCTGTACTGGCTGTCTGGAATGAAAATCAAGGAAAGTGGCCAAATAAAATAGCAGGCAGCCGCAGGCTCCAAGACCCCATTTCTTCCCCTTCTGTACCAGCATGTTTGCCTATTAATCCTGCAAGAACTTTGCAAGAGGAACTGGACTGGCAATGGTTCACATCTCTGGTACTCAACAAGCTTCTGGGTGTATTGATCACAGGCTCTTTCCTTGCATACGGCAAGTCAAACCAAGTATCTACGCGGCCCAAATCACATCTGCACAGTGGTGGGCGTGCTCACAGCCGCACCGACGTTGGTGGCAATGTATTGGGTCAGGGGTTCTTTCTGTATCGTTTGAGAATCGTTGCAATGGTTTCTTGGCAAATTCAGAAGTTTCACAAGTCTAATCCAGAGTCTGATCTGCCCTCTCCCTCTGGCACAAGAATTAGTAAAACAGAAAGGAAGAGTGATAGTATTTTTTAGTGTAAAACAACGTATTTTTAAAAGATGGTGAAAGCAACAAAAATGCACTTTTAGGTTTTGGCTTGTTATTTTCATTTACTTACTATTCACTTTCAGCATTCACACACAAAGTACAACACCGTGATGCTATCCAGTAACAAAAATCTGCATTAAATTAAAATAGAGGAAAACAAAGCTCAGAGGCACCTGTGTGTGCTTTATTTGAAGCTGTCAGTGCAAACCAAAGCAGAAGGCCCTATTACCATGTAGTTATGGAGATGGTAAGAAAACAAGGGTATATCATTATAAGATGTTCTGCTGCTTGTAATTAGGCAGCAAGTAATTTCCAAGGAATATCTAATTCAAGGACTTTCAGGGTATGTATAATGTTATGTAAAAATGTAAAAGCCCTTTTTTCCTGTACTTTAGTTAGGACAGTTGTTTTGCACTTTAAAGTTAATTGCAAATCACTGTCAGTTATTAAATGTACGTCAGTTTTTCTACTGCAAAGGTGTATTATGTCAGGCAAAGGCTGTCTATATTAGAGATGGGAGTGCAGAACAGCATGTGTGCTGCTGGCTATGTGGTCTGAGATAACCCACGTTTGCTCTTTGAGTACTTACATGTGTGTGGCACGCTTTGATACCTGGGCAGACGGTGTATTAGAATGGCAGCCAAGAAAAAGAAGTTAAAATAACTGCAAACTGTTTATGAACATAGGACTGATTTTTCAGGTAAGCTTGCGTGAGGAAAAGACCACACACACACCAGCACTTGAAGTATTACAAGTTTCCTTTTTTCTCCCACTATAAAAGAAAGAAAGGCTGTTTGTAACTACTCAGACCCTCCTCACCTAAACTAATTATTAGTAGTACAGGCTCTCATTTGGGTCACCGCAAGCCTCTGACATTTAGTAGACAGTTTTCTTGATCATCTTTGTGTTTTTCCGATGGGTGAAGCAGCTAGAGCTGCAGATAACTGTTGATCTCAATCAAATCTGTCCCAAACTGAGGCCATTTGCCCTGATGCACGGGCTGATATAGGGAAACATCATGTACTCCTGAGAAAGTCAAAATCTTGTCTTCTTTTTTCCTCAACAGCTCCCTCCAGTAACCGTACTATGCTCACGAATTTTTACTTTGTCCCTGTACAAGGCAGAGGTGTGGTGAGCACCAACTAGGGGAAACAAGCGAGAGCTGCCTTCTGTATGGCAGTTGGCATGGGACAAACCTAGATGAGAAAAGAATGTGGGACTTTGTCTAAAGGAAGGACGTACTGCCTGGAAAACCTGAGCCAGGATGTCAGTGTTTTACACAGAGCCTGTGGCCAAGGCTGGGGAGCTACAGAGAACTAAAATGGGCTTGAAATCACTATGTGATCGTTGCTTCCTTTTCCAAGCTAAAAAAAAAAAAAAATCCAGAAAAGAAATTTTGGCAAAAATCATCTGATTTGGCTGTTTGACCTCTGCAGGGTGGGAGTGGAGAACTTCACCTAGTAAGAGTAGCTCACTCTCTTGAGTAGGTTGCAAGTCTCCTGTACGAGCTGTGATAAGTGTCTGCATACAAAATCCCATCATAGTCAGCTGAAGCACATCAGCCAAAATCCAGCATCCCATGTAAAAGTAAAGATATGTCCCTCTCTGGAAAACCTCTGGAAAACCCTGAGTAAATGCGCTTTAAGCAAGAGACAGCTTTGGAACAGAAGAATTGAACTCAGAGCCCCCCCTAAACCAAAACTTCCTTCTGGCAAGGAGGCTGGGACTGCAGTAACAACTGCTAAATCAATGGTGTTTCTGCTTCTCCCTCGCGCTGCCTCAGAACATATGCGCGCATTTTCCTGAACCACCTTCCTTGAGCATTTGCACATGACTCTACACAGTTGTGCTCAGCTCTGTTGGAAAGTGCAGATTTTCATGCAGACTTGAGGAAAGACGGCCAAAAGTCAAGTGTGGGAGTGGGAGTCAAGGCGAAACATCCATGAATATTTCTCAGTTCAAGCAGCGTTGTCTTCCTAGTATTATCTCAACCTTTCAGAGTAAGTAGTTGCATATGAACAAAAGCATCCATATCCCAGCTGGCAGGTATCTGCAGTTACCATGCATTATTAAACATTTATGGAGGAGCTGCTTCCAAGAAGACTGGGTCGAGTACAGAAGCAGCATTTTCATCTAAAGTTACCTCAGAGTCCAGATGTCATTCGGCTTGATCCGTGTCTTGGAAGCTAACGGTGGCTGCAGCATTTATAATTCACAGAAGAACAACGTAATTTAGTCTTGTCTGACTTTTTAAAAGTATGCAAGAGTTTTATATGTGTGCTGTGACCTTATACTAGTTAGTGACAGGCAAAGCTTCAGAAAGCCGTAACCCACCTCATGGTTGAGAGGCCAAGACTAGGTTGTTCAATGCTCACCCCAAATTACTTTTCAGAGGTACCTTGTTACCCTCTTCAGCTAAGCGCAGAGACTTAGCTCTGGCTGTGGTTTGAAGCATGTGTGGATGGAGGGGCTGTAGTCACAAATGTTATTTTTAGCGTGGCAAGGCTGATCTTCCGCAGCACCTCTCATAACTGGAGGAGTCAGATGGGCTCCTCTGCATGGCCATACAGTGCAGAAACTAAGCCTTACGTGCTCCTGGCTGTCTTCTGGGTGAGCTTATTTCTATCCCTTTACCAAAGAAGGACCTCAGAAATATACACTTTCTCAGGCCACACTCCCCCCTGCCATGGAGGGGATTAGGCCTGCCAGAAAGCAATTCAGAAATAAGGGACAACTTTGGAGAATTACCTCTCTTGTCTAAATCACTCACATATGGTTCTTCCCAGCTCAGTGGAGACAGCAGTTCCTCTCAGAGACACAGTGTTAGCTTCGGTCACCCGAAAGTGAGAAATGGACAATTTTACTGCAAAGTACAACTTTCATCAATATGTTGGTCCCAAATCAGGAAACAAACACTAGAGCAAAATATCACTATACTTAAATGAAAGCATAGCTTTGAATATAAATCTTTGCTGGGTATACTGGGCAGGCATAACAAGTACTGGCTTAGTTACCTCACTCTGAGAGGCAGTAAAGCCTTTCAAGGGGCTTCCATCCTGCAGTTAACTAGGAGTGACTGAAATAGTTGCAGAAGTCTGAAGGTTGTGATGTTCAACCCGCGCGTCTCATATCACACACACCCCCCGAATCCTTCTGCCTTACTTTACGCTCATTGCATTACCACACTGTTCCTTAATACTGTTTATTGTAGGTGGACTCAAAGATGAAGCAATTTCTCTATTTTTTTTTAACAAAGGCAGAAGTAAGAGCTAACAGTACAATCCCGTATATCGATTATTCCTCCCACCCCTTACCAGTATGTAAATGCTCACAATTCTGATCTGCTGTGGGGTTCCTGAGAAGCTGCCAATGCATCGCCTTTGTTTGCACAAAGTTTAGCTGTCTCTCCATAAGCTCCTGAATTCTGTAATAAAACAGCAAGAGCAAAATGTACTCTGGAAAGTGGCCTAATGCAAAACTGTGGCACCGATTTTAAATCATAATGCTACTGCCTTTTTGGAACCTTTTCCTATTCTAATGTGCGTGTCAGCTGTGATAAAAGTATTGAGCAACAAGCTTTGAACTCTTTTGGTGCTCTGTTGAAGTGTTTGAACAATACTGCCATGTCAATTTAGCTACATTTTATAATAATCGGTGATTTGGGACAAATTATAGAGTAAACACAGCATATCTGAACCAAACAATTTCTTTTAAAGATATTCTAAATGAAAACATATTTAAGCTTATTGTTATTGCTTTTAGTACAATCACCATGGAAACTACACAAAACTCACTTTTAATATCCATTCTTTCTTAAATGCTTTGTGTTGCTTAAATGATACATGAATTGAGCATAATTGGTTTGGTATTTTAATGGTCAGTCATGGAACAGCATGTCCTTTGGAACATGTTATAACTGAGTTAATTGCTGCATTTACTGTATGTAAGATGCAAGTTTATACAAGCTTTTTTATGGAAGGAAACGGGAGCAAAACTTTTGAAACACCAATGGATGTTTTGGATTACGTATATCTCAATTCACTGTGAAGTTTTAAAATTCCAACAGAGAAAGACCTGGTCAGCTTCACCCTATGGAAAACTCAGCTAAAATCAGTGCATTTACATTAAAAATTAATCTGTTTCGCTACCTTCAGAACTAAGATGTATTTTCAAGGATGCTGTTAGAGGCATAACCACATTCACAGTCTGGCCCAGGTTTCAGCATATAGAATTCTAGAATCACCTAGGTTGGAACATAACCCTTTCCCAGGTTCCCAAGGACAGCATTGAAGTGCTTGATGGAACCTATCATATAGTCTCTTTCCCAATATACTCTATGGGAGATGAGTGGTAAGAAACAGATACTGTACATACACAATTCAGTCAGGTTGTTCCTAAATCTGTAAAATTCCAGTTACCAGCACTGTATTTTTTGTATATATGTTTGTACACACATGGAGGAGCCATTAGCAATCCCCTAACAGTACATCCCTTGAGTATACTTAATAGCCTTATTTTTGCCTAGGTTCAATGTTCCTTCTGATGATTCCAGCTCAGCTGGAGATTGGTTTGAACAAGGGCTACAAAAATTGTCCGTAAGCATGATGCCAAGCTGCATTTTTTTCCTCATCTGCAGCCCCTGGCAGCAGTGACTCTGCACTTCACAGGCTCCTCACATCATCTACTAGTGGCAATAGGAGATGACCTGAGACCCTTCATTTGCTCCACCAGCACCAGGCTGTGACTAGACCCACACCATGAGCTCCCAGAGCTCCCTCAGGGTTCACGTCCTCCAGCAGGCGCTGCAGGTGCCAATTGCTTCTTGCTTCTTGTTGCCACCTACAGCTTCACCCCTCTGTGCAGCAAGGAGGAGGAAGGCTGTGGCAAGGCAGAGAAGTCCCGGGCATAACAAAGTGAGATATGACAGGCCTGAGTGTGTGACCGCTGAAAGAGACCTAAAGATACGTGTGGATGCCAACACGGGCAGAATGCAGCAGTCAAGCGAAGAATCCCCATGTGAACATCATGACAAAGATACGCATACATACCAGAAGTGATATTGTATGTAAGTGAGAGATTCGTTTCCCCCATTTCTCTAACCATTAGATGCCTGTCTTGCTTATCATTACACCGTGGCACAGCAGCACAGTTTTAGAGCCACACCAGCAGAAGCAAAGGCAATTTTTTTCCAACAAACCACCTTTAAGGTAAAAATTGCAGCATCAGCCCGAGGGAAATGCGCAGTGATAGAACACACATAGTTGAAAACAAAATTAAAAAATACATATAAATGCATTTCAGCTCACTTCTTTTATTAAAATGCTTGAAATTTAAATTTGAATGCATACCCATCTGTCTGAAGGATAAGTTCAATATAAGCTTTTATTCCAATTTACATACATCTTACTTTGCAAAATGCCTCCTGAAACTCAGGCTAAGTAATGCACAGAGGAAGTAATGCATTTATCTTCCAAGGACACAGTACCCCCTTGATGTGCCTTTTGAAAAAGACCTAAAGAAAGTACTTTGGGCAATGCTGTTCAAGCTGTTGGATATTTCTAAGGTCCCCACGTTGAACCAGTTTCTCGGGGAGCAGAAAAGGTCAAATTATGTAGTAGAATTACACTCTCTAGTGGTGAAATCCTTACCCTTGTGTCACTGTGGCTCCATCACGTCCCCCTTGTTCTCCTCGTTCTTTCAGGAGATTAACAAGCAGTTCATCTCATATGTGTTGCTGCCAAGAGCTATTTCTATTGGAGAGGGCACAGTTACCAGCTCTTCTCAATCCAAAAATTAAAAAGGAAAAATTGGAACTTCAGGAAAGAACACTTCAACAGCCATTTCTTGACCATACGCAATTGTTGAAGGAGATGAATAAACACTATCCATGTGCATACACACATACATTTTATGAAAAAACATTTATTTTATGAAGGAGAATTTAACGCAAAATCTTCCCCTGCTAGATGAACAACCACACAGTTGACATGAATTGCTACTGTTAAATGACCAGCAGGGTTGTCCTCATACAGGCCAACCATAGCCCTAGTAAATTTATTATTTGCTTGTGAGAAAAAAGCTTCAGATTACTCTTGTAACTACTATTTATGGTCTTATCCACAAAGCACTGGAAAAAATTTGTCCAAAAGTATGTTTATCCCAGAAATTGGGAAACCTGCACCCTGGCGACAGATTCAGCTTGAAACCAAGTTTCATGAGATTTGCTACTGGGTGTTGCATGTGCATAATTACAGCACTTAGAATAACATCGGGCATGTGGTGACGTATGGCCCCACAAGAGGAAACTAAAAAGCCCATTCAGTCCTCAGGAGGAAAGGATGCCCTAAATTTTGCCTATGCACATACCTGAAAGGTCCGTGTTCATGTCATACTTTTCCTAAACTGAAAATACATGCACTGAGGCAATTGCAGCAGAAGACCATAAGCTCTGCTAACCTGATGGATGTGAGAATAGCTTCCTTGCCACCTACCTGTAGGCTCTTTGGAGTGTAACCTAAGCTAAAGAGCTCAGTTTCAGGAAATCCTCAGCCAAAAGTCCTACAGTTTCATTTCTGTATCCTATCTGCTTTTGCACAACTGTACCTCCTTCACATCATTTGATCTCTTTGCCCTACAGACAGTTGCAGACCACTCACTCACTGTGCTCATTTTTGCACAGAACTGTTGTTTTCTCCCTTGTTAGTCTCTCCACCATGGCCTCCCCATACTCAAGAGCTTGGCCAGAGAAGCACAGCCAAATGAAGGAAAATATTTGCTATGCACTATATTTTGGCAACAGCAATCAGACCATCCACTTCCATGATATGATTTTGCATCAGATTGCTTACCTGGGCATTCACAAAATCAGGAATGATTGCACTTTTAAGGTTTCAGTAGAAAATCTACATGAACAAGCAATTTTGCCCAGGAGGAAAGGATCAGTAGATGGAAGCAGCTGGAGCTATAATATATGCAGTTCAAGGGCTTTACTGTAGACTGGTTTCCTGAGCCAAATATTCCCAGTGTGCATCTGGTTGGACCTAAGATTGCTTGAGAGTCTAATGTTCTCATGAGGGGTAGAAGGTCACTGGGGCAGCACCTCCAATCCAGATTCCTCTGAAAAGAACCTGGTCTTACATTCACCAAACTGCTCCACAGGCTGGAGCAGCACACATTGAACTTCACACAGTACAGCGGGGTGGGTTTGGTACACATCACGGGAAGGGAAGCAGGAACACACGGTTTAGGCTCATATCAGGGTCAAATGATGCAAAAAACCCGCTCTGTTTTGTCCAGGGCATTTTCTTTCCCCAGTTTTGAACAACTGAAAGAACAAAATGGGGAAACGACAGCACAGCAGATATGCATAATGAGCATTCCCAAACACAAGACTTGATTTATTGGTACGTACAGTTTTCTGTAAGTATGACCAGGTGAAATTTGATGTAATGGACTACAATGGGCTGTGAGGCCGGTGTGGGGATTTTGCAGCACAGACATTTGAGATTGTCCATACATGATCAAATGACCACTCTCTTCCCTTGTGGGGTATTAGCAACCAGCACACAGAAGGATCTTTTCCCATTTTTAACATGTAATAGAAAACCTGGACACAGAATATGAAGCCAGAATATCACAATCTCATCTTTTCCATTATGGTCCATTTCTGCACCATATTTTGGGTCAAGATCCAAATTTCAATGCTAGATTCCACTCCCATTACAGGATAAATCAAAATCCAGACTAAAGTCAACAACTCTGGGGGCAGAAGGAGGGGAAAGTATCAATTTATATCTTAATTTTGCAGCTGAGATTAAAATCAAGCCTTTATTGTCCAAGATTGTGAAGTTCAGAGTAATTAATCCTTTCTGTGAAACCCATCATTTTGTTATCATGAAATCAATACATTGACTCTCATCTTACTTTTGACCTTGCCACTTAACCCCTTCATGTGTCTTTCCTGGTGTTTTATTTTATTTCATGAGCTAGCATTCTGCTCATTTCAAATTTGAACCAAGCTTTCAGGTGCCTCGAGGGGAGAACATTCATGTCTCTTCCTGAAAGCCCACGGCATAGCTGTTGTTTTTGATAGATTGCAGCAGGATCAAGAAACCACCACAAAATTGCTTTTGCTTTTTAAGGGAAGTAAATGAGCTCAAAGCATGTCCTTGCCAGTGCTGCATTTGAAAACAAGAGGGAGATTTGTCATGTCAAGTGCAGCTGAAATACAGAACATACTCTTCAGACCAACTTGTTCTAAACCATCTACTGCATAATCGATACAAAACGTTCATTTACCGTGCTCTTTGCAGGTAAGCATACACTTAAGACTTGAATATCTGGATAACAAGGAGACCATATGTTGCTCCCACTACGTCAACAGTGATTTTCTTATCAATTTTTGAAATCTACTGCCAACATTATCTTTCACTGTCCTAAAATACTGGAAGAGTTACAGATGATCCCATGCCCTCTTACTTTATCACTAATCTGATGCAAAAATAGCCTGCCATTCAGTGGTCCCAAGGCAACCAGTCCTGGCCAAAATACAGCCACCCTTTCTTCCCCCAGTTAGCATAACTGGGTATGCTAACCCAGTTAAACCTCTTGTGCAGGTCTCCTCTCTGGATGCTGCCACCCAAGCCTCAAGGTCAGTGTCAGCCACCAACATGCTCTCCCCAGGTGCTCCCACTGTTCCTGTGTTACCTCCCCAGGGAAAAATGAGAGCAGCTTTTCTGGGAAAGTCTGAATTAGAGCACACAGGTCACTAATTCAGTCACTATGAAAAGCCAAGGAGAAAGCTCCTGCAGTGGCTTCAAGCTGGGAGCAGCTGGTCAGTCAGCCCTGCGCACTCTCCCCTGGCAGACAGCAGGGTGCCATCACGCTGGTGTGATGGACGGAGGGGCTGCAAGGCTGGACTGCAAAGCTGCAAGAAAGGACATGGGATGTACCTCCCAAAACACCAAAATAAGATGTTCTCAGGGCCCATGGTCACAGAGGTCTGACAGTAACAGCAGAGATTGATGAGGTTTCTGAGGCTCCTTAAGCACATGGTAAATAAGCAGAAATTAACAAACTTATTTGCATTCTTGCTGGAAAGCAAGTTTTGAACCTGACTTTCTAAAGGGGAAAAGCTAACGAGCTCCCATGTCTCCTGTGTCACTGAGGCTGGAATTATATCAACATCTATTCCCAGCACTAAGCGAGCAGTAATTATTTCCAGATGTATGCAAATAGGGTTGATTTTTTCCACATTAATCTTTCACACAGCCTACATACGTTGAGAAGTTCAGACATTTACTCAGCATTCAAATAAAACATAAAGGGATTAAAAAAACTATCTGGTCTGTTAAGCTTCCTTAAAAGGGAGATGATGGCATTTGCCTAACAGTCTAGCTTGATTTTATTACTGAAATTCTGGGGATTTATGTAACTGTCCTGCTTTTTTCCAAGGTTTACGTTTTTGTCCAACTAATTCAATTCCTTGTGTCCCTGTACAATGTAGTGAAAATAAGCACTAAATTTTGATGGCCCTTGATGCTACTTGAGTTTTTTTATTACAGCATGGAAAACATTAAAGAAGTTGGGACAATCCCCACAACATTTTCTTCCTGGGTTAGCTCCTGATGGCTTTGGATAGAACAGATAAGTCTCTCATTCCCTCTATACTGCAGTGTTAAATCACAGTGAATACAGAAAACTTGGTTCATCTTTGCAAAATACAAGAATGGTGCAAGGGACATTCACTGCACCAGCCTGAATGACTGAGCCGCAGGAGGCAGTGGCAAGCTCATGTCTTGCCTTGCTGACAGTGGCTGCCCATGAGACGTGCTGTGCCCACAGGTCTTGTAGGGACCTGGCACCATTCTTCACTAACCAGACCAGCCGTCCCTCCTCATCCACCTGGAAGAAGGTGCTTGCCCTCAAGCCTCCATGCAAACATTTTCTAGTCATGGGAGAATTGATCCAGGGCAGCTATACCATCGGGAATGCACTGGTCATATGCTTTGCAAACATATGGAAAAGTGAGTCTTTTTGCAAGTAGTCACGGCAGAGAAAAAAACATCAAAGATGGAGTCATCTCCAGCCATTCCTTTGTCTGCAGAATGTGCTCAGTCTTTTGATGTCCAAATATAGGGGCAAGATGTTTAATGGGGTTGTAAGGTACCCCCCGCCACCAGCACGTATACCCCCAGCTTTGCACTAGCCTTTCAACACCTGACAATAAACTATGGCTTTTAAACACTAGATGTGCTACCTTGTTTGATTGCTTGGAGATTTTGTGAACTGCTGTGATTTGAAAGTTATACATAGTGTTTATTTTTAGAGATGAACCTGACCTTTACAGAGCTGGATTTCAATTTCCTCTTCACCTCTGGGGAAGCCCAATAGCTTAAGATTTTGGTCCTGGCTGTAAACAAGGTGTCATGGTAAGCTGTGATATTTACATGAAGCCCTCTGTTCAAATAGTAAAACATTTCCCTCAGAAGTCTTCAGATCTAGTAGGGCTCAGTCCACGTCCATAATACACAGTAGATCAAAAAGAACATATATTTTCTAATTCAAAGTTCCTTACAAAATACAGACTGACTCTGTGAATTTGCCTCATGTGACTAATCAGGCTGGTGTCCATGAATTTATTCATATATAGATCATCTCTGTTCATTAGCATCAGCAGACTGACTAATGCTTCGTTCAGTTTATCTTTATGGATCCAGCTCCACCAAAGAAATGTCTACACTAAACCTATCACTCACCAAATTGCTTTATCTTCTTTGAATAACACTTATAATGGCTTATGAATAGCATAAATAAAGAATGTGGAAAGAGACATTTGATTTTCCACACATATTATTGAATTATATCTCAAACATTTTATCAAATGGTCTAACAGTTAATACTCAAACAACAGTATTGTTTACCAGACAATTTTTTTACACATTTTTTTTTTAGGACAGATAGTAACTGGATACTATCACTTTTTGTTCCTCACTACTCCCTACCCTTTAAAGTTCAACAACCAAGATTTCAGACAGCTCCTCAACGAGATATAAGCAAGAATACATAGATTATACAATCATTGTTATTCCAATTTTACTAAGTTAGGGGAGAGTTACCTTTGTATTTCTCCTATCCATAAGTTGCATTTCCCTGAGGAAAAAAACCTCAAACATTGCTGCTTTTTTCTTTGATAAACAGTATCTACCAGGGCCATCGGAAGGGTTCTGAGCAGCTGAAGGTGGGAGCTTCTCAGGTCCTTTCTTATGGCCCTGGGGACCTCCCCAGTGTCCTTCCCCCAGCAGCAGCAGCATTACTGTCTCTGGCAAGACCAACACCATGGAAGTACCCAGCCAGAGATAAGGAGCTATTTTTCCCTTCCTTCTTTCTCTATAGTTTTGTTTAACCAAGATCAATACTTCAAAGCAACCAATTTCAACTCATATTTTGTGTGATTCATACCTCACTTTTTCTTTTGGTACTGTTCTAGTTCTTGTGAGTTTGCATTAGCTACTAAATATACAAAATGGAAATCAATAGTCAAATCTTCCTCCACCTGCAAAATCTTCAGTATGTCCTCAAAAACATCCTGTACTCTTTTTCTGTATTATAATTGGCCCAGTTCTGTGAATATGTTTGCTGTCCTGATAAATGCTGGGCAACTGAGTTTATTGGGATGTCTCAGATCTTTCTCTGCAGCAAAGCTTTCAAAGATATCTCAACCGTTGTTACTATCCTGTACTGAATAATCAGAGAGGTAAAAAAGTCAAACTGTCATGTAGCTAAAATGTCTCACAGAGTCTCACCCTGTCAGAGACTCCACAAAAAAATTAAATCAATCCATATTGCTTTTCTTCTCTTTCCAGACCACCCACTTACTCTTTGTACTGGATTTCAGTTACTTTTGTTATCAACACTAATTTCTTATACGCTACCTAAAGAAAAGTCAACATTTATAAAAGACCGTATTTTTCTACTTATGAAGGGAAAGATTTCTTCCCATGTTTATACAATCATATTTCTCTCCAGCATATTAAAATGATTTTAGGGACTCTGACTAATGAAAAGTTTGGGACAGGATAAAAATAAACCTTGATGGGTTTTACTGCAACCAGCTACTAAGCGGTTTGGGTTCTATGGATGTTTTTTCCTCCTGTCAGCTTCTAGTCTGCAGTATGAATCTAAAACATATGAGTAAATATTCCAAAACTTCCACTGTGGCCTTTGATGTTCACAACTCAGGAGAGTGTTCAGCTTTTCAGCTCGGCATCTTGGAGGTGGTCTCTTACCCAAGGTGAATGTAGGAAACACCCTCCACTTAAAAGGTAAAATGATGGATTAACACTATGGGCGAAGGCCCTATTTTCCTTGTATTCCTTTTAAACTCCATTTATACAGTATTTGGTTCAAGGCGGTAGATCTCTCATCACAGCATTCCTGCTATGGAGCTGAGGATTATACAGGGCAAGGCAAAGAAATGAAAGTCTTTTCAGGAATTATTCTTCACAGTGCTACCTCATCACCCAAGTGAAGGCATGATTGTTTTTTTCAGTAGGAGGCCCTGGTACGCCTGTAAGAAAGCACCCAGGGAACAGGAATCACACTTGTTCTCATCTATGACTGATCTCCATTCCTAGAACTTTGGCTTCAAATAATTTAACCAAGCATCACTGCCAAGAGGCCAAAGCCATTTTTCTTGCATGCTAATAATTATTGTGAACTGCAACAAGCTTATGGGTTTAAGTTGTCCAAATTGGTGGGGAAGACTTTAAGATGACTGAAGCTCCCCTTGAGCCGTTAGAGCAATGACAATTTATACTGGTGGAGGATTTGTTTTTTACTGTATGATGAATCAGTCTTTTACTACAACTGTGTTTTCTTTCCTTTCATAATTAGAAGCAAGTAGTTAAAGGAAATTGATTGTACATGAAAGCAGAAAGAAGTGGAAAGTCATGTCTTCTACCAGAAAGAGTACAGCAATGCTCAATAATCTTGACATCAAAAGACTTCCCCCAGGATTATGGTTAGCTGCTTCCCAAATGCCTCACTTGTCCATTCCAGTCTGGGTACCTCATCTGGGGCTTCCCACAACACCAGGCGAGCTGTGCGGGGCTTACTTGTCATGACGTGGGTATCTGTCTACTAAGAATCAAGGTAAAACCACAGGTTCCTTTTTCACTGGCTAGTCGTTATTAAAGACAGAGCTCTAATCAAATGGTAACAATATTTAGTTACAAGCCACCTGGGATGATATTTGAACCAGCAACCTCATGCTACAAATAACATTCAGCATCCCATCCGTGTTCGCCCATAATTGGCCAGGAAGGCTGAAGGAACCTGTTTCCCACAGACACATAATCACATCCAGGAAACACACAGCCCAGAGCAAACAACGCTATGTTTTGCCACATTTGTCATCTGACACACGGCTTCCGTTAGCCAGGGCCGGAGCTGGTAAGCCAGAATGCTGACGGAAACCCTGTGAGCTTGCTCACACTGTTAAATATGCTGTCTGCTGCATTTCTCCGGGTAATCCCTTTCGTTCCAGCTGGGGAAGCAGGGTGATGCCTTCAGTTGCTCCTCTCTGGTTTCTATCCCATATGATTTTACTACCAGTTAGGCAAGTAAATGTCTCCAGGACAGCGCTGTTGGCATTACGAAAAGCCCCATGGGCGAGGCTGCTCATCAGAGCTATTGGGGCACAAAACTGCTGGCCTGTTGAAGGTGAGATTTTCCAGAGACCTCATAGGAGCTTTCGGTGACCAAATTCCCTGTGCAGTCTGTAGGCACAGAGGCATTGCTAAATCCCTTGTGCTGTCTTAACCTTCACACACAGCAATTCGGTGGCTTCTTGCTGTGAAACTACTGAGTGATTGCAAGGAATGCAGCAGCAAAACCCAGCAAAAGGCTGGGAAAACAACCACTTAATAAAGGTGTTGATAAATGCTTTCTGCAGAGTCTGAAGTCTTTGTTAACTATTCAAATGTGTCTTTGAAGGAATGAGTTAACATGCCAATTTATTTTAATAGCATTGGGTAAACAAGGGCAAAAAACCCCTCAGTCTTATATGTCAGCCTCTAACTTTCACTGGCTTTGTTCTCCCTATTGCAGTCTTCTGTAACTCTACAGTAGTTGCTCAGTCTCTCGATGGTTGGGGTAGCGTCACCCTGCATATAGGATGGACAGGCTGTTTATCTGCCCGGTGATACAGTTCCTCAAGTGACACTGCCAGCTGTGAGCCTGGCTCTTGGGTCTCGCTGACCAGTGAAGCCTCACACAGCACAGCCATCCTTGGTTTGGACACAACAGAACAGGCTCAACGGGATTACATCACACACACACAAAAATTAATTTCAGAACCAATATTCATGCGGTTGTCAGAAACTGTAATTTATAAGGTAAGTGTGCGTGCCCCGCAGCCAGAGCCTGCCTCCAAGGGAGCGGCAGCGAACACTCCTGCCAGCCTCCCCCTTACTGCAGCTCTGTGTTTTTATGACACTGAAATACGAGCAGAAAGGAGGATACTCTATGAACTACAAATTGTAAGGAGTCACTCTGAAAAGACAGAGACATGAATCAATTTTTAGCAATAGCTCTTTTAGCTGAGCTTCTCCAGCTCCGAGATGAAGAGAAATGGGATCAAGCATACCCCAATGTTTGTTGTGCTTGATTAAATGCCACCCTACAGAAATAGGTATAACAAAGAAATAAAAAGCGTGCTAGAGAACTGCTTAAAATGCAAACAGTTGATAAATAGGTTTGAGGTCTCACCAATTCGATTATCTTCCTTTTAACTCTTCTTTGATCCTATTTTAATTCACTTACATTGTCTCTATGCAAATTCTTTCTGGGATAAAAATGGAATGGTGGTGGTAATGGAATAAGAAAAACTAAGACATATCATAATCTGGTCTATATCTAAAATTTTTGGATCTACTTAGGATAAAGCTTATTCTAATTTCAAAGATCCCCTTCAAAAAGACACACAATAATATATTACGGCCATAGTCCTAAGAAAAGAGTCTACTGCCTCGCTGGAATTTTAATTGACAATTGGGTAATGGTCCAGACCGCGGGTCTCTGGGAGACAGTGTTATACAAGTGGAAATTGGCTCACTAATCTGTAATGAAGCCTGCTGTACACTTTATTAAAGTGTATTGGCGTTTACGCCTGAAGAACCTCAACGTTAGCCCAGTTGCCTCCAAGTTGACACTTTGCTCGGGAACACCGAGCAATAAAAGTAGAAATCAGATAAAAGAAACCAAGTCCACTGAAGAATAGTTCTCTATGTATTCTCTGACTATGGGGCCATCATCACTTAAAATGGGAAAAGATGCCAGCCAATCCTAAATACAACGATTGACAGTGTCTGAGCAAAGTTGGCGAGAACTGACATGTCACAGTCTTGTTTTCAGCTTAGTTTGTTTTGATTTAACAGCCAAATTAATTTGTAAATGAGTGGCCTGTTTTCATCTATCACCCTTCCAAAATGCAAATCAAGGCATGCAAAGATAATTTCAGCCTACTCAGAAACCCGGTTACTTCCAGTCATTCATCAAAGTAATAATATTGCTCTTTAGTCAGGGTTAGAAAAAAGTTTTAAGAGCAGTGCATTAGCTTCACACACCATTAGCTATGAATGCCTCAGGCTGTACATCATATGCTTGATGAAATGGCACTCATGCTGTCCCATATACCAGAAGATTGAGGCATTAAATATTATCTTTTTTGGAGGGAATCTCAGGCATAGTTGACAAGGTCATGTATTAATATAGTCTAGTTGGATTTCTGCAAGGCATTTGATTTAGGAGCAGGTGATATTTTGTTTAAAAGTATTTTATGCAGAAATAGCAGAGAACATATTAAAATAACTAAAAACTGCCTCACTGGTGAATTTCATCATGTCTTAATCGAGACATATCTGTCACTGAGGCCATTCCAGCCTGCTCCACAGGGACCAGTCCCTGAGCCAACACTAACAGTTTATCAATCATTTAGAAACATGAAATATTTGCTGGTGGCATTCACTGTAGGTCAACATAAAAATGGTAGAATAGCAGACTGAGGAGGCAGAGTGATCTGAATTGGAAGGTCAGATTGTCACCATCTGACCTGCACTGGGGACTCGAGGACACAGATGATAGCCACGGACTGCAAGACAGACTTGTGATAACAGCCACGACTCACTTATTGGTGAAATTAACCATCAATACTACTACTAGAGACTGCCATAACCCTTCGATAAATACAAATAAAAATACCAAAGAGGTAGCAAAGGGAACCTGCTCCTGTGCACAGCCTCGGTAAAGCTGCTTAGAGAAATTCATTCTTTCCCTCTGCTTGTACATTGGGAAGGATGTGGGAATACAAGAGGGAGCACAAGAAGGTCACAAAAATGTTTTGAACTCATCCAGCTTCTCAAAGAGACATGACACACCATATAAAAGATTTATGATAGTCTGGGGAGAAAGAGAGTACAGGTTTACTCATGCTGGAAAAGACTTAAGGTTTGATAGTTGAGCTTAGATATATGAGACTATTTATACTTTGAAACAGTCTGTAAGGGGAACAGGGAACTGATTACCAAGTGCACAAATCAGATCCCCAAACACAAGTAGCAAGTGGTATTTTGAGATGCCCTGGGGTGTTCAGCCAGGTCCCCGATGCTGGTACAGAGGACTCTGGTGTCCTGCAGCCCCAGCAATCAGAGGTCTGCCTAACCCAGATTCCCAAGGGCAGCTCCGGTGGGATCTCACCTGAGCAGGGTTCAATGTGAGATCAGACACAGCTCCAGAGGAGGAAGATAATCTGCGCTGAGGAGAAACCCCAGTGGACGTAGGTGAGGGCTGAAGGCCCACTGCACTCACCTTCCATGTGGCCAGGACTCCCTCTGTGACAGACCCCCTCCCTGTGCCCAGCTTGGGCATACTCACTCCATTCCCGACATTCCCAGTGCTGTACTCAAACAGCCGCCAAAATGAGAGCTCAAGGTTCAGGGCCTCTGCTGGCCTCCTGAGGGGCTCAGGAAGGTGTTTTTGTGGTGCATGATGACTGAACCACTTGTTAAGGAGGCCCAAACATGGACGGGGATCCCAGCACATTGGGCTTGGTACAACATGGACTGAAAACGCCGTGAACGTGGCTCGGTGAGTCAGACTTTCTCCCCTCACTCCGAGGGATGTGATAAAACAGCACTGGCAGATAAAACCTGCAGTATGTCTTACTTATCTGCTCAGAGTGCAGTTCTGTTAGATTGGGGATCAGAGAGGAATTTGCTTCATCTTATTCTGATGAGGATTGGAGATCTTATCTGCTTTCACCCCGAGGCACACAATTTAATATTTAAGGTCTGAAAAGCTTCGGTCTAAAGTCTTTGGACTAATATGAAAAAAAATAGGTGAAAATTTTGAATTTCCTTATATAAAGCGAGTCATAAACTGTTGAGCTACTTTTTCTTCTTCACCTTAATCTCTATGGAATCAATAAATGATGATTCACAATTTAAAACTATAAAGAGAATAATGTCAGCCATGTGCACACCCAGGTTGCAAAGCAAATAAATAAATAAATAGATAATTTTGAAATTTCAGCAGAGAGGACAGTGGATGTGGAAAGGACAGATTAAGACAGTTCTAGTACATTTGGAGCACTATCTACTAAATATAGGTATTTTCACACGGTCCATTGCAATATAACTCCATGCCCAGAGGGAATCCACTCAGTGCAGTAGGACTATCTGCAGATGTGAAGTCAAGACTTCATCAGCGCAAGTGCCAAGCTTATAAAGTTCAGATCTGAAAGGAGAACTTTCCTTCATGCATTCAGAAATGCACAAACACAAAGGCTTGTGAGAGAAATCATCTTGCAGCATAACAACCTAGGATTTCGAAATAATTATTTCCATCTCTCTGAGCACATTTTTATATCAACCACCAACTGCTTAATTCAAAACCACTGACATCAATAGAAACCTAATCGCCACAACGCAAAGAGTAGGCACACTCTGGATTCCTCTTCTTTCTCCATAGGCATCTTACTTCTTGTATTCTGCCATTTTGCTTTGGCGCCATACCACTCCTGGCACAAAAGGAAAGATCCGTTAATCATATCGCAGTACTGCTGAAGAAGCCTAGTCATGGATTAGGATCTCATTGCACCAGGCTCTGTATAAACATGGAATGAAATGTTGATACCTAAATTAGGCTTTTGGTTGGAAGCTATTTACAATCTTGACTGTAAAAGGATTAGCTTCACTTAAATGACATGGAACAGTGTGAGAGGCATGTCTGTGCATTTGTCTCATTGTTACAACATCAAGGACATTTGGGTATTTGAAAAGGCCTATGAATGCATGCCATAATCTAGGCATTGCACTGCCTTGTAACGCAGATAGGCCATGGGACAAAGCCCATAGCACACCCAAGGTATGTGATTTTCTTACAGGCAAATCCTGTTTGCATACCTTCTTTCTTTTATTTTAGGATTAGAACTTCTGCTTTTCAGAAAAATAGCTTTTTCTGCCTCCCTTTTGAATTCTTTTGGGTATGAATTACCTGGTATGTTCCCCACAGCTCACTGCCTGCACTGGAATGCCATGCAGGAGCCAAAGAGCTTCGCTTAAACGCCTTGTGAATTGCCCCAGTGTTTTATTTCCCAAAACAACGGTGTTGCATCCCAAAGAGCACACTGATCCCCAGCTCTGTGGCCTCTTTGGTAGAACAAAGTAGAATGTAATATGTATTTCCAGAAGGAGGGAAGAAAGAGAAATTTCAGTATTTAATACTTAATTT
The DNA here is from genome assembly GCA_008921705.1 of Burhinus oedicnemus. Classification (NCBI taxonomy): domain Eukaryota; kingdom Metazoa; phylum Chordata; class Aves; order Charadriiformes; family Burhinidae; genus Burhinus; species Burhinus oedicnemus. The sequence goes on from VFFE01007506.1 coordinate 1,407,912, forward strand.
TTAGATTTTTCAAAACATTCCACAAAAATTTCTTTTTATCTCAACATATAGTGTGAATTGTATATGTTTTAATGCAAGAAAAGTACATTTTCCTAATAGTTTTTTTCCTGGTTTCTGGCTTCTTTGAGATGCTGACAGAGCAACAGATGGCAAACCTTGCAGTCCCATTTTGCGTCAGTGGAATTTAGGGCACACTGCAGTGATTAAACAATCCAGTTGAGGGGATATCCAAAACCGACTGCCTGTACACTGAACTATGCACTGTTGACTGTAAAATATACAAAGCAATGCTTGTATCCCCCAGCACTCGGCCCCTTGATTCAGATCTGCTCATATAAGAGTAGATGGGATTTGAAAATAGGGAAAGAGATCTCATGATAGGAGGGACTACTACTATAATTATAATAACTGCAAAAATTTCTAGGAGTCATGAAACTCCACTTCAAAACCAGTCAGCTGAAACAATAGAAGTTTGCCAAAGCCAGGCACGTGTCAGCATTCCCCAAAAAGCACAAAGCAGGCATGTGTTGCCCGAGGAAAACTCATGGCTCTTCTTCTGAAGAGTTTCAAGGGTCCATGAAAAGAGCCAGAAATACCAGAGAATGAAGGCAGCAAAGACACACCAGATACAAACAGGTGTAGGATGTCATCTGGTAAAAACGCTGATAGAGAGCTTTAGGATTAAGGACTAGCTGTGACTGATTTGTGAATGTCAATGTATTTCTACAGTCAGGTTTTTTTAGATGATGTTGATTGTGAAATAGCTTCAGGCTGTTCTGTAACACCCAAGAAATGCCAAGAAAAATTACACAACCCAGTACTAAGTCAGTAACAGAGACTAACAGAAACTCTTATAATTTCTTGTTCCCATGGAAGAGACAAAGAGGCAGGACAGAAAGGAAAAAAATGTGCCCTGGTAAGATGGTGACCAGCTGCCAGATCACCCAGGCAGGGCCTTTGCTGAAGCTGATTTCCATGGCTAAGTGAGACAGCTTTAATCTAAAAAGCCATCTCATGGTTTGAGAAAAATGGGGGCCAGACATGCAGTTAACCTACTATTTTGTCTAGATCCTAACTGATCTCAGGCTGTTAAAATAAAAACCTGCTTTAGAAACACTTGAGTCGCAATAGCTATAACTTATAAACAAATGTGTACATGAAAGTGGGCACACAGGAAAAACCAGGGAGAATGTTGGAAAGGACCAAGAAACAGTCCATATTGGTGTCTGCTGGGTCAAAGAAAGGCAGCGTAGCAAAGGGTAGGTCCACAGTTCAGACCCCAAACACAGCAGCCTGGGTGAGTTTCCATCACTGGTTGAACAGACCAGGAATTTTCTGGGTGAAGAAATATTCCCCTATTTGATCTGCCCATCCTCACTCTGTAGGTTCAGCATCAGAGAAGGTAGCTAGATCCCATATCATCTTCTCATCTCAAGAGGAACATCTTACAGGATTCTTATTATTGGTTAGGTACCTGAGTCAAAAAACAATGCCAGATTTTATAATACCGAGATTCCGGGAATGCTTTTCAAGTGTTGTATGCCTATGCCATATGCCAGACTGTCTTTTTGCCCCTCTGTCGTGGTTTGGGCCAGATTGGCCCAATTCGGTGGAATGACAGATGCTCGCTGTCTCTTGCTCCGCTCGGAAGGCAAGAAAGAGAAAAAGAGAGACTTAAGAGTTTAGAAGGAACTAAACTACTTTAATGAAATATTAATAATAAAATAATAAAAAGAAAGATAATGAAATATATACAAAACCGTATCAAGCTCCCAGGATGACAATCACGTCACCAGTGGGCACTGGGGAAGTCCCAGACTGGACTCAGTGACGGATGGGAACTGGATTCCGGATCTGGATTCCGGATAGGGATCAAAGGCAGACGCAGAGACAGAGTCCTCCTCGGACGCCGGCCATTGAAGGAAGAGGGCTGACCCTTTGATCCCTCAGCTTTTATACTGAGCATGAGGCAGACGGGATGGAATACCCTGTTGGTCAGTTTGGGGTCACCTGTCCTGTCCGCGCCTCCCCGCAGGTGCGACCCCTCTACGCTTTTCCGCTTCTGACCCTCCAACAGGGCAAGTAACAAAGTTGGCTGGGCTTCATTGTTATGGCAATAAGTATAAGCAAGAGCTTCTCTGCATCCCATTCCTTGGCATCAGCTGTAAACATGGGTCTCATCACTCTGAGAGCCAACAGTTTCTGCACAACATGCTGGTAATTTCAGCAGTTAGAAGAGGCCTAGCTAAAAAGTAAAGTTACTGAACAAAATTTGTCCTCTTTTATCTCAAACCAGGACACCCTCCCTTGCTGTCTGCAAGTGTGTTCCTAGGTGTCAAATTCCCTTTACCTGCTAACATAAATAAATGCATTAAATAATTGAACAATTCCCACTGTAAAGTTTTATTCAAGTATTTTCTGTTTGCTTTTAAACAAAATCAGACTGAAATGTAGCATAAAGATGTTAGCCCAAATGCAAAATGCTTTATACTTGAAACAGAGCCCATTAAGAAGTGTTCGTGATGACAAAGTTGCATCTTCATCTCTAAAGGGTTTAAGTAAGATTCAGTTATTTTCCAAATGAATTCTCCAGGACAGTTCTATTTAGGTTAATTTCCAATGTACCCAACAGCGCTGTATCTAGGCACCATTAACAAAATAAATCTAGGAGAGTTCATTCATTTTTCTTAGGTAAATAGCTATAAGGAGAATGTGCTTCTCTGACAAATGTTTGGAAATTTCTGTTCTTGTGATGTTAACAGATGCAGAAAAAAAACACCACTGGGGCAGTTTTATTGTAGAAATCAACTTAACTTGCTAGGATACAGATTATAGCTTTGGAAAAAAAACACTGATTGGGCCAGTAAGACAAGCATAAGGAAAGAAGCTTTCAGCCTTGCTTGGAAGGGAGGATTAACAATGAATTATGACATGGTTTTCAGAACTGTTGATTGACACCTACAAGATTTACTGGCCACTTCTTCTGAAAACAGCTCTGTCCAGGAAGGTGGGAGGAAAGAAGAAAGGGGTTGCTAAGTAGATGTCAAGTGTGGGAAATGTCAAAATGAAAGAATGCTTAAAAACGTTACCCCAAATGATTTGATCAAGCCCATATAGTGCGGGAGTGAGCAAAGGGTTAAAACTAGAACTCATGGCCGCACCTTCACAGTGCCATGCCCAGTGGTCTCAGTCTGGCCCTTTTGGGAGAAACCTACCTTAGCACAAGGATTTGGCTATTAAAATGCCCCTGGTTCCTGAAGAGGGAAGGAGGCGAGTCCAATCCTTAATTCACTTTGGAGTGAGGTCTTTTGTAGGAAATCAATCACTATGAAATTCCAGGTGGGGAAAAGGATTTTTCATGCTAACGGGTGTAAGTCTAGCTTGACACCTGGGTGACATGTTCTGGAAATTTACCAAGCAGCGGATTCCTGCCCTAGGTGAGAAGACAAATTTCAGCAAGTAATCTATAATATGTGCCATGAACAGTGAGAGAAAGAAACATTTTGTAAGCATTTAATTGTATGGGATGCTGTTCCAGTGTTATGCCTAAAGGCAAGGGTACACTGCACTTCTTCCAGCTCACTGACAAGCATGTAGAGGCTTTCCCTATGCTGTAACACTCCAGGGAGGAAAAAGGGATTAAAACAATTAAGGAAAATATCAACAGAGAAATAAATTAGTTTGGCAAAATACATCCTGCAGTATTTTTCGTGGATTTCTACAAAGTATTAGAATGGGTTAAATTCTGTCAAAATTCATCTAGGGCCAGATTTCTATTCAATAGCAGGACTGGGACAAGAAGTGAAATTGTAGAATCATAGAATCATAGAATCATAGAATCATAGAATGGTTTGGGTTGGAAGAGACCTTAAAGATCATCTAGTTCCAACCCCCCTGCCATTAGCAGGGACACCTCCCACTAGACCAGGTTGCTCAAAGCCCCATCCAACCTGGCCTTGAACACTTCCAGGGATGAGGCCTCCACAGCTTCCCTGGGCAACCTGTCCCAGTGCCTCACCACCTTCACAATAAAGAATTTCTTCCTAATATCTAATCTAAATCTACCCTCTTCCAGTTTAAAACTGTTACCCCTCATCCTATCACTACAAGCCCTAATAAAAGAGTCCCTCTCCATCTTTCCTATAGGCCCCTTTAGGTACTGGAAGGCAACAGTAAGGTCTTCCCAGCACCTTCTCTTCTGCAGGCTGAACAACCCCAACTCTCTCAGCCTGTCCTCATAGGAGAGGTGCTCCAGCCCTCTGATCATCTTCCTGGCCCTCCTCTGGACTCGAAATTTTCATCCTTAGACTCTGTACATGTGTTTTGTTCACCAGATATGTAATTTAACCCACAAATTTATTTCCAAATTTAAGAGAAGCATTCACTTTCTACTGTCTAAGATGAAATAATAAAATTTTGTGTCTATTACCTGTTTTATGTTAGAACCTTTTAATATTAGAAATTCTCTTTGAATTTAAAATTAAATTTCATTTCCACTATTTATTTTAGATCCTAGAAGTCTTTGGAAAATCCAAACTACAACAGATATTGTAAAGTGCAATGTGCTTCCATGATGTGGGGTTTTGGTCAATAAACACTACAGCTGCGTTTTTTTCCCCTTAGAAGATGGAGTGCTTCTAAAATCCACTTGAAATGTTCTCAGTAGACAGCAATATTGAACTTGAAAAAACATCAGCATACAAGGCATTTTTTTAGCAGACCATTATGCAAAAACTTCTAAGAAGAGCTACTAGAGAGGGCTAATGGGCAGCTCTGCACGGCTGTCTCCCCAGTGCCAGCAGCAGCTCCGTTAGGTTGGGGAGGCACTTGTCTGGTCCACAACACTCAACCGTACTGAAGGTAGGTCTAAACCAAATAGAGGTGTTTGTCACCCAGTGTTTCATTACCTTTGTCTCTTGGGAGTTAAGATGTGTCCACCTGAGATTTTTGTACAGTGCTTATTACTGCCGAATATAAGTGACCACAGCCTCCCATTGCAGCCTGTTTATGAAAAGATTGTGGTTGCTTTGATGTCAACATAAAGCCTGCTCTGGATTTTAGGCCCAAATCCTGCTCCTACTGAATTGAAAAAAAAAAAAAAGTAGAAGACCTTTTAGACAGAAACTGGCCCTCCTCTACAGTTTACAGCTCTTGGGTTATAGCAGCACTAAATACAATTAACTTTATCAAAGAATTTCTTTTAACATTGAAATATAGAATTAATGTGGAAGATGGTCCAAACTGAAGATGTTTAAACAAAAAATAAATAAGTGTTAGGAGTACGTTACATAAGAACATAAGAATAGTTTCACCGGATGAAACTGGAGATCTGTCTCATCTGCTGCACGCCATCAAAACGTGCTCTGTCGTGCTGAGTACTGTCTTATCACGTTGCCCGCCAGTAACAGCCGGAAGAAATGCCAGGGTTTGAGCCCATGCTCAGCAGAGGGGTACACTGCCTGGCGGCAGCTGTAAAAAATAAAACATGTACTATAACACACTTGTGATTACTTAGAAGGAACAATGTTTAGTAGTAACTGATTGAGAATCTGAGCCAGGATGAACTTCTTGAGTTTCAGTGAAACTAGACCAGCCAGCTTCACTCTGCTACATGCTTGCACGACAATGCTACATCCCAGTTTACAATATTAAAAAGGAATTACAACCACAAACAGGTCAAAAGTACACTCTTCTTCCAAAAAATAATTTTTAATTAAATTGAAGGTCCCTTCAGATTGTTTTTCATATTCTATCTCCTCCTCTATCACACCCCATGTACAGTTCTCAAATCCATCCAAACCACTTGCCAGGTTTCTTTAAGCATTTCTGTCCCAACACTGGAGAAACAGAGACTTTTAGAAGGTCATGAGCCCACTTGGTCTTTCTGTTATGTAGGAGGGAACCTCCACAATTATTCTGCTGGTGTACGAAGTCTCTCTAACACGAAGATTATGCTGAAATTTGAAAATGTTTGTTCAGCAGGGCAATAATTCATCTGACCAGACAAGCTTAATGATGTGAAGAGCTTAAGGCCACTCACCTTGCAGATAATGAGACCGTTTCTGAAGATAATGTACAAGCTGGCCATTGCTGTTGTCGCTGTAAGGGCAGGCAAGCAGAGGAACCACCCCACTGCACTTGCTCGTGCCAGATCACAGAGCTGGTTTGTACCTGCATAAAGTTGTATAAGTCATTGTTTACGTGTTACCAACATGGTGCTTTACAGGTAGGCATGAAGACCAACCGTGAGGGCAGTTTCAGTTCCTACATTTGGGGGCAGCTACTCTCACCTCCAAGAAATGCGGCTGCCAGTTTTCTTAGCGTTGTCACCTGAGAGGACACCAGCAGCTGGGTTTCCACCCTGCACCAACGTGACCCGTTTAGGGTACATACTGGCAGGAGAGTCAAGGGTAAATTGCATTACCCCAGGTTCTGTTCATCTAACACTAGCTAAGCGAGCAAAAAAGATCCATTTTTATGAGCCTGTAGAGAAAAAACACAATTTGTTAAAAATCACATAGTAGCAGTGACCCATTTGCTTTGTTCTACAGTGCAAAACATTTTCCAAACATACATCTCTGTTCAGAGATTTGCAGAATAGAGGAGAAAAGAAATGCAACCCAGTGGCTCTCATCATTATATAAGAAATTATTTATTCATAGTTAAAGTAAGTGATACATTTTGCTGCACAGTGAAAGCTAACCATAGCTAATTTCAGATTTTTATAGCTTTTCAACATGAGCATGATAAAATGCCATATGGCGCTCCTGTAACTGGGCAAAGCCTCCGAAACCAGCATGATTCCCTTTCTAACCCACTTGGTGAGGCACGGCGTGCAAGGCCATATTCCTGCTCCTGTGAAGCACATTGCCCTGCGGGGACGACACAAGCCCCAAGCCGGCTGCCCAGCAGCATGGGAGCAGGAGGAGTGAACTGCAGGTAATTTTTGCCGCCACTGTATCCAAAAAGTAGATGTCAGAAAGTGGAACATGACCCAATTTATGAAACGAACTTCTCTGTCTCTTGCTGCCCTCTGCTGTCACAAACCCGGGCAGCTGGGAGAGGACTGGGAGCAGTGGAGCTGCGGGGCTGGAGGAGCCGCATGCGGCCAGGAGCCACAGCAAGGCTGGTCACTCCGAGGCATAAAAATTTGCTCCTGGAGAAAAAAAAAAACCCACAGCTGAAGTCCAGCCACGCAGACAGGAGAAGCCAGCCATAGGGCTTGAAAACCCGATTGCTCTGCAACAACTCTGATGTTTCTCCTGTGTGGGAATTTACTCATGCTTTGCTGATGTGGGACATCGGATGCTGGACGTGATGTGCAAGCAACACAATGTATTGGCTTGATCCTGTGCAGTGAGCTGGGAAGGAAGAGCACACGGGAGCCAAGGGACCAGCTCTTGGCTGTTCGTGTAAAATCCTACATCACAACTGTAATGGTTTCAAAGGTTTTTAGCACAGCAAATATAACTGAATCCAGGAAATATAAGTGAATCCAACAAATTCAAGTCGTATTACTTTCAACTTCAGCAATTGTAATCAAAGTCAATCCGACAATTGCATTAACTCAGTATGCTGAATTTCTTGAGTCAGTGACCTCTTTCTAAAAATGCCCTCTTTCTACAGCAACAAATGTCTATCCAGAGCAGACCTGAGGCTTCGGGGATATTTCTCAAATGCTTTCCAAATGCATGAGTGGACTCAGAGACTATCTGTTGAACACCTACGGACTCAATGTGCTGCCCTGGCCAGCCCATGATGCTGCCCGGAGTCATGTCACCAAGGTGCCCAGCAGCACCCAGCAGGCGTTGAGATGCAGAGGAGGCAACTTTGGGGCAAAACCAACCAGAGCCTGCTCTTGTTTCATCCCCTCACTTTTGCTTCAGGTGCCACTTGTTCTTCATGCTCCTTTAACAAGGACTTGCAGGAAGAGCTGGGGTACTCCACAAGATCTGGGTTTCTTTAAACGTTCATTTTGATGCACGCTCTGCTACATGTATTACAAAGCACTGTTGAGCCAGCCTGTCCTGAAGAAGATACAGGTAGCACTGAAAGTCTTGGTGCAAATGCAACTCTAATGCAATGTTATTTTCATCTGCAACTTGATTGCGTCAAGGTTTTTCTAGATAAAAATGCATGTTAGAGCTGGACTGTAACTAGAGCTACAGCATGCCCAGGAGGCATTGAAGACTCTCCCTGACAGACTTCCCGCTGTTCCTCTGTCACATATCCTATCTCCAGTCAGTATTTCTTACTGTGGAAATGGCATTGGGAAATAACTAAATCTTACAGCAGCACCCACAGCTCACCGAATACCTAAAACGCTCTCAAGCACGGATGATTAATCTCCAAGTCTTATGCAATAATCTAGGAAGACGGGTTTTTGTTCCCAGAACTTGGAGTTGACACTGCAAATTGTGTAAAGTGGTTTAGGGCAAGGAATTTTTTTTTGGTTTTTCTTACAACAGTGAAGAGTGAAAAAGATCCCTTGGCAGTTTGTTCTCAGGCAATAGTGGGAATTTTACAAGGAGGAAAGAGTATCTGCAAGAAGGCCATTCCTGTCCTGGAGTGTTAGCTGGATGCCAAAGAAATACGCTTTCATTCCTGGACCTTGGTTTTAAAAGCACTAGAGGAAATCTGGTCTAGCCCTTGAGGCGCTGGAGTCCTCCTGTCAAAACCCCAGTCATATTTTTTTCCTGCAGATGTCAAGTGCGTCCATGACAATGGGAGAGGGAGAGATTGGGTCATGAGGAAGGTGATTTGTCATTTGGGCTGTAAGTTCAAGAGGAAAAAACTTAAAAACTGAAGGAGCTTGGACTGTGATGAAATGCCTGAGGAAGGAAGACTGAGGAAGCAAAGGGAGGAATATTGAATGAGCTGAGACTGGAGAAGACTGGTGAAGGAGCTTCAGGGAACAGCAAGAGGACTGTGCTCTTGAGGACACACTTGCCTCCAGACCCTGGGAAGCTACCTCAGTTTCCCCAGTCTTTCTATTTCTTTGAAGTGAGCAAACATCCATGACACCATTTGGCAAGAGTTCCAGCCCTCCCATAGTTTTTCTCCTGTAATGTAAAAAGAGAATCACCCCTGGGGATTTTCTGAATAAAAACTTAAAAACATTCATGAAGCCCTCAAATACAACAACAAAGAGCACCACAGAAAAACTAAGGAACTAAATGTTCAGTTTTCATGCAGGACTTGGACTAGCACGCAGTGAAGGAGGCATATAAGGTACACTCAGCCACCTGAACGAGAGAGAATATTGAGGCTCATTGATCCGCTTGCCAGCACTGAATGAGGCAAGGTTTCCAGGGGAAAGGAAAAATTATATCTTGTGTCGTAATGTATATAATACCTAAGAGGACTGAATTGTTATTACATATTTAATTTGGCATTTCATAGCTTTTGAAGGTAGAATTTTGCAGCCTGAATTATAATCGTTTCCTGTATCTCATTTAGTAAGCAATAAATATACAGGAGAAGATTTGAATTGGAGCTCTTGGGATTTCAGGTCTGAAAGGAAGGGAGGTGGATGAGATTTCCTCTAAAGCTTTGATATTCCAAAGTCAGATGAGTGATATAAAACCAACAAATGTAAATGTAGAGGCAGACAGGCCCGCCGATGGAGCTTAGGCTTTTTATTAAGTGTGCATAATGGTTAATACAAGGTAGCCCTGGCCTTTAAGCACTGCTACAATACAAATAAATAATAAACATTTGAAGAATAAATACTACCTTGACATGTTACTTACTGGTAGAGTTTATTTTATGTGTGGTCTCATTCTTCAGTCTGGGTTTCCTGTTTCTTCTGGAGCTTGCTGTTGTGTTTGTTTATCCCAGGCAAGAGGGACCCTATATGAAAATATGCAACAGCTGAGCATTTGCAAGAGGATGTTATGAACAGAGCACTAGTCCTGGGCAGAGTCATTCACATTCGCACATGAATGGCTTGGATCACTAGCTGGATGGGTATTCCCTGTGAATGAAAGTAGGTTGCTCTGCAGAATTTGCTCTTGGCCAGCTCTTCTTGGCATCTGCACCTCTACAAAATAAGAATGAGGTTAGCCAAGGTATCTATGTGTGGCATTACTAGAAAGGTAATAAAACAGAATATAGATGAGTTAGTGGGTCATTTATTTTAACAGGTAAATTTTTAAATGCACATGGAAGGGCACTTCAGCTTGCATTTCTCATACCATGTTATCCTGGGCTGTTTTATGACCACCATAACCATTCTGTTGCTTAAGGGGTTTTGGCCCAGAAATCATTTGGTTTTAGTGTTGCTATTTATACATACAAACCTGCAAAGCATAATTCATGCTGAAACCAATGAGACCATGTTTGTGGATTCAAGCCTCATGTATTTCATATCATGTTACTAAACTAAAAGATAAGAAAAGATTTTGGGATGGAAAGGAATGAGGAGGGAGGATAAGTTCCTCTTTTTTCCCATGTTATGAAACAGATAAGAATCTCACTATTTAAGAAGTAAAGCAAATCATCGAGGCAAAACATGAAGCTGCCTTGCAACATGCTGGAGCTTGTTTGGAAGAGCTGCTAAAATACAAATACTAAGGGTTAAGTGATCCCATTGTTTCCTTATTTCTATTTAAATGACAGAAAATGGAAAAGCTGATGCATAAATACATAATGACGTTATGTAGACTGGACTGATAAAAGCCTCATCCCAGTAGGAAAATGGGAGATTTTTTTCTGTAAGGAACATAGAAAGGTATTTTTCCTCTCTGCCCCCACCCCCCAGCTGAGATGGATCACTTTATTTTAAGGTCGGGGACAGATGAATGTACTTTTATTTTTCTTGCCCCAGTACTGTTTTGTGCATGGGATTTATGCTTCTTTCACCATGCCTGGGTAAACCGGCAGCGAAGCTCTTATTGCCTGTTGCAAAAGGTGGTGATCACTAGGAGCATCGCTGTCCCCATATGCAATGTCCAAGCATGATATTAGACAGCAGGAGAAGAGAGAGACTCTTGGCCAGTGAGCTCCAGTTTGGGTGGTGAACGCAAGCCAAGGCTTTTTCCTGGTGCTGTATCATGCTTCAGACACGTCTCCCCACGATGGTTCCAGCAGCCAGCGCACGCCTGGGAATCACAACTGGGTTGGCATAGCTCTGCCTGCAAACTTGCCAAGCCCACGGCTGCAGGGCCTCCAGGCTGGGCGCAAACACAGAGGACATGAAGAAGGTACAATGTTTGAATCATAGAATCATAGTCATAGGATAGTTTGGGTTGGAAGGGACCTTTACAGGTCATCTAGTCCAACCCCACTGCAATGAGCAGGGACATCTTCAACTAGATCAGGTTGCTCAGAGCTCCGTCCAACCTGACCTTGAATGTTTCCGGGGATGGGGCATCTACCACCTCTCTGGGCAACCTGGGCCGGTGTTTCACCACACTCATAGTAAAAAATGTTACCTGGCTACTTCACTTTAAATGTTATTGCGTACTGAAGAAAACTTCCTTAAGGCAATATTTCATTCAACATAGGCTGGAAGAGTTCCGTTTACGGGCAGATTTCCACTATCACTCTACGTTTTCACATATTATTTAAAACCCTCCCAAATTCTCCTTTGGGGCATGATCCTTTCCATGTTTGGTCCCAGTCCAGGGATGAACTGTGCACGGTATGTGGAAATTGTTGGAAAATTCCCTTCAGCTATTTTTGAGGTATAGCAGCATGAAGCAGAGCCCCCCACTCCTCCCATCCACATATACATTTTTTTCAGTTTAAGGAATTATATTTTAATTCCATTCCCCTCCCCTCAATTGCTGACTGTCTGGCACTGAAAAAAAACACTGAAACAACAGTTTCTCACTAAGTCCCCCAAGGATTTCTCATAGCAAAGCCAGGCTAAAATAATAGGGAGTGTGATGGAACAATCTTTATATCAGTTGTCTTTAATAAAAACTGAAGATTTACACATGATGGCAAAAAAAGAGAGTGAACAAAACACAGTTGTTTACTTTTCTGCTATAAAGCCTGTGTGAATCTTTTTCTGTTTAAGAAACAGAATTTTTTTAATTGTACTCTGCCAGCTTAGTTTGAGTTTTGCTGTGATTGATAAAAAGGAAATATCCCAGAAATAATTTTTCCTTAACTAGAATTTAACTGAGAAAGAAGTATGTACTTTTTTTCCCCACCTTTGTTTGTTTGTTTGTTTACCAATAACATTTTTCTTTAATCTTCAACAGCTTTAGAGTGATGAGGAGAAGCTAGTTTGATGGCACCTTAAAATAAGGCACACCTGTGAAAGCAGATCACTGGCCCAAAATCAGCTCCCTGATCTCAGATATATAAGCGTAAAACTGGAATTTCTCTAGATTCACAGCAGTATTTCAGAGATCAGCATCTGGCCTAAAAGATTTAAGCCGTTACATTTTTGGAGCTTGATGTTGATGCTGGCTGCAGTTTGGTTTAATTTAACGTAAAAAGATACTGTTTCAACAGCTGGAGAATCAACCCCAGACAAAGCATACACGATGTTATAATTGCCCTCCATTATATAGTGGAAATCAGTTGTAATGCTCTTCTGGAGGTGAAAATCCACTTTTCATAGAGTTTTGGCTCCAAGACCCAGCCTTCCACTTTCTCTATTTCAAAACCAAGCAGAGCCAACAAAAGTGCCAACATCTTTCAATGTCACCCAGATGGGCAATTAAGGGAAAGTCTGATCCTAAGGCCACTGCAGAGGAATCCAGGATGGAGAAAGCCAGACAAGACTCACGGATGGCTGGAAAAGCCTTGCCCTGTGGGTGTTATTGGGAAACACAGACCCTCAAATATTGGCTGTCTAATTCCAGCACGGGGATCTGATAGGATGAAGTGGTTTTATCAGTTGAAAAATTAATTGCTGCCTAATAAGCGAGCACAGGGTCAATGGCCATTCATCTTCATTTCCTTTCTGTAGCGTTCATGCTCTTTAGTTAGCTTCTAAATCTTCCTCCCTTTTCAGATTTGTTTACAGCAGCAGAGAACCAGTAAAACACGAGCACAGGAATACCAAAAAACATGCCTGCCAAAAGCCCTCTTGTGCTAATAACACGCACATTTTCAGTCATGTATTTGTTTTGCCAGGTCCTTAACTCTTGATTTTTGTCCAAAAAGACAGTGGAAATGTTGAAGATGTGTCGGGTCCCACCGTATGGTGAAAGACCTGGATTCTGTAAGGTGGTTTATCAAAGCTAAAACCTCACGGAGGGTACTGTTTCTCTTCATGTATCCATTTGTTTTCACTGTCATTGATTAAAATAAAAGAGAAAAAAACCCTTACTTTGCACTAGACATGCCAGAACATATTGTGTTTCTGTGCCTGGATACTCCCCCTCTTTTCCACAAATGGATTTCTGAAAGGTAATGTTGTAGAATTTTTTAAGTGGCCATGGACAGATTGAAAAAATAGCAATAACCCTAAATCACCTCCCTTGATCTTCAGCCACACATACCATCACTATCTATGTGTCATGATCTTCATGTTTGTGTCTAACTCAGAACCAAACAAGAATCAGTTTTCTGCACGTAGTTCAGATGTGGTCTGAAACCGATGGTAGAAAAGAACTACAAGAAGTGCTGATGTAGTTAAAATCCTGCCACTGTGACTCTTCTGTGCTTTCAAATGGACAGAGAAAAGCTTGTTTGTGATGTCCTGTGCTGCCCGTTCCTGACAGCAAAGTGTGCTCCTGCCTGGTGAGACATCTCACACCGCAGCTTGAGGGGGCGTTACTGAATAGCACCCGAACTAATAAAAGCCAATAGCGTCACCCACGTCAGTTGTGGGTCTACTGGAGGTGTGGGACATGAGGAGGCTTGGTGAAGAAGCGATGCAAGGAGGACAAGAGGCAGCAGCTGGAGCTGGCAGGGGAAAACTTAGGTGGAGAGAAGCAAGAGGAAGGACAAGAGAAGGCAGCAGCAGGAAAGTCAGGCTGAAAAAGCTGTTCGCAGCTACCTTATTTGTTAGATTTTCTGCATGGTCCAGGCCCAACATCTCTGCCAGTCATTTCTACACCTGGCCCTACCCACTGCTGCTCAAGTGCAGTGGTTGGAAAGACGTTCATTCTTGACTTCTAGACATCCAGTGATAAGGATTCACCATACGAATGTTGCTATTAAAAATATGCACCATACTTCCAGCATAATTTTGTCTGGGTTTGGATTCCGGAGCTGAAATCTCCTTCTGCTGTTATAAATCTTGAGTCAGCTGTTCTCAGGGAAAATAATGTGCTTACATAAGTATTTTGAGACTGAGACAGAGATCTGTTAACTTTTTCTTCAATCTCTCACTATAAAGAAAATTTTCGAGATTGAATCATTCCTGAAGTTTTCTTCCAAAAAGCTTCCAGTTTGTAGTTTTGAAAAGCATGGACTCCAGAAGGACTCAAATTTGCTAATCCAGAAAAATAATAAAACCAGTTGTGCCCTAAAATATCCTGAATTTAGCCTAAAAGCCCAATACCCAGCACACCCCTAAGCACTGAGCTTGTAGAAGGGTGCTGGAGTACAGACTGTCAATCTACTTGCACATGAGGAATCAGTTCATGGTGGGATTAAAGCTCTTATTCAAAAGAGGTATTTTGAAACCTTCATTATCTCTATGTTTTGTTTTGCTCTTTCCAATCAAAGATGAGATTCTTATATAAGCAGATAAATGCCAGGATTGTTTTGGTCTCAAATAAGAAACCTAAGTCTGATGAAACTTTCAAACTTAAATGGTAAGAAAGAATCAGATAGATTTACTCAGATGAAAGTTTTGCATGCTTGGCTAGTCCAAAGAAAAAAATATGGTTATTAACAGACTCACTTTTCTATTTTGAGGAGATGAAGAAGTCCTAATTTTGGTGATTGCTGTATGGACTTTGTACATGACATACAGACTTTCTTTCCATATTACGAACACAGCTTAGTGCTGTTTTTCAAAAAAACTGCGAAACTGGAGAGAAGGCAACAGAAGGCTGACCAGGATGGTCAGGGGCCAAGACTGCAGGTTACACAAGAGCAGGTCAGGAAAGCTGGCTTGTTTAGCCTGGGAGGCTAAAAGGGAACCTAACAGTAGCGCGCTACTGCTTGAAAGGGAGTTACAAAGGTGAGAGTTAAACTCTTCTTCATAGTGGCAGGTGGTGTAAGAAGAGGGACATATTGCACCTTGGGATGTTCAGGCTGGACCTCAGGACAAGCTTCATCAGGAGGAGGGCAGTGCAGCACTGGAAAAAGCTGTCCAGGGAGGCTGAGGATTCTCCACCCTCGACAGTTTTCAAGGCTTAGTAGGCAAATCCGTGACTGACCTGCTTTAACTTCGGCAATAGTCCTGCTGCGAGTGGGAGATGGACTGGAGACCTCCAGGAGACGTTCCAGCCAGCACTTCTGTGATTCCATAATTCACTGGATAAACTTCAAGAGCCACCTATAAGAAGCAGTGCTGATGAGAAGCAATATATTAGACCTAGATATTATTTTCTCAGAGAAATCATACTTAGGCAATTAAATACAAATTTGCACTGAATTAAAAAGAAGTATGGTAATGCTCAAATGCATGAAATGCGTTTCTTCAAACTTCTAAGTCGCAACAGCTTTGAGGAAGAGCACCAATTTTATGGCTAGATGAAGCACAGAGACTGTAACCAGAAGAAGATGAAAGGACCTTTCTTCTCTGGTACAGCCTCAAGTGCTATGCTTTCAGTGTTTCTCAATGCTGAGAAACAGTACAGTTTCTCATTAACAGTTTCATTAGCACTTGGGCTAAAATCTCTCTGAATCAGGGTGAACATTGCCCTTATAACCCTCAGTTGTAAGAAACAGTTACTTTCATTATGGGACCAGACAGCTGAAACTACTGTAGCTTTCCTTCCAACCATCAGCACACGTCACTGTCCAAAACAAGGGCACCTGCAAGACACATGGGTGGAAGGGTTTTTCTGGCCATTGTTTTGTGACCAGTTGGGTGTCTATGAGAGAGAGACAAAAAGATCAAAGGAAGAGACAGATGGTGGCAGGGGAAAAGCCAACAACACAGACATAACAAGGGCCAGGAATGTGCCTCTGAGAAAAGCTGAGAGAAAAGGGAAAAAGAGCTTTTATACTAAGTGTTTAATGGAAAATAGACTTGAGCTGTAAACAGAGGCCATGCCTCTTCTGCAGCTCTTGCTGTGTGAAGAGAAAAAAGGCTTCGTATTTTCTTTGCAATTAAATGGGATTGCATCACAGAAACCTCACTTCGGAAAACATCTATTTCTCTTCCTAGCTGGAACAATCCTTACGACCCAGGGTTTATATTTAGATATTCATCCAGCTCATATAAGTTTCACCTAGGAAAGTGGTAGTGTTGCTCTATTTACCCCTAAAACAGCGCACCCAGCTCAGCAGTCAGTCAGTTATGTTTCTAACGTGCCTACTGCTGTAACGCTGGAAGAGGGGCGGTTCCGGGAGGTTTCAGGCAAAATAGTGAAACTGTCAGGTAGCAGGGCAGGAATCAACAATGCAGGGCAGAGTGCTGGTGAGTACACTTTTGAGTGGCTTCCTTCTCATCTTGTGCTTGTCTTGTTTTTGTCAGAGTCCTGGAGAAATACTGGCACCGTCAGACCCGGAAAAGGGCCGAGCCCCCTTGCTGTGGTACTGACAGTCTGACTTTTTGCAGTGAAAGTGAAAAAGGTGCTTCCTATTTGGGAAGTGGACTAAACTAGGGAAACTGTTTCCTCATTTACACACCACCTACTCTCCTAAAAGTCTACAGAATACAGCTAGCGAGATGAGAGTTTGGAGGAATTCGTAGAAGGCAAGACATATACGTACATGCCTTTAGCGTATCCACACTGCACAGAAAGAATGGTACTCCGACGAGGTAAGCAGGTTATTCTGCATTTGGTTTTGTTCTTGCAGTTCAACACGACTTACGCTTGCCTTACTTCCTGCATGCTTTTCAAAACCTGCTCCGAAGACAGTATCGCTCATTTCCGTACGGGGTTTTCTGTGAGCACACAACTCCCTCATAATCGCGCTTCACAGCACACTTCCTGCACAGCATCGCTTCGAAGTGAGGAGGCTTGGCAGCATCCCTTCATGCAGAAAGCTGGTGGGTCCCAGGAAGATTAAGGCCAAACATACCCATGTTGGACACGATTTTAAATTCCCCGAATCAGGTTTTTGGAACACTGTTCTGTGTTCGGAGCACGGCTCCCACTGACTTCAGCTGCAGCTGTGAAAGTTCAGCACGCCTACAAGTCCTACACCAAGAATAAAAGCAATGTAAAATTATTGACAGCTTCTGAAAAGATTGGCTCGAGTGACTCAGCTATCATCACATGGGAGCTATGTGACAGAAAAAGGGACAGTATCCAATTCTCCAGGGTAGAACGACACTCCCTTGCCATATGCTCGCTTCCCAAATCCTGTCTCATTCTTTATGTTGCTTCCCATTTCTGGGACCAATGAAGTGGGAAAGGGTCTTATAGTGTCTTTAACTAATTATAACCATCATCAGTTCCTGGAACTTTCCATACTGCTTATAGAATGAACCTTGTCATGAAAGACAACCTGCATAAACACAAGAAGTAACAAAGTTCAGTTCGCATGTATTTTGCTTTTTTTTAAAAAAGAGGAACAAATTCCCTTGTGTGACATTGTGCTGCCATTCACGAGGGCTACCAGGAGGTAAATGGGACCTTTAAATCCCCTGCACAGATCTCTGATGTTTGGCTAATGGCATGACAGAAAACCGTGATAGGTGTGAGAGACCATCACCAGCAAGCTGGGACACGCATCTTGACTGCCTGGCTCATTTCTCCAACCGACAGGCTCTTCTTAATCCTCTCAGCCTTGTTGCATCCTTATCCTTATCTTTTCCCTCAGCCAGTCCCATTTCTCCTCATATAGATATAGTACCTTTGGCAGATCTACAGCTACTCAGCCAGTCATAGTTTCACCCCTCAAGTTCCAGTTGTGGGCTTTGATTTGAAACTTCTCACTTTTTCTTCAGAAAATCTTTAGTCAACAAAAGAATCTTTTTCTCCCATTGCTTCATTCTTATCCACATCTAACAACTTTACAGAAACTTTCCAGGAGAAATCAATCCAAAGCAGACCCTTAGCATTAAAATGGTAAATGTTTCACAAAATCACAAGTGACTGAAAAACAGAAAATGTTTCAGGAGACAAGAATAGGTCTATCTCTAATACGAATAAAAGTTGGTTGTATAAAACCTTGCATTGTATCTCCAACTGTTTAAACACGCTTACTGGTGATAGTTATGCTAATATGAGGCATTAAAAAAAAAATACCAGACCACAAGATAGAGCATTGAAGACTGTATTAAAACTCTTACCCAGGAGTACTCGTAATTTGGCCTTAACACTGGAGAATTAGTTGCCTGTAAATATCGTTTGCTGCTTTACCTCCTGCCACACAGCCCCAAAACATGAGCTGGACTTGCAAAACAAAAAGGCAGCTCTGCAGAGTATCCCTCTCTGCGTCAGACAGTTGCTCCCAGACACCTTATGAAAAACACCCAATAATCTCACTTCCCTGAGCTGCAAGGAAAGAGAGGAAGGAACAGCAGTGACAGCTATTTCAACCATCAGAGACGGCTACTCGATCCCCAGCATTTGCAGGGGTTTTTGGCCCTGCTCCTATACAAAAGGAGGCAAGGAGGACAGCAGCCCGTTTCTACATGTTACAGGCCATGTGGGTTAATGCACTTCTGGGAAGGGAGATACTTGGGAGGACTTGAGCTACAAAAGGGATAGAGAGTATGTGATGAATGCCACTTAAAATACCAGTCCGACAGTCCCTAAATGCTTAGTTCTATGGTCAGTCTTTATGCGGGAACATTCTGTAAAATGTTGTTGATTTTAGGCAAAGTGGAAGGCACCCTTGCTGTTTGCATGCTGGTAGGCTTTCGCTTGTCACCTGTGGTAGACGCTCAAGGTCTGATATGGCACAGCCACATTTCTTGCTGTAGACACCACTCTTCTCCCTTCACCCCCAGCCTGCCGTTTTCATTTTGCTTTTGTTTCTCTTCTTTGAGGCTGAGGAGAAGCTGGGTAAGAGATGTTTGTTTTGGGAAAAGAAGAAAGAAGACTACTCTTGAATTGTTAAAAAAATGCAATGCAGGTTTCAACAAAGAGCCACTTTAAAGAAAGCTAAAGAACTCTATAAAGGTCTCTTCTTTTTTCTTTTTTTTTTCAGAAAACAAAGTCGATGGAAACAGCTGGAGACTGTAACTTGGAAAATCGAGAAAGCAAGATGAATAAAACTTCCTGTTTTCCTCTCCTATCCCAACCTGCAGGGGACAGGGGTGGGGGGTAACCTCTTCAGCCCCTTTTCAAAACAGATGTTGGATTCCCAAAGGGTTCAGGTTTGCACTATTTTTTTTGAAGCAAAAATATCAATTATTCTTTTGTATGGTGCTCTAGGGTCTTCAGCTCAGCTACGGCTTGTTGCATGTAGGTAAACGTGGCAGATTCCACTACTTAACTCTAATTAGCATAAAAAATTGATGTTAGTAAACCTTAATCTTTAAGGCTGATACCTACCATTGTTTTCAACTCCCTGACTCGGCAGAGCTTTCTTAGCTCAATATCTTGCAATTAGCTCCTGTTGTCCTACTCACCAGTGCTACAATTCATTGAATGTGAAAACATAGTCGTGAAATTCGGCTTGTGAAAGCTCTTACTGGGGGTGCTAAGACTCCATTCTGCATCATTTCTCCGCCTCTTTTCAGTTATCGCTTTGGGTGCACAAGCTGAGACACTTCAAGGCTCATGAAGATAAAAAAGTACTGAAGTGTTTCAGGTCAAGCACCCAAAACTTAAGTTTTATTATTTTGGGTTTTATATTGGCTTAAACACAGGTGCACCACAGCTAAGAGGTGCAGTGGTAAGTTTTCTTGGCTGCTCTCTCAGTACGTTCCACTGCTGTAAGAGCACTGAAAACATCGCTAAACTCCTTCTAAAAGAGCAACATAGAAATCTATAAAAATTAGTAGAACCAGAAGATCTCATTTCTGTTCCTAGCAATGCTATTGACCTCTGAGATCCTGGCCAAGCGACTCAACTCCTCCATATCCCCACTTCCCGCAGCTGTGAAGGGGAAATACTGACCTTTCAGTAGGACACTTTGAGATTCCTGCCCTAAAGCTTTAGTTTTGTCACAAACATGGAGCAGGGGCCTAAAGTCAGCAGGAAAACAATGAAAGCCCCTTCTCTCAGTTCAAATGCTTCAAATATTCAGCTCCTACTGCAGAAAGTTGTAACCATTTTGTAAGGCAGACCCACTGTATTATTATGGTTTATATGGCTTAATCACTGAATTTAGTAATTTAATTTTTGATAGGGTTTTTTATTGATTTCCAATGATACTGTGAATGCTCAAAATGGAGATGGTTTGGGACTTCTAACCTATTCTGCAATGAGAAGATTTTCCTTGATTTTTTTCTCGTAGTATCTACATCAGCTCTACCTCTATTTTTCTAACCCTATTATTGAATCCTCACTTTGGCAATTTACGTATTTATTATGCATCACCCCAGCACTACATTTCATTTGTGAGGCCAGGCATGTGTTCAGAGTAAGAAGCAGCTATGAAAGCTTGATTTTAAAATAGAATTAAAATACACTTACTATCATGTAGAGTTTGTGTCCAGGTACAATCATTCGGAGTAGTGAACCTTGCCAGGTTCTTCTTTTCACTACCTCCCCTAGGAAACACCTGAAGCTCAAAAAATATGCTGTTTAGACTTTTTAGTGTACAAGAGGTTTGGTTAAATTACATCTAAAATTTTAAACAAAGTTCTCTTAAACCCCACATACGTGTATAAGCTCCTCAAGCTGCAAAATATGCAAAAGAAATGTCAAAATTCCTGGCAATACAGTGACTGGGGTAGCACCCACAAGAACCAAGCACATCTGAACACTAAGCATACATGACAGAGCAAAGGCATCACCTGCAGCCACAGTCTGGCAACGGGAAAGAGGTAAAATCAACACAAGCTGAGGAACCATTCCTTATGTTTTGCCAGTATCCACTGAATAAGCATTGATTTTCTTTTTTGTTGTCAGGGATGTCTTCTAGCCTAACTCTGAAGATCTAAATCCTCATGCATACCTATATCTGAAAGTCTGTGTTTGTTATTTGGGCCCTTGGGTCCTAAATGTTTTACTTGAGGCCCAAAGAGAGGCAAATTTTATCCTTATTTCATTCAGCTATATATTCTGGCTCATTGTTTTTTCCCCTTGCATCTAGAGCTCAGCTGGCCTCAGCTCTGGAACTAGCTGAGCTTTTTTGTTGGTCAGCTGCCAGACATCACTGATTATGTACCAATTTGATTTTTCACATGAAAGAGTATTTTAAGAATAAACCTCTCGCTCATGTTGTTGTTGTTTATCGTGATGTGCACCGAGAAGAGCAAAAGAAATGGCAAAACAGCGTCTCTCACCTTAATGCATTTAAATCCTCTTTTGTACCTATAGTAGATGACAGGAGCTGCTCTTTGCCATCTCCTTTCTGTAGTTTTGAGTGGGTGTGAGATATCTCTGCCTCAAAGCAATATGGGACCAAAGCCAATTATTTTGGGGCCCATGGGACTCACCAAAGCTGCTCCCTGTGGCTGGAGGCACCAGCAGAGCTGGACACGTGCTGTTTGGGCCAGGAAGCCTTGTTGGCATCAATGATCACTCCACTGCCCTGCAAGCACATGGATCTCACCGGCTTTCTCCAGCTGAGGACTTGGCTCTGAGTCACTCTTCTCTCTAAGGAAAAAGTAAGTGGTTTGATATACAATTTTGTGTTTCAGGGCTGTAAAGGACCCCTACCTCTCCTGCTCTGGTGAGGGAGCTCTCACCAGACGAGTGGCCATCACAAAGGGACAACCCTGTTGTGCTCACCCCATGTGCATTTGCTTACTTATTTCACACAAGCATGAGCCAACATGGATTAACCGGAGCATGGGGAGCAGCAGACATTTAGGTCCATCTCTCTACCCCAAAACAGTAGCCAGAGCAAAATGCACACTTCACTGTGCATTTCACTGTGCAGCTGGAGTCATGCAGGTCTTCCCTAGCCACATCGGGGCTTCCGGGGTCCTCCCAGCCTTACTGTCCGTCGCTGAATTACTCCTGCTGTTCTCAGGACCTTCAGGAGACTTGAAGCTGTGCAATGACAAAGCAGCCTCTTGAATTGTTCTCTCTGCATTTAATTTTTATATGAAATTTTGGGCTGGGGCCAATAGCGTCATTGGAGCCAGCTGAAGTTTTCACATAAAAATTAAATTAGAGTATTATTAGAGTACTACGCATGTTAAGCACACTTGCCCAATGGTGCTTTTCCACTTTTCTTGAAACAAAAGAAGAAAACAGCACGCTCACATCAGATAGAGAAGGTAGCCACTGCTTTTAGTACTGCAGAAAAACGTTGCTTCCAACAGCACAGGGTATTTTATCTCCTCATGTGGCTCAAAAATGTTGTTTCCCTGACTTCCCAATCTGCTACACTGAGCACAGCACCATTTGCAACGTTCCCCAGAAAATGCATCAGTGTTGCCCTCCACCTTGTCAATAAGAAATCTTCCCTGAGACAGTGTTAGCGTGAGACTGACAGGCTCTCCTCTTGTTATGGTTTGAGAAACCCACAACAATTTACTGTCATTTAAACAATTATTCTATCACCCGATGACCCCTCCCCACCCAGGAAGAGAAATCGGGAAAAAACAAGGAAACCTGGAGGTTGAAATATAAACAGATTTAATAGAATAAGACTAGATAATTAGCAGTAATAACACTACAGAACCAATATTGATCTCGATACCAATATAAAATATACGAGGACTATTCTCAGTCAACTATATCAGTCGGAAGCTGTGCACTCCCAGCAGTGGACAGCAAATGTCAGACACTGCGAGTGCTATGGCTTTGGGAGGAAGGGAAGGCCTCAAGGGTCTGGCACCGGGGCAAGAATTTCTCTGGATCGCTGCCATCAGGGGAGAGCAGAACTTTGCAACAAACTTTCTAATTTATATTGAATGTGACATTCATGGTATGAAATAATCCTGTTGGCCAGCTTGGGTCTAGTGCCCAGGTCTCATTCCTCCTCATCCCTGCACCTGGTGAGCTCGAAAACACTGGGACCTTAAAACCCGCATACCATAGCTGGCTATAAAGTAAATATTTTCACAAATTCAGACACTAGAGTCTTCTAGAAGTACAGCTTTCCCAAGCATTAGAAGATAAATTAGTCCTGCATCACTCAAACCAGGACACCTGTAGTCACAGTCGGAGCTAGTGAAGTAGCAGCCTGGGGCTACACTCAAAGGCCAGTGTGCGATATGTCTGCTGACTGGACTGTGTTCACTTGGAAACAGGCTGGATTTTTGCTCTAGTTTAAGTTCATTCATCCGGCTTTGAGCAAGAAAGTTAAACGGTTTATCATCTAGTGCCATTCTAGGAATACCACAAATGTCTAAAGAAATAAATTGGGAAAGAGGTTTCTGACTCATTAGGAACTTGCATTCTTGGGTAAATAAAATTCACAGAAATTTCATCGTGTTGCCATATGTTTATTTCTCCAAAGTCATCACTGGGGGGATTTGTTCTGGAGGAAGTTCCCTTTCAGATGACACACAACAGGGTCAGTCCATGAGGGAGAGCTATAAACAAGTCAAAGGTTTTCAATTATTTTCTGCAAACCAAAAATACACGAGATAGGACCTTATGTCCCCATGGAAGGGTATAGGCTTATAAGCCTAAAGAGAAATTGCAAATATTTGGGGAAATGGACTGAAAGATTCCCGCCCGTCTGTCACAGCCAGATCAAAAATGTCATGGAAATGGAAAGATACTCATCAAATTCAATAGGCTTTGATATAGCACTGTATATTTTTTCCAGCTACAGATGCAAATTTGTATTATTGAATGTCCTGGTTTGAGGTAAAACAGGACCAATTCTGTTCAGTAACTTTACTTTTTAGCTAGGCCTCTTCCAACTGCTGGAATTACCAGCATGTTGTGCAGAAACTGTTGGCTCTCAGAGTGATGAGACCCATGTTTATGGCTGATGCCAAGGAAAGGGATGCAGAGAGGCTCTTGCTTATCCTTATTCCCATAACACCCAAACCCAGCCAACTTTGTTACTTTCCCCATTGGAGGGTGGGAAGCAGAAAAGCGCAGAGGGGTCACACACCTGTGGGGAGGAGCGGACAGGACAGGTGACCCCAAACTGACCAACAGGGTATTCCAGCCCATCTGCCTCATGCTCAGTGTAAAAGCTGAGGGATCAAAGGGTCAGCTCTGCCTCTTCCTTCAATGGCCAGCGTCCGAGGAGGACTCTGTCTGTTCGCCTGCCTTTGATCCCTATCCGGAATCCAGATCCGGAATCCAGTTCCCGTCTGTCACTGAGTCCAGTCTGGGACTTCCCCAGTGCCCACTGGTGACGTGATTGTCATCCTGGGAGCTTGATACAGTTTTGTATATATTTCATTATCTTTCTTTTTATTATTTTATTATTAATATTTCTTTAAAGTAGTTTAGTTCCTTCTAAACTCTTAAGTCTCTCTTTTTCTCTCTCTCTCTTGCCTCCCTTCAGGAGCAGAGCAAGAGAGAGCGAGCATCTGTCATTCCACCGGATTGGGCCAATCTGGCCCAAACCACGACACTGAACAAAGCTCTTCCATCATTTCAGGACAGAACTTACTGCAGAACTTGAGAGACAGCCTGATGAGAGAAAAGTATATGGCAAAAACACTAATGCTGTTTCAGCTTGGCTCAGCCTATTTAGTCAGTGATTAAGGGTCACTACAAATGATTTGCCAAGGAGACTTGAGGGGGAGAAGTACTCAGGTAAACTTCAGTGGGATTCGGGCACAGAAAACTGGACTGATTTGAATGCCAGCTCAAAATGCAATATGAACAGAAACAGTTAAAAATAATCTGCTGAATTATCCTTCAAATAACATCCGAATCATAAATTAACATTCAGAGAACAAAATATCTAATGATGACAGAGACTTTGAGATGACAGGCATCCTGATAAATGGTGGGAGGTTGAAGAACAGAGGGATATTTAAAAATCTATCAGCAGGCTGTGCAGGGAGGATTTATTTCCTTATAAAGACACGATAAAAATACAAACATACCCATAGATTTATGTTCCCTAATTTCCTAATCAAGAAAATACTGAGTGCACAAGATTCAAGAATATCAATGCATAGATATAGCTGGCTTCAACTACATATATAGGTGCTGCAAATACGGGGATGGTCCCACAGAGCAGCTGCTACTGAGTAACGCATTAGCAATGCACAGAAGTGAGTTCAGGACACACAAGACTTGAGCCACAAAGCAAAACTCACTGCAGCATAAATGCTTTCAGCATGTTCGTTAAACTGATTAGGGTTGTCTTAAGCCACTTAAAAGGAGAGCTCAAAAATGAGGAAACTAATGAAAGAGAAGGTCAGAACCAAGGAAAGCAATGGTTTTGTACTGTCTATGGAACCTCAATAAAAGACATTGTGCTCGCATTCAAGAAGTCAGGACAGAAATAAAGTACATGTGCCCCATTGATCTCAGTCCCCTGAAAAGTCCCCCTTATAGCAGCCTTCCAGTGTCTGAAGGGGGCCTACAAGAAAGCTGGAGAGGGACTTTTTAAAAGGGCATGTAGTGATAGGATGAAGGATAATGGCTTCACACTGGAAGAGGGGAGATTTAGATTAGATTTTAGGAAGAAATTTTTCACTATGAGTGTGGTGAGACACTGGCACAGGTTGCCCAGAGAAGCTGTGGATGCCCCATCCCTGGAGGTTTTCAAGGCCAGGTTGGATGAGGCTTTGAGCAACCAGGTCTAGTGGGAGGTGTCCCTGCCCATGGCAGGGGGGTTGGTACTAGATGATCTTTAAGGCCGCTTCCAACTTAAACCATTCTGTTATTCTATGATTCTATGAAATTGACTGCAATTCTGATAATCACCACAGTAAGCAAGTCCATAATACACAGTCACATCTCAGGTTTGAAACACTTCATTTTTGTTTCCAAAAATCCTTAGGTATTTCTGGGTTATTACACCGGTCAAGGTACAGAGCAGGGTGGCTGCTCACAACCAGAAAATGATGAGCCACAACCCTGCCACAGGACTGGAGTTCAGGTGGTCTCATTCCCACTGTCCCAGTGCTGCAGATACACCCAGGCAGGGGTGGGGTGGCCTCCCCAGTCCTGAGGGGTGTCCTGCATGCTCTGGGACTGATTCCAGTGAGGTGGTCTTTGAACAGTGACAAGTCAACAGCATCTTTGAAGAACAGCACAAGCTCTTCCAGAGGACCTGGGCAGCGTCTCAGGAGAATGGGATTCTCCAGGAGAACCTCCAAAAGGAGGTTTCATCATGGTAGAAAATAGGACACTCCTGAGGAAAGTGCTCAGCTTCTGCTGACAGAAGGGATAAAGTTTCTGGATAAAAAACTAAAAGCCTCCAAAGTCTCCAAAAATAATTATAAAGCAGAGCCAGCTTATGCCTCAGAATCAGATATAGGATAAGAAGGCTGCAGGGGCTTCAAAACGGGTTCAAACACCACAATTCATGGAGCTCGGCTGATTTTAGTGGGTTCAAGTCCTGGGTGGAGATGTCTGATCACCATGGGAAACCTCATTTTGTCCTGTTTTGATTGACATATTCACAAATTTGGAGACCCCAGTCTTACGCAAGGGGTTTAATTAAGGAGGATTAGTATAGTCAATAAAACTTGGTGGTCTCTGTAATGTATTCTGGATCTTTCAGCCAAACCAAGTCAGAGCTGTTTCATCAGATCACTCTCCCTTTTGTTCTCAGAGTAATTGCATGCAGCTATAACTGGAGATGGATATGCGCCACTGAATTTGTGTTAAGCAGACACTTTGCTTAAAGGGAGATGTCTAGGTCCCAGTTTGGAAAAAAAAAAAATCACCAAAAGAAGAAAGACTAAAACAAAAGCAAAACAAAAAAAAAGTACTGAGCAAAGTACTAAATGTGAAAAACCACTCGTTTTTAAAAATGGATCTGACGCTTGTTGTCTTTCCTGCTAGGCATCTTTTAGCTAAACATTTGGAGGTCGGTCATGGAAAGAAGTTCTGCTTACATCATTAGTCACCTCCATCTGCCAGCAAATAAATCTCACTCAGCTGTTTGTTGAGCCAACAGAAATATGGCAGGGCTAATGGTTTTATTCTTGAAAGAGCCCTGATTGTGTCTCCCCATTCAGGCTCCGTTTTGTTTGAAAACAAAAGGATTTACTGGCAGA
This sequence comes from Burhinus oedicnemus, assembly GCA_008921705.1. NCBI lineage: Eukaryota > Metazoa > Chordata > Aves > Charadriiformes > Burhinidae > Burhinus > Burhinus oedicnemus. Next base: position 1,435,171 of record VFFE01007506.1, read on the forward strand.
GGGAGTATCCGTTTCATGCCTGCAGATCAGAATTCAAAGACAAGATTTGATGGGCAGAGATACAATGGGCAGGCAAAGGTAGTGATAAAAGCACTAATCATCTAATTTAGCGACAATTTCATTCACATACCTCTCTGACCTGCCATATACCTTTTCCCTTGGACTGTTATGAACAGGAGACTTGCAGATCTCTGTAGCGGTAGTTTATAGTGGCGTAGTTTATATGTGGTACAGTAGTTTTAGTTAAGTATTTTGATGCATTGTGATAGTACCAAATAGACTCAGTTGTAGAAGGTTCACAGTTTTCTAATTCAATCATCTTTTAGCCAGAAACTTTATCCCTTCTGTCAGCAGAAGCTGAGCACTTTCCTCAGGAGTGTCCTTGGTAAGATAAAGCATGGAAAAAGAAGGGGACCATTCACATGTCTAAATGCTACAGGATTTGATCTGAAATGATTACTTTTCATGGCATCACATCAAATGATCCATCAAATGATTACATTTCATGACATGACATCATTTTCACTTGCAATTGTGTAATCAACCACTATTATCAAAGGATTTTCTCAAAACTAAAATGATCTTAAGACAGTTGAAGTAACCTAAGGCTTAAAACCCAGGTGAAGAGATGTAGTAAATTAAGATTGGCATGACAATTCTTTAAGCCTGAAAGAAGGATCCAAACCCTTAGATTCAGGCCAGCACTAGTGTTGCGTATGAGGTTGTATTACAAAATCAATACAAAAAGACGGCTGTATGTCTAACAATGACCAAACAGAAGAGCAATATTATGCTGTTCTCATTCACCTTGGTGCAAGTCTGAAATAAGTGCAGCTGCTCCCTATTTATATAAGAATTAGGAGGCAGAAACATACTGCAATTCTGTATAAATTATCTTTCTGATTTACTGGAAGTAAAGAACTCCTCTTAAGTGAAAGAAAACAATTTTGTCCTTTTTTCTCAAAGGCAAAATCCCCCAAATATAATTTTAAGACATGAATTATGGTACATGGCAGTTTCTCCCTATTCTGCTATTAGATTCTACCCCAGTGATATAAACTGTTTGCAAAGCAAGCAGGATTTGACTAGTTTTCTGTCCATCATATGAAATAACCTCTGGGATGTTTGTATACATTATGACTATGATGACATAAAATTTTTAAAGTTTTCCTTTTCAGTAGATTCCTAAAAAAACCATTAGTTTTGATGACTAATTTGCATTTTCATTCCATCAGGAGCCATGCTGTTCACAGGTTTTATTTGGCCTAAAACAGTCATTAGGAAACTGTTTCGCCTCTTTCCCAATGTTTCTCAGTAAGAAATACTTTACAGAGGGAAACCCTGCCACCAGCTGTATCATGCATTTGAAACCCACAAAGAACCAAGTTCGAAGAAGGAGAATCAAGCTTTTCAATGAGAAATCCAATTGGCCTGCAGGGTGCAATCCTGCCACCCAGTCAAGTATGTCCTGGTCCCACAACTGCGTCTTAATTCTGTACCACAAGGAAAAAGTACCTAAACAAAACAACACTAAAGTCCTCTAGAAAAGCTGTGCTTTTCCCATGATTTATTCCATTATTGTTCAAGGCCTTCTCCAGCTGGGAGGTATCTGGCTGTAAAGTTTTGAACTCAGTGGGAGTGAGACATGATACACTTTCTAAGACAAGCACCATCAATCATTTCAATCAAGTAGAGGTTTTTAGATGATTAAAGACTTTGAAAGTTGCTCTGAGTTTGAGTATTGCACCGTATCTGGTAAATGGCTGTGCATTTTTGCTACTACACCAGGCATTTTAAGTATTTTCAATTTGAAGCTATCAAGCCCAGCATTTATCAGTGGTAAAGATTTGATAAAACTGACAGAAGATGAAAGTGGACAAAGTATGTTTCAAAATAACATTGGTGATTAATCAAAGTGAGTTGCCCAAAAGTCCAAGATCTGGAACACAAAAAACCTTCACCAAATTAGAAGCTGGCATTCAACTCAAATATAGATCTAAACTATAAATAATTATTTTAAGGAGTAAGTTTTAAGTATTATAGAAAAATGGATTTCATATTGGCTTTAGCCTTAAAATGTTTGGTGTCCCTCTCATTTAAGCGAGAAATACTCATACTTAAAAATGGCCAATAATTAACTTTGCTGTATTTCTGTTTGTTTAATGAATGCAAAGTCTCTGCTATGCTCTGTGGAATTATAAGTGGACATTTCTGTTCCAAGAAGTTTACAATAAGAAGGCAGTACAGAAAATATTGTACACAAAACAGAGTGCTGGAGTTGGGTCACTTCATTGACATTCTAGGTCATTCTTATTTTTGCAGTCTGGTTTTCTAAGGAATCCTGTTCTGTTTGCTTGTGTGTCTGTTTATTATAGGTGACCCTTTCACCTCATCTCATCCCAATAGATTTGACCCCGTTAGCCAACACAAGAATGAAGTTGTTGGTAGCTGGTGAGAGGTGGAAGCCACCCAGAGGACAGAGTCCCTCTCTGACCTCCCATGGACAGAACAATGCTATGAGGATGACCCTCAGCATAACCTAGAGCAGCGCAATAAAAAGAGGATGCTTACAAAGAGCCTAACTTCAGTAACATCTTCAGTTGGGGCTTATATTTTATAAATTACTAGCGAATCACTCTTACAAATTACCAGAGAAACCAGTTCTTCAAGTTTCTTACCCTCATGGATTTTCTGGTGTCTAAAAAGCCAGACACAGCAGTATTCAGTTTTCAGCACAAGCATTCAAAGAGACCACTGGAAATGCAAGACCTAAGAACAGTACAGGGAGCAAGAAAAGATGCACTTGTCTAGCAGATTCTAAGACAGTCCACCACGGCAAGTTATTTCTCAGGAGAAACCAAGAAGCTTTAAATTGTCAGATTCTCTAAGTGTGTGAAGTCAGAAATGGTCCTCCTATTTCCGTTATGTGGTCATTCTTGCAATGCCACACTGTGCTGACAGGCAAAATTAACTGGGTAAAAAGAAGGTGTCATCTAAAGTAATAATACATGTGACTCAGCAGCTCTTATACTTTGTAAAACTAACGCTAGTAATTCAGTGGCTCTATAGCAAATACCCTCCGCCCAGAGTGGGCATTCAGCAAGGTCGGAAAGATCATAGAATCACAGAATCATGGAATCATTATGGCTGGAAGAGGCTGACAGTGAACAGGACTTAGGACGTGCTGTGGTGCATGAAGGCTGACAAGCTGATTGCGAAGTTCAGCTTTTCAATAATTACTCATATGGGAATGTCTTGATTTTTGTCTGAGTGTTCAGATTAAAAGATAATGTAATGTTTCTGGGTAAGATTCTCGATGTTTTTCTCCTTCTTTAAGAGAGGAATACAGCAGCAAATGATGCAATCCAAGTTTCCCAAACTCCCAAATCTGCAATTTGCTTAAAAAGAGATTCCCCTTTCCCTAGCCAAAAAACCCCCAACCCATAAGTAGAATAACATAAAGCTTATATATAAAATTACAGTTTCGCACCCTCACTGGTGTTATTTAGCTGTTATTTACTTTTCCCAAGTTCCAACATTAGAGAGCAGGAGCTTTAAACACTTTGGCAGTACCCCTTGAAGTGAGGGCACTCTGGTTTGTGATGGAGGAAAGGAAGCCTGCTCCCCTATGCCAAGTAGTTAACCTTCACTTTGTGAGAGCTATATGTGTAAGAAATTTGCAACAAAAATAGCATAGAAAGCGGCACATATTTGGGGGAAGAAATTAAACAGGTGTCAAAACTAGCATCCCAGGAATGATAGGAAGAAAAACACGGAATACAAGAGCTGAGCATCATATATCTGCCTTCTGATAATGTATCGCCTCCTCTTGCCAAATTTGGAAAGCCACGAGTATTATCTTCTGTTATTACCTCTATTGATTTGTACCGCATCAGCTTTCCTGATGCACGAATTTCAATTTGGTCAGCCAACATATATGTTCTTTCACAATATACTGAGTAAAACAGACAAAAAAACTTCCTTCTTTTTTTTTTTTTTTCAGATTTGAAGTATGCCCTGCCATTTTCATCAGTTTTGCCCTTCAAATGTGCATGTCAAATGAGCTTCTAAGTCAACACAGGCCAAGTGTAAAAAGTGCGACTAGAGCCGTTCCCAGAGAAAGGAGCTGCAGACCAGATGTGCCTCACACCCTCTCGCCAAAACCCACCCCACAGCAGAGGCACTGACTGTTGTTTCACACTGGTGCACTTCCCAGCTTGTTGTTCCAAAAAAGAGAGCCTCTGCAGTGCCACTCTAACTCTTGTAAAATAAAGTATCAGTTACGTTAACATTTTAAAGGAGAAGGCAAACAAATTTGTTGCAGCCTTCGGAGCGGAGTCCAATGCAATGAGTGATGTTATGTTTCACTGCCAACAAAGGCTAGTGCAGACAGTTTTGGATGTATTTAAGGAATAATAGAAATTTGAGACTCTTTTCCTCAGCTCAAGCTCTTTTCTTAATAAGGTGTCACATCCCTTCCCTTACTTCTCACACAGATTTTCTCATGAAAAATCCTTGCTTTTTGCTGATTTGGAAAAAAACCCACAGATCTGCTCCCGTACAGAGGATAACACTGCTGGATTTCAGTAGCAGAAGAGTAGGGAAAGGCAAAAAAGCAGTAGTGACTGCCATTGTGCGTGACGCATGTTGATAAGGCTGTGGCACCCGCCATGAAAATAAAGCAGGGACTGAAGGAAGTTTTACAGCCAGTGGTTTGGCAACTGTAACAGAGAAACAATGAACAAATCCATGGGGGGGGAAAGTCTGTGGTGGTCCTCAATCTGTTTATAATATAGAATACTTGTTGGGTCTTATTTATGGCGTGCACCAGAGAGGTCTTGTTGCCTTCCATAATTATGCTGGCAAAAGTTTCCAGTGTAGATGCTGTTTTATCACAGTACTAGTGCTCAGACAAGCATGGCATCCCACCAAAAACTGTGAGAAGGCCTAAGAGCTTTTATAGCTGCATCTGTGTGAGCTGCTTTAGCCACATGCCGCTGAAACAATACAGTGGAAAGTGGTCTAAAAGCCTTGTTTCACTCAGGGTCAAGGGAAACTAAGGATGCAGGTATGGGGAGACAAGTAGGGTGAAGGAGTTTCATGTGCACGTGGGACACGCCGTGAAGTACTTTGTGTGCACAATTTTGCACTGCCTCCGTCTTGAAATTGTACAGGTGATCATGACTAGGCAATTCAGATAAAGTAAGAAAAAACATTTAAAATGTAAACCCAATATTTTTGACCAGCCTTTTTTCAGTAGTTTCTGACAGTGATTCAAAGGCTAAAGTCTCCTTCAATTAAAAAAGGATCTTGGAAAGGCAAAACCTCTCATCCCTCATCTTCTGAACTTATTTTCCTTGCAAATGCTTTGTCAAAGTCTCTTTTTTCTCTGTAATACCTTCAGACATCCTAACTGAGGAGTTAGGGTCCACGGACATAGGAGCTCTTCTGTAGACCTCATCCAACAGTGGATTGGTCACTACGTGAGCATAATGCTGTGTGCAGGAAACAGCCTGTTAGCGCCTCTTTCATCGTTAACCTCTTTGCATACCCCTACTCCTCATTTCAGCTGAACATGCACACTATATTTTATAAATACTTTCAAAGCCAACAGACTTCAATTTAAGACTGAAAAAATATCTAAGTCGTAATTATGACCCTGTCAGCTATGATAAAAAATGTCTCTAATACAAAGCCTAGTTCTCATAGGCAGGACCTGAAACTGTGGACGTCCTTCAAGGAAGTGGACCCAGCTATTCAATTCCTACTGCATTTGATCCTAACCACTTCACTAAAATGTTTTTTAAAAATTCTGGAAATGGATATACAGTGTAAATGTGAAGACTTCTATACGTGGTTTTAGAAGCAGTTCCCTTTTCTTGGTTTCCATTTACTACAATATTGGATCTATTTAAGTATGTCCCATTCACTTCCCTTCTTTACAAAGGGAATTTGTAATGTCTTGGCCATGATCACTATAAAACACAATGTTCACAAAAGGGGTTGTTGCTTCACCCTAGATCAAGGGGCTATAAAAGGCTGATTATTATATGGTATCTGGTTATAATTAAGGTGAGGGTATCTCCGCCTGGTATAGCCCAGAAAGCAAGCCTACAAATGCAGAGTAAGTTATAGAGAAATAGATTTGACCCATAGCTTCCACTCAATGTCTAGGGCATCTAGGTGATCTCACAGCCTAAACATAACTGAGGTTTTCTAAAAGTAAATATGCCGTAAATACATATAAAACTACAAACAAAAGCTTTCCGCTCCCACCTCATATGTAGAGCTGCACATTGCACCAAAAATCGATCTGATTCTAGGCTTCTATTCACCTAAACCATAACCTTGCACCAAATGATAAATCTGAGAAATGGAGCAGTCTAGATCAGAGATCTGTGAGAGAACATCTGGCAAGACCAGTGTTATTTCTAAAACCGAAGACATTTCCATAGATTTTCACAGGCAGCCCAGAAAATGAGGGTTTGGGCAGAGAACTTGTTCTTTCAGTGAGCAATGCCATAAAGATAAAGTGTCAGAGACAGTTTGAAGATTGCAGTCACGCTTCTAATAGTGCTTCTGTGGTAATTAATCAGCATGGATAGGAAGCGACTGCAGTAGAATCATAGAATTGTCTAGGTTGACTGTTTTTCCTTTTCCAGCCTTCCTTTGGGTGTTACTCAGCATCCATATCTGATATATCCCCTTCAGCTACATACTAAACCAAATTCAGAGAGCGAGCCAAGCAGGGATTCGGTTCTTCACCCCTCCAAGCCCAGCTCTCAGCAGCTGGATGGTCACTGACCTGGATGCTCACTGAGCAGACCTCCGCTCTGCTCTCACACCACTCATGCTCTGTCCCAGAAGAGGAGCCCACAAGACATGCCGAGCTTTGCTCTCAGTTGCAGCGGATGCCAGGAAGGCAGACCAGCTCTAACAGGAGCGGGGCAGAAGGACAGAGCTTGCACAGACGCGGAATCCAAAGCCTGTTTGCTTCCATTGCTTCCTACAGTGGGCAAGATGCATACAGTCCTCACCTCACTAGCATCTCTGGGAGCTAATCATAGTCACAGAAAATTTGGGAATGAAAGGGTGATAAAAAAACCCCAAAACAATAGAGACCTCTCAATAGAGCACAGCAAGTCATTTGAATCAGAACACGCTTTCCATTCACTTTCCCAAAGAAATTCCCTCTCTTTAGCACATGTTAGCTTTGGATATCTGAACTAATTCATGCCAAGGGCAGAACGTAGCCAAATGCTGTATCCTGGCTGCAGTTCTTTTTGGACAATAGTGAGCGATTTTATTGCATTCTAATATTGTTGTACATATCAGCACCTGTTGCATGTGCATATTTTAAGGTTTATGGTTTTATTGTTTTATTGTGAATTTCCTGCTCTTTCTTTATTGAAAGCAGATAGCTGTGATTTTTCACGCCTGTTTTAAAAATGCGTGCAATGCTTGTCACAATTTAGCACTTCAGATGCAAGCAGTTTCAGCTTCCTGTCTAAAAATCAACCTGCAGATTTTATCACCTTGCAATCCCATTTATAAGTTTAAAACACAAGTATTCAGTCCAGTGTGGCTGGCTGTTTTTCCTTACAGAGGTTTGAAAAGCCATTGAGCCATTCTTTGCAGATTTTCATTTTGAGAATTCATGGTACATTTTTCCTATTATTTTTCCTTACATAACTCAATGCTTTTGACAAGAAGAGACTTTATCCTTAAAGTCTGACACCATTAAACAGAAATATTACTCTAGAATTAATCAGTATCTGCCATTTTTTAAAAAAGATCTGTTGTGATTTGTTCCAATTTTAAGACAAACTGACATTGGATTAGTATAATCTAATATTTTAAAATGCTAAACTGCTAGCTATTTCCTCCACAATTTTCAACAATAAGATTTAGGCATTTCAGGAAAATGAAGGCTTCTATTTAATAGGAGCTGAGCCAATCCATATTCTTTTTAAACATAAAGGTAGAAAATCTGTTTCTCTGAAATGTACCATCAGGTTGTTGACATGTTCCATGTGCCCATGGAAAAAATCACTATCCAACATGTAGACATGATAAAGATAAATACATGAACCTTCAGCATTAAAAGGAAAATGGCCCCATACAGTTTAATACCAAATTGCTAACACCAAAATGACAAGTAAGCCTTTACCGATACTTCTAAATTGTCTTCAGCTGAAAGCAAACAACATTCAGTTCATCTCAAAGGAGTGCTTTAAAGGAAATGAAGCTCAGTAGTGGAAGGCTAAGAAAAATACCAATCTGCTTTCTTATAGCTTCCTTTTAAATTCAAATCAGCCTCACCACAATCAAAGAAATGGTAATGACACCTTTCTAGAGACTCCTAACCACTTGTTTCTGTCAATGGGCACAGTCTCTTGAGCAAAGCCTCCAGCTCCAAGCATAAGGTACTATCCCAATGGGATCAGCCAGCATTTATGACCTCTCACTGTTGGGTGCGTCGGCCTCCAGGTTACAATTTAGTCACAGACTGGAAGTTGTCTTCCCACTGCAGTTCTGATCTGAGCTAGGGCTGCTCTCAGCCTTCTCACCAGCAGCCATCTGATGAAAAAAAGTAGATGGAAAATCCCATGACGAAAAAAAGTAGGCATAGCTTTGTTGTCGCTTGGATAGTAACTTGCCAAGCTGAGAAGACCCTGGAGAGAGCAGGACAGAAATTCAAGCAGATTAACTTATGAATCACTTCTGCTCTCCATCCAAGGTAGCCCAGAAAAGAGGAAAAGAAGTGAGGAAACCGTGCATGGCTGTCCTGGGATTTCCTGATGGCCCGGCAGTACAGACTGTGACCCGCCCTGAAAGCATAGCCATGTACCTCCCGCACTCTGCTGCATCTGAGAGTGCAGGAGAAAGGAAAAGACCAAATCACGCTGTCGTGAAGCCTTCCCACAGGCACTGTGGCTGTCGTCCGTTGGCCCAAGCTGCTTCACCAGTGTGGAAATTTAGGTTATTACAAGGTACATCCAACTTACAGGCAGGAAGAATGGGCACCCCTAGGGTGACCTCCTGCCCTTTGGGGTGCTCCCCCAGATAGGACTGCCATCCATGGAGCATTTGTCTTTTTTTATTTCTTTTTTTTTTTATGCCTCTAGTTATGGACTCAGCCATATACTGAGTGCAAACATTAAAGACCGCAAGAAACTGTACAGGAAAACCAAGTCCTACACTTGAAAAGGAACAGTGCTGGCTGGCCCAAGCAGCCACTTAAAAATACAACTGGGACAGGAAAGACACAGCATGTGAGCAGACTGTCATGAATGGCTCTATTTAATGCGGGGGAAGAACCAAAAATAGAGATTTCTAAAATAGCCAGGTCAGACATTCCCCTACAGGAGACGTCCCGCAGCATGCTCCTGAGATGCCCCATGCCAAACGCCAGTGCGGAGCCAGCGCTGCCGCTCCAGCCTTTACTGCTCAAGCTCAGCTCAGTGTCTGGCAAAGAGCAGCATGTGCTGCTGGGGCTGCCGGACGCTACAGCAGGGTAGGGTGCAAGTGGCAGCGACAGAGCTCCTGGAGGAAAGAGCAAGTTTCTGTCTATAGACACAGAAATTGGATCAACTTACCCAAATCCAGTGCCTATTCTCAGGAAGAAACACAGTCTTTTCTTCTGACTTTACAACCTGCCCGTTCTTCCGCAGGCATTCAAAAAAGAGAAAACTTGTGGGTGAATGGATGTGGTTTTGTTTCTTAAGCTGGCCTTTGTCTCTTTAATTCCCTTGTTTCCTTTTCAGAAAGAACATTCTCTCCACCTTATTTAAGACTGGAAAGCATAGAAGAACCCTCTTTTCAAACAATACTTTTGGCTACAATACATGTATTTTGTAATTATATTTGTTTTAAATGTTGTCCAGCTAATCTGGTTATATCCTGGGGCCATTTTCCCTGGTTTTAGCTCTGAAACAAATGATGATTTATTTTCTGGTTGTTACTTAAGTGCATAGAGATGTGATCTTGAAGTAGCCTCGTTCATCATTATTCAGGATATTCGGCAATCGGGCACAACAAACTAATCAAAGTGACTAAATGATGTCAGTTGACTACAATATTATTTTCCAAAACTTTAAAGCAGTGCTCTGCAGCTGTATGTAAGTAACCTTTCTACTGGGAATTAATGTCTTCTAGGGTTTTGTGTTTTGGAGGAACGTGTTCAGGGACCTCACCAGCTGCCTATGGAAAACCATTTTGCTCTTAAAGCAAAACCATATGTCAGGCTAAGGTAAGGGAAGCATTTAAAAAAAAGAAAAATGTCTTAAAAAGTGATGCTGAAAACTGTCAGACAGCTAGCCATGCACCGCAGGAGGTGGTAGCGGATTAGAGTCCCCCCAGAGCTACGGGGAGGCAGGGCGCTCTGCAAAGGGATGAATTTCCATTCTTAACCTGTGAAGGCAAGAGGGAAAAAATAGAGCTACAATTAGCAGTTTGGCAGCGGCTCTGTTTTGACTGAGCAAGGCCCCACGGACTTTTAAGCAACGTGCCGGCTCTGTTTGCCCGCAGCCAGCTTCCCTCGGTGCCACTGACATTCGCACTTCACACTCGGGTCTGGTCCCGCTCTCCGGCAGCCAGTCAATGCTTCTCCCATGGGGAGACCCCTGCCAGACCAGTGAAGCGTCACCAAGACCTGGGACTGTGGGCTCCTGGCAGCCAAGAGAAAGCTGAGAAACAGACATTAAGAGCTATCAAATGCTCACAATGGCAAAGGAGAAGAGACCGGAGGGGAGATGTGCTTCCAAAGACCAAGGTCCGGCAGGTTGCTAGCACAACCCCGTGAAACACAACACTGAGTAGAGGGTCTGAAGTTACAGCACCCATGCAAAATAAACACACCAGTGTGTGGGTGTCCTGAGTAAATGTGGGAGGAAAATCCTTGTTGCTATAAATTCACGACAGAATTTGCAAAAGCATGTGCAGTGTCTTGTCCGTTCTCCCAAGCCTGCAATGTGTGCCTGTGAAAACCGTACACGTACAGATCCTGTACACTCTGCATATTAACCTTGCTCTTTGGTGATGCTCTTGGAACAGTGAATACAATAGTTATCGGTGGTTAATTATAAGCCAAGCCAGCCATGTATGCATGTAATCTCCCACTGCACAAAAGGCGCCAAAACAAGAAAGAGGCTGTTATGTCTGTCATATAAGTCATATGTATGTCAATGACAGAAACAACAATAAAAATAACTTGGCTACTGTACTTTTGTGAATACTTGCGGAACACCAGTAGTATTAGAATAAAAAAAATAAATAACAATAATAATATTATCTAGATATTGTTTTTCAACAGCAACATGAAGGTGCTTCTGGAAGGAGTATAAATGAGTACAATTTGCTCTGCTGAAGAAATATATCCGGATGGTAGTAAAAATAGACATCTCCCACAGACACACACCATAACACTTGACTTCAAGACTTAGTACCTCCTCAGTATCCTCACTCCCCCGGCATTTCATCCTAATGTCCATGTCCAGCTAGTCCCTTTGTCGCCCTACACCCTGGCAGGTCAACCTCCCCGCCTGATTTCACAGTCTCTCTGTCTACACTGTTGTTCCTCTTCCAACCTGGGTGCAAAGGACAGAGGAGTCACAAGAAAGACATGTGTGCATCACCTCTGACCACACCACAGACCAAGCAGTGGGAAAGGGCCATCACAAAGTTCTTCTGGCACCATCCCTGTAGCCTGAGCCTGGAGCATGCAATGCCAGATCTGTCCGGCACAGGGAGCTGTGAAGGCTCCAACACACCACAGAGATTTTCATTGCTAAATTCTAACAAGTTTCTTCTGAGTATGAATAAATTGCAATTTTTCAACTGTTTATAATTTGGCAAACCATAAGTGGAATTTCCCTAAAGGACCAAAAAGCACATCCCTGACATAAAAGCAGCTCTTGTGCCAAACCGAGAGCCCCTACTCCAAGCTCCGAGGCACTTGAACTTCCCAAAGAAAAGGTCACCTAACCTTTTTTAGCCTTGGAAACCAATGCATTGTTTACCCTTCGCCTTGTTCTCATAAACAGCAGAACTACTTTGACTGATATTTTCAGAAATAAAAACCTGCCCAAGGCACGGAAAATTTGCCTAAATGTTTTGGAAAAGGCATGGAAAACGAAAACCAAAGTTTTACTGTGGGAAATAACGAGCAGCCTGTGTAACAGGGCTGCCAGCCTACCTAAAAGCACATTGGAATAACCGCTGTTACAGTGGTGGGGTAACCGTACGTCTCCCTGCCTGGGATCCTGCTATACCTGCACCCAAAAGCGCAGGCTCCCCTGCACACACGGGAAGGTTCCTTCTCCCAGGCCACCATCAGCCGTAGCAACTGGGATGCGTTCATTCAGGAGATGCTGGTTTGGGAGGCGACTGTCACCCACGGCACAGCAGCGGACACCGGTGACACCAGGACTTGGCTGACAGGTTTCATTACCATGATCCTAATATTTCAGGTCAGCAGCATGAGGCCAGGAAGGAGCTCGTATGTCACTGAGGTCCCTGCATTGCCCCGTAGAAGACACTCTACGCCACAAGCAGCGCGTCCCGACACGACTCATAGACTAAATAGCTAAATCTCTTTCTTCCTCCAGATCTCTGCAGACTCTCAGGGCCATGATATACCCCATAATGTATTCCCGCAAAGCCTGCAATAATTCACTTGTCATAATACACCAAGGATACAGGCCAACAAAAGCAGATTTGTGTTTCATCTTACATTCTGATCTCTGAAGTTATGCTAAAAGAAAACAAATTGAAATGCAGAGGCACTTTTTTTTGGAACCCATTTGTGGTTTATTATTACAATGAGCTAAACAGGCCTGGCAGAAACATGTGATCTACATAGAACAAGCTTTCATGTGAGCCAAAAGACAACTTCCACCATTTAAATGGATGAACAAAGATCAGGACAGTTCCAAGGGGTGGCAGAGAGAAAGTATGGACCTCAAATAGTTAGCAAAACCTTTTGCAGGAGTAATAGAAGAACCCAACAACACTATCCTCTCTGTTCCCACAAAGGACACAGTTGGATAGATTCATTTTCCTTTTCCCAGAAATAATCAGATCTTAGATTAGTCACATACAGTAATATAAAAATCAGATCACATCACAGAAAAACATCTCTTCCATATCAAACAAAAATGCACTTGTGAAAACATATGGAGGAACAAGTTGGCATATCTGTTCATGTTTACTTATCCTGGCAAAGAGGGGAAGAAACATAGTATTTATAATCATTTGTTCTTTATTATGGTGTTTTGCTTTGCATCTCAGATCACTACCATGCTTCTTACAAGTCAGCAATCTGCTGAATGCCTACTTGCATCTACCTTCCTTTGTACCTTCCTTTTCATTTGTGTTTCTTTCTTGGGTTCAGGTACGTACCCTATAAATCTCTCTTTATTCCCAATTTTCTCCTTCTTTCTTTTTTCTTTTAGGCAGATCTCTCCCACTGGTTTTTGTGGGATTTTTTTAGCATGAAGTTTCTTTCAACCTGGAATTAACTTCAGCATGGAGTTGATTTCATGCTGGGAGTAGCAAATGAATGCTGCTGGACACTCATCTCTAGCAAGTGATGAAGATCCTGTTACCAAGATGAGTCTTCTGAACCAGCTGGAGGAGTTGCATTTACCTTTCTATTTAGACAGGCAGTTTCATTCCTAATCTCGATGCATTGCAATAGCCACAGAAACTAAACCTGAATGTATCTGACAATCAACAAGAGTAGCTGCCAAGGAGAGACGTACATCAAAGTTGACTAATAGACATGTGTGGCATCTATAAAAATATGGCTAGCAGGCAGCAAACCTTGTCTACCTATGGTGGCAGGAAACTTTTCATTCATTCTCCTGGCAGGCTATAAGAGTTGCCTAAAAGAGCTATTTCCAGCCATGGTGTCTGAGAGCATCCATGAAGTCACATTCACATCGAAGTATCCAAGAAAACATGTAGTGCAGCCTCTTCAGGGAGTATGACAGACATGGTCAGTTCTTTGATGCGTTCCTATTCTCCAGCCTACATCTTTGTCTTCTCTGTTGCATCTTCAGCCACAATGATTTTTTATTTTTTTACCCCTTCTTAAAAGCAGTGGCTGATTTACTGTCTAGATAGGGATTCACATCACAACTGGGATATTTACACAAAGTCCTCTTAGCACATGCAGAATGCATGAGTGTATTTAATGCCTTCATTTCTCTTATGTTTCCTTTATTCACTAAGGGTTTGCCTGCTCCTCCCTGCAGCTGTAGCATTGTAAGGTCTGAGGAAAGACTATTTTGAGCATTATCAGGAGTCATTAACCCCATTAGATCCCAACATAATGCAAAGACATTACGGAGACAAAATTTGCAGCTTTCTCATCACTGCTCTCCTTGATGGCATGCAGGAAATCTTTACGCATGCCTTTCCTGTTCCACAGTTTAATAATAGCTGACATAATTAAATCCTATAGGTACATTGTTCAGTGCATGTTCTGCATGATGGAATTTACAACTAGTACAAATATTACAAGATATTAATAACTTTTTATGTTGAACAATATCTGCCAAGATAGATTAATGAGAGGTGTTCTTCTATACACCAAGACATAAAGGTGAAATTTAGAACTTTGACTCAGGTACAAAATAAGCTGGAGAAAGAAAGTGACATTCACATTCAAGGCAGACTTTTGGTTTTAGTCAGTTACTGTTCTTTTTGCAATCACAGCAGAATTTTCTTTCTCCACTATCTCCAGGGACTGTCTAGAATTTCAACACAGGAACAGCTACTGGCAGCCTTATTTTCCTGGACTCATTTTACATGTTTTTTTCAAATCTGACATCCCTTTAATTAGCATCTTCAGAGGAAGCTGGGGCACGGATCTCAGGGCTTTGGACTATTTCTCCACTTTTCATATTTAGGGGTAGTCTTGCAACTACTGAGTCTTAGACTCTTACTAAACATGATGGAGGAGATCGACAACCATTTCTGGTTTTAGATATAGGCATGTTTGTTATTCCAGCAACCCTTTCATGAAAATTACAAATTGTTGTGGTTATCTTCCGTCTATGGGACTTTGGGCTCTTTGAGTTGGTTTGGAAAAAGATACACAATATGTAAAGTTTGTCTCACCTTGAAAGAGATCATCCTCCTACTGACAACTTTTAACTAGTAGTGCTTACTCAATACATTCAAATTCCATTCTGGTGACTTAAGGACCCAAAATACTTTTTTACTGTTCTTCATCTTTTTTACTGTTCTTCATCTATTCTGTCCTTAAGACAACAAATCAAGACAAGAATCCAATTTGCAACTCAAGAGCTAGGGTATGTTCTTCCTAGATATCCTCAATAGACCTTCTTAACAAGTAAAAATAGCATGCAAAAGCTTCCTCTAACTTCCAAAACTTTTTTATGGACAGTAATACATGAAACAGTTCATTTCAGGTTTGGTCATGTCGGTTTTGCACAATTAAGAGCTAGCTAAGAGAAACAGGAGATTTTATGTACAAATGAAAAAAAAGATATGCACAAATATGCATGTGTCTATATACACCCGCACACTAGAAACATGCCATTTAACTTCTACAACATGGTTTTCACAACGAGACCTCATATAATTATCTGCCAACTGGATCTAGATCCTAATAAAAGGTTCAGAGCACGGTCCTCGCAGATTAAAAACTCCCAAGAAGAAACATCTGGTTTACTGCAAAGGAAGTCCAAATGCAACAGTTTATACCCTACCCAGAACACTGCTGCTGGTTAGGATTTAATGGGTATTGTGGTACAAAAGAAGAAAATCTTCTTTGTTTCCCACACCATCATGACATAGTAAAAATCTTCAGAGCCAAATCAGGGCTCTTAGGAATAGAAGCGATTCTACCCTGTCACAGAAGCTATGGTTACACAGGTTAAGCTTGCATTGGGGTTTTTTTTCATGTATAAGGCAAAAAACCTCCAGGTTTTGAAGCTTTCTCATTTACACCATATAGAACACCTCCCTGTGTATTTGCCATATACTACATTTGTGGTTCTGAAAAAGAGGCATTCAACATTGCAGGTTTTAGGTGTCTAAGCTCGACAAAACTCAAAATGCATAAGGTGTGAATGTGCAAATGGGAACTGATAGTCATCTCCAGGGGCCACTCCTGAGCACCCCGATTAGATGCTTAAAATTTGATTGCAAATTCCCACCTCAAATGCCACTGTGTAAAACTGCATTTCTAAATATAATGTTGCAAAGCTAGTGGAGGTTTCTCTTAAAAAAAAAAAATCCATACAATAGTGGAAAGAAATCTTTCTGCAAAATGTTATAACAGAGGGGCCACAATGATATTTTTATTAAAATTATATTAAGGAAGTAATAATGTAGGCAATACATAAAAAAGAAGCAGTCACTGTAAATCATCAGAGGGGATTTTTTCATACAGCAACTTCAGGCAGAAAAGACTGAGCCTGTCTGGAGATCACAGGAGTCAGAAGACTGTAGTTTCTGTATTGTATTATTACCACATACAATTGCCCATCAGCCAGCAAACATATTCCATACTGAAAATCTCACTTCACCCAAAACTTGCTCGCAACTTGAGAGCTTTCTCTAACAGTCCCTAGGCTTAGTAATGTATCTATCTACACCTGAATAAATGCCTTTTCTTCAGCCGATCAGAACCGGGTTTTATTTTTGAGAAGATGTAACTTAGAGTGACATTGACACCGGGTGACTCCAGTTTCACTTGGGTGTAACGCACAGGTTAATAATGTCTTTCACTTCTGTGCAGTGGAAGAGGTAACTACCTGGCTGCCTCTTCTAGCTACTCAAAAGCTGTGCACTGCAAATACACGTGGAATAGGAAAAAGTTGTGTTTCCCCTCTCTTTTTGTGCATGAGACACAGGGTAGCAAAGTACATGAGAAAAAAACTTCAAAATGAGGGACAGAAGCTGAAAGACCACTCTTCTGCCCTAAAACACAGCTACAAATGTCACTGTATGAGTCAATAATTCAGTGTAAATGCCACACAGTGCCTCACACGCAGAGTTTTCAGGGAGGGATTAAACGTGAGACTATCCTGAGGTTGGCTGTGCCCTGACCGCAGCTCTTCACTGATGAAAAGAAAGCCCAGAGGAGTCACTGGGGAATTAACTCCCAGAAGATTTCAATGAGTTTCAGATTTAGTCTGTGATTACCTGAAATTCAGACCTAGGGAGAATCACCGGTCCCAGGACATGTTTTTGAGGTGCTCTTTATTCTCCTGTGCTAAATTACAGCCAGTCAATAGCTGTCTCCAGGGTCCTGGGGGAAAGAAGGGTCCCTGCGGAGCTGTCAGAGATGCACATCCCTCCCGCCGGTCCGGTCAGCAGCCACAGCAGGGAAGGTGCGAGACAGCCTCCTCTGCCTTCACACCTCTCCCCAGCTCCGACTATTCTATTTCTGAATGGGTAGGCAATTTATGATACTAAATCAGCTGTTTTATAGGGCTACCTCAAAACTGCACCCTCCAACTGAAGGGTAAGGGCCCCTAATATGTATTGTCGATGGCTCATAATTACATCACAAGCCTACCAGATTTAAAGATTTTCCTAACTCTGGAGCCGTGCAGCATCTAAGAATCTCAGATTTTATTAAAAAGTGCAAATGTCTAAACCTCATGGTGAAGAGTACTCTTTTCAAAAGTTCAGAAATAGAAAGCAAATCATGAAAACCTTTCAAAAATAACTTTGCATCAATCAATCTTCAAATATCTGGTGCTTACGATATAATATCTGAAACTGTTTAGGATCTTAAAATTATTTTAAAAACAGTTACATTTGACTTTCATGTGTTAATGTTATTTTTATTAACAATTATCAATACAGAGTGGAAATACATACTTGCTTTTTAAAAACAGCCTGCATTCACCTCATGGTCTACTTTTTAATATTGCTACTGGGACATATATGCAGCAATTCATAGATAGCAAGGAAGCACAGTCATTTAGACAGAAATTCAAGACGCTGAGTAAATTGGATGTCTCTATGCTCTTATTTCTCAGACTCTCTCTTTCTGGTCTAATATCCCTCTAGTTTTCCTGGCAATGTTCCTGTCAAAGGTCACAGTCTGATCCTTAAATACTGAATACCGCACATGTCCCTAGTAAGAATCAAGAGTTTAGAAATATGGAACTGCTTCAGAAATCTTCAGGTTTGACAAGCCATATACTTTTTTCCTTTGGAATGTGTTTTTCTCCCAGAGGGAGGTGTACACATTAGCATATAAAATCAATACATTGCATGTGAACTTTTATGCTGTTTCCAAGGGGGATTTTAGCCTGTAAAGTATTCAGATACACATGCATTTATGCACAAAACAGTGGCCTGTCTATTCATGTTATATACAACACGTAAACATAATTTTGACAACCCATTTATGTACTGAATTGCAGCCAGCTAAGCAAACCAAACTCCGCAGCTGCATCAGTGAAGCAGCAGAACAGCAGCCATAAAGGACAAACTCTCCTCTTAAGGCTGAGCTGTGTTGTGGAGATCGGGACACAGCTTTAGGTGAATCTGCATACACTTCGTCATAGTTCTGTAGGAGGTTTAGGCGTTATCCTTCATAATAAAGACTTACGATTTGGGCCAATTTTATCCTAGTGAACTAAGACTTGAGGATGTTCCTATATAGAGAAACATCATACCTGATGTTTACTGCGCATGCACAAGCATCCCAACCACGACAGCTTTCAGTTCTGCTGAAGCAGAACCAACCCGCTCACCTTCCACAAAATTTCCGCTGGAGTTGCCTAAAACTTAAGGGACCAGCTTTATCCAAAGAATACAAAACCACAGCACTAGATGGGAAGGATTTGCTGATGAGACTAAAAGCAATTGCTGTTTTCCAGGGTGGCATAACTCTTGACAAAATGTTTGTTTCCATTTTCCTCTGGGGGAAATGAGAGGAGAGTCTGACCCAACAGCATATTTACTATTTTATGCAAACAAAAATAAACTCAAATGGCTAATTGTTTTCCTTGGGCCCTGTCCAAAGTGTTATGCAAATGCACAGACAGTGAACAAAACCCCTCAGCTAGATCTTCCTCGCCAGCTGAACCATGTAGTTTTTCTGACATCTAGTGGCACGTAACTGTGGGGTTTCTTCTTTATAACTAACAGCGTGTTTAGAATCATGTTACTTCCTCCTTGGATTTATTGGCAGGATGAGGCCTTCAAAAAAGCAAATTGTATAGGACAACCCTTGCCAGCCCCAGGTTCCCGCCC
This sequence comes from Burhinus oedicnemus, assembly GCA_008921705.1. NCBI lineage: Eukaryota > Metazoa > Chordata > Aves > Charadriiformes > Burhinidae > Burhinus > Burhinus oedicnemus. The sequence continues at coordinate 1,454,422 of VFFE01007506.1, forward strand.
GAAGAACACATCTGCTGCAACATGTACTGAAGACCCACGGGGCACAGCACCAAATCCAGAAGATGCAAGGGGTCATTCTACAGGCTTTAGGAATGCTTTCGTTCCAAATGCAAGCTCTAAGATGGCTTGCAGGCTTCCCTCCTCACCTTTAAGAGCAGCTGCAGCAAGTCACTGCAAGCACCTCACTGAAAAAGCCGTGTTACTGATCTGGAGATCTTTTCCTTGGCCGCTGCTGGATGGTTAAGAAGACGACACAAATCCTCCCAGTACTGGCTCCATGTGAGTTCTAGGCCTTCCAAATAAAGTGTGAGTGTTGCAAAGAAGTCAAGTGGATTTTCCTTTCTCCTGGAAGTACATCTTAAGGCAGCATATGGTCACTTTAAAATAATATAGTTAATTATTCCTTGGGTTCTTAAGGCTCAGTAAATGCCCAGACATTTTAAAAAATGAACTATTGAAATGCAGCCCACTTGAAGTTCTTGGATTAATTCACTGTATCAACAAAAGTTGCATGGGGAATGTGGAAATGACCACAAAGAAATCCTTCATGTTTAAGATTTAACATCCTGTATTCTACATGTTTCTCATGGTTTGGACCCAGTCACTTCACTGGGACTATGTATACATAAGTAATGCTGCACTACAGGAGCAGGTCCGTAAAGCAAAATAGCTAGTGCTGAGGATACGACATCCATACAACCCCTGGTTCAAGGAGGGGACCACCTCAGAGAAACTCTCCCAGTCCAGCTGCATGGACAGGACAGCCGCCAGCGGCTGCAGCACAAGAAGTGCTCCTCTGATGTACACCTTCCCGTTCCTTCTCCCCAAAGGGATGCGGCTTGCATACTCTGAGGCTCAAATGGTAATGTAGATGTATTTTAGTCTAGTTTCTTCATGCGTGAGCACTTTTCTTCCCTGAACATCACTCATCTGCTTGTAACGTGCTAGGAGGCTGAGCCAGCTGTGTTCCTGTCCATTCCCTGCCTGCCTCTGGTTGCACGAGGTACCAGCAGCTGCACAGCCATCTCGGCCACATGCCGGTGCTTCTGCCTCAGTATTGACCTGCTCTGTAAAATGCTTTAAATTCTATGGATTAAAAAAAAATGTCAGACTGAAGCTGCAGTTCTCCAACAGAAACAGATATAGCCAAAAGTTATCCCTTCGGTCAGAAAAAAAAAAAAAAGCACTGTGGATAAAGAAAGACTGAAAGACAAAAGTGACTGTGAGACCGAACACTCCCAGAAAGATGGCCCTCATTATGTACATGCCTGCCAAGCAGCAAGATAAATGATGACTCTGAATTCCCTGAGCTCGCTGTAGGAAAACTGCAGCCCAGCTTTACACACGTTTGTGTCTCCATGTGCCCCTGTCCTATACTCCTCAATGACCTCGGCAGGGATGGACCTCTGCCCTTCTAGCTCCCATTCCTCTCTGCCTGCCCTCTTCTACCAGCTCCACACCATGGAGCTTCCGTTACAAAACAAAACAGAGAGGCAATTTGCTCCTCTATTACTCAGCACTTACTAATCACAACTAAGTATTTTTAGGCAGAATTAAAGATAGATTCTGGTTTTCTTACTCATAAGCAATCCCCCTGTAGTCAACAGAATTGTTAATGCAAAATATTTACAAGATACAGAGGTGGAAATAAAGGCTTATCCCTGAAACAATCTCCTTAGTTTTTCCCATTTCTGATGTTGGGTCATAGTTTTGCATGTAACTAATGTTGATTTTATTTTTCTTTGTCTTAGCACACAAATACATGACAAATGCATATTAGATTTTTTTTTCCCTAAGCCAATATTCTGTTTGCATTATAATTCTTCTATAATCTGAGAAAATTTTCCACCCATATGCAACTGTGGAGTGCCTGACAGACTCCCAACAGTATTTAGAAAGATTTTTCAGAGAAGCGATGCTGATGTGAGGCTTGCAACAGGACAGAGCACCGAGAATCGCCTTCTTTGTAAAGAGGTGATGATTTAAAGGCACCATTTTGGCATATGCAAAGCACAGGAGAGTTCTCATCAGCATCCCGTCCTCCAGCAAGATGTACAGATGGTGCAGAGGGAATTACAAAGCTTAAAAATTCAGACATTGTTGTGCACATTAAATACAGAACGCACAGTACTCCATAGTGTGCAGAAGAAGAAATCTTCCTTCCAAAGGAGACCTGTCACCTTGACAAAGATGTATTATCTGTATCGCATGAATGTCTGCAACACCACTTAAATACAGAACATATAATGAGTCCTGCAGTTATACTGGAGGGAACATCCTGTTTTATTTTTCATACAAGGCCTGATTCTGCTCTGCCTTGTACCAGTGCAAGGCAGGAGTCACTCCTCTCAAGTCCTTGGTGTTAAAGAGACATTTTCAAAATCAGAGCCGCAACACTTTTCTTCAAAAGAAAAAAATATTAACTGCCAAACCTGCAGCCCCCCAGTTCAACTTCCTTTTAGTAAGAATCACAGTTATCACCTGGGTTTGAACACCTTCATGGACAATTATAAACCTCTTCTCCTGTCAGTGTAGCTATCCCAACTCTTAACAGCAAGCAATTAATTTATGCATCAAGCTGTGACCGAAGTACCTTACATACAAACAGGAAAATGAGAGCTATCTTCTCCCCATTTTCAAAACAGCATGGACTACTTCTGTGGTCTTCTATGACTGTACTAGTATTACATCTAGCCAAGTCACTTGTAAACGGATTATCAGATGAGCACCACAGCCTGGAAGTGGTAATAAGAGAGAAATGTTCAGCATTTTCATCCATCCAAAGAAGGCATGGATGAAAAAGGACGCTGTTTTGTTCTAAACTATGTATCCAGGAGTACAGGGCAAGGCTCTTCCAAGCATTGGGTACTTTTAGCTCTTGCTTGGCTGAATGGATCTGAATGTGTTCAGGCTTTTATGCGTGGCCCTTCCCTAAAACATCAGCTCACTCTCTGCAAGAGAATGAAAGTTAAAAGCCCACCTGACTGTTAAAACCACACTGCCAAGAAATATGCCTTCCATTAACTTTGGGACTGTGAAATGACACCTATTTGAAATGGACAGGAAATTTAAATGCTTTTTCCAAGCACTTTTTTTTCTTTAGTATCCTACTGAGAACAATTTAACCTCAGATGGTGGAAAATCCATGCTTTATTACAAACTGGGAATTTTCTTTGCATGATGAGTTGCCTTTGCACACATTAACTGAGATTTCATGATTCCCAGTGTAGCAATTGGGTTGATTCCCAGTGTAGCAATTGGGTTAAGCAAGCACCTGCACTGCAAGATCTCCAAACTTGACCAGAGCAAATCATGCTTATTTGTTGGGTATTGACAGTTAGATGAAGTACAAACGGTGGAATAATCAATTCCACTTAGTCCTGATCCCACTTTTTAAGGACCCAGGTATTATTTAGAAGTTTGTGTTTACACCATCTGGGCATTAGGGAACTGCCATCTGGGAGTTAGGAGTCAAAAGTCTTCTATGGTCATATGTAAAGTCAACCAGTTATGCCTTTTAGTAAATTCCTGTAAACACTGGCCAAATAACAAAAAATTAACCCCGGTTCCAGGGTAAGGTAATTAAAATACTACTACATGTGTATAATTTTCAACCTCATCTTGCAACATGACACCATTTTCAGTGGGTCTGCCCCTGGTGCAGTACAATTCAGTTGTGGTGTAAAGAAGATAAACACCTTTAACTTCACCTGGGTTGTACCTGCTTACATTGAGACTAAATTTCCCCTGTGGGTTTCTGTTTATTTATAGGCAACATGGTAGACCAACATGACAAAGACACATATCTCAATGTTGCAGTTACATTAGAACTAACATGTTTATCAGGATACAGAAAATCATATATTACTAAATACCATGACCTGTGGGAGAGAAAAATACCTGCCTTGCAGGATATTGAAGGAAATATCACAGTGGGTATTAAAGAGTTCCTGCCAGTGAAACCAGGTCACAATTCTCACTGTGTGGAAACAGGAGTCTCTTGGGATGTCAAACATTTGTCTCTACCCCTTCTGTGCAAACCTGTCAATGCAAAGAAAAGCAGAGAGTAACCCAAAATATGCCATGTCCATTCAGAACACGTAGCTTGTTGGAGCATTGGCCATCTCCCTGAATGGCCTTCCCCCATTAGAGCACAGAAGCAGATTCACACGCAGGGATATACCATCTGCACTTGCTCTTCTTTGCTCATCTGTAGCAAGAACAAGACCTGCTATCAGCAGTTTAGGAAATAACTTTCCTAAAAAGACACCCATGGCCCATTCCCAGCACAACAGCAGCCATATACCCAGTGTGACTGGCTAACAATAAGGGGCAAGACCTATTTTTCAACAGGGCAACGCTACTAAGATCCACCCTGTTCCTTGACACTTTTAACCTTAAAGGCATTTCAGACAATAGCACAAAGATTGTTTTCTATCCTCAGTCTTGTTTTCAGTCAGTCTTATCCCCTGGTAAATAATCCCTGGTTTACCTTCCAAAAAACACAGATGAGTGTTAGAGGGGGCTCTGGATAACATATTACCTAATGGTGTTCAAGGCTAGGAGAATTACCTGCTGGAAATTATCTGGAAGGGTCCTAATGAATACCACAAGGTTTCTGCTAAACAGACGTTCTTAGCCAGTCTAGAGAGATTCTACCTTGGATCACGATTAATTGCTTGGATTTCATAAGGTGCACCAGATGTCAGGGTCAGCAAGTCCTGTTGCTGCTCCAGGAAAACTGCCAAAAACATTGGCTGGCTATGTTCCAGGGGCCTGACTTCATGCAGCAGCAGGATAGCAGCCACCAGTCGTCCTATAAAGGTTTTCATTGCAATCCTGATTTCTAAATGGTGAGAACTATAGATAAACAGGAAACTGAAGAGGTTTTCGTGCCTACAGGGACGCACACCTACCAAAATTAATTCGTGTGGCAAAGGATATTTAAGATACTTCAGCTGAGGCATGGCATAAACACTGGCCATGAAGAAAAACAGATTAGAAAGCAAGGAAGATGTTTTAATTATTCGCAATCAGACATGAATTAGTGCCTTTGACTGTCTTTCGTCTGCCTGGAGAGTTCATTTTGGAAATCCCAATGTAAATTATTGTAGCCCTTTAAGTGTAAGCTCACCTGTTGCCTGAGCGGAGCTCTCATCAAGCTGGTAAGTCTCTTGTCTGGGAGAGCCCTCCTATCCCAGCAAACGGTGGTGGCGGCTCAAAGCAGAGCGAGGCAGGAAGGCCAGTAGGAGCAACTGATCTGTTATGACAACAGAAATCTGTTTTGTTTGCCGCCTTCACCCATGAATAAGGACTTTTTCACTTTTACTGTTCAAAATTAGATGGCCTAGGTCTAAAACTTCTCCCCAAATTGTGTTATCAAAGTTTCTCGAGATGAATAGAGATGTTGTCAGATCAGTCTTCTCTTGTACCAAATCAAAGCTGTTTTTAACAGCAAGGACTGACTCAATGTCATGTTTTGGAGGGTAAAAAGGGCTTTAAGAGGGTAAAAAGTACAGCAGGATTAGGTTAGATAAAAAAGTAGTACACATAAGCAGCAACCAGGACAGGTATAGGGAACTAAAGCAGCCAAACAATGAATTTTTACCATTGCATAGTGACATCTTCTCACGAGAATATGAAAGCCTATAAGGGAGAAAAACTGGAAGGGTGCAGAGGGCTGCTGATATGGCTGCTAAGTCTCTTTTGGTTTAAAAGAGTTTACCTTGGATTAAAACCAATGCAAAGGGTAACAAGAGACCATGTCCACTGCTAGCATGTGTAGAGCCCTGAGAGCTGAAGCCTAGCTAGACTCTCTGTCCAGCCGAGACAAAGTGTTCCTCCCAGACCTCCTGGTATTTTTCAGCCATCTATTCTCAGAGTTTTCCTTTCGCGCTTCAGGCTGGTTTACCCCTGGAGAGCTTCAACCATCTGTGAGTGAGTTTGTCATTGGAGAATTTGCTGTAGGTAAAATAAAGGGGAAAAGATGCTTGGAGAAGAATAGAGATGCCCTCACTGGAGAGCTTAATTTCAGTGTGGAAAAGTCATCCATATCCTCTAATGTTCATGACTCATTTACTGGACTGTGTTATTTTTAGTTTAGGTGGTTGTTAAAGATGGGATTATAAGAGGTAAACGTATGCCTGAGTGCTATTCCAACCACTTTTCCTTGACGCTGTGAATTGATATTGCAGGCATCATTAGATGGTTTGTACTCTAATGGGTAGAGAGGTCTGTTAATAAAAATATACTTCATACACAGCCTTCATGTTAGCCTTTTTTGGCTCATTCATGATTGACTTTAAGCCATTTGATTCACTGACAAAGATTCCAAAATATCCATTGCCTTTTCAGCTGAAACAGGAACCTTCTATAAATTAGGTCTCTAAGAAGGAAGGAAGATGTCAAGGGAATTGAGTATTCCATTTTATAGTTACCCAGACATATGAAGCCTGACTCTGTAAATTTCAGTAGACATCAGCTGATAGGTCAGTATTGAAGGCACATAAAAAATTAAAGCCAGTAATCTACCCCTTCAGAAAGGAAAGGTAAGCAGCACTTCCAGTGCTAAAGGACAGCGCTACAATTTATGACTCAGAATTTTTAGCCATTCCATGATAGGCTTACTGTAGGTTTTCAGTATGTTATTTAAGACTGGTGGTCAGAAAAATAAGAGCATGTGTGCCCTATGGAGAGCAAGAATCATAGCAACAACATTTCATCATCAGGTTAGAAGAAATATTCGTATGTGTACAGTTAACTTAAATTCCTAGCATCTTGTCTTTCCACTAATTCTTGCTGTTAACATTTTGCTTCATATTTGTTCACTGCTTCATTAATTGTTGTAATGGCAAATAAAAATAAAGGTGGAAGAAAATTTTAGAGGTCATCTAAGACATCGCTCAACTTTTAAGGGAATTGACTGACCTTTCGGGTTGGGAGGGAACATAAATCAAATTGATTAATTGATTTAATCAACTGACAAACCGATTGGAATGTGTTATTTCTTAACATCCATCAGGAGAGATAGTTGTGTAATTAACACTAATGAGCTATTTTACAGACTCATGTTTGCATTCCTATAAATAAAATTACAAATGCAGTTAATACAAACATTTTAACACAGGTCTCAAATCTGCATCTCTGTAACGGCTGACTGCCTGAAGCATTCAATTCATGGCAGTGCTTTCATGGACCATCTTTGATACTTCATTGACCACAAGCCCATGAGTGACAGACAATAATTCCAGTGTAATCCACGCTCCTGCCCCAAGACAAAACCGACAGCATCTGCACTGTTTCCCAGCTTGGTACAAATATCCTGTTTGTTGATTGATGATTTCAAGTAATACTAGTGTATGTATAAATATTTGTGCTAATACCACTCAGAAGACTGAGATCTCTCCCTTCTACAGGGCAGGACCAGCCTTTACATCTGCAAGTCATTTGGGTATCTCCTGCTGGATTTCTCAACAACTTCAAGAAGCGTCTAGAGGCATCATTCTTTCTTCCTATGACAGTCATCTTCAAGAGAGCCTGCTGTCAAGACTGATACCAATAGTATCTGTAGTACTGTAATTATTTAGATGGGTATATGTTGAATTTCTGGATGAAACAGCAACATGAAATCATGCACATTTAATGAACTAATTTAGATTATAGATCTCAGGCTTAGAAATACAGTATTAAGACTCTAGACTTGAGAAACACTTTGTAGAGGATACATTCAAATTACCATGGAGTCCTAGCCTTTAAAATCTGGGTTAATTTTTGGCTGGCCAGAAAAACTACTCCTTTTTCACATCTGCAGAGCTTCAAGGCAATCAGTTTTGTTCAAGCTTGCTTTTAAAATATTCTTAGGTTGAGAATTTTTTTTAAATAAACTGAGGTGTGATGGAAGTGAGTTGTACTGGACATTTGAATAGAATCTTAACCAAGATGTCTGCTACCAAATGATTGACAGCATAGCGAGGACTAAAATGCAGCCACACAGTCTCTCAGTGGCAATAAAAACTGAAGTCATAGTTTTGAAATCTGATGGAACACTGTCATCTGGTGGCAATTTGAAGAGAGTACAAACAGACTCTAATCTGGGGTTTGTTCCACAGGCTTCTTCCATTTGAAGAGGTTTATTTTAATAATCAATTAATTTGCTTTACATTATCTAGAACCCAGCCCAAGGTCTAATTGTTCACATCATTAAAAAGGAAGCTTGGCATCACAGATCCTGCTAGTTAAGCTAGAAATACATTACCACAAATTATAACTTATACTGGAAGCAATGCCTTAATATTTCGGTTCTGTGGACAGTCACAGGCTCCTGCAGCAACCCAGCGAAGAGTTTTTACTGGGCACAGAGCAAATTTCTGCAGAAACTTCAGAGAAAGATGTGGAAGTGATTAGAAACCTAACAAAAAGAAAAATTCACATGCTACATGCAGGTTGTATCTTACTTAGCAAACTGCTGAGCAGGCATCTGTCTTACCGATTCAATCAGTAAGTGTGGCTGGGAGAACTCATATAAACGTTTTTAAACATGAAAAAGCAGCTCAGCCATTTAGGTTTTCTAACAGTAAAGAGACATTATTATTGGAAATATTTCTGGTTTCTAATTTCAGGTAATTATTTGTCAGAGGGAAACCAGTAGGTCTCAGTTAAGATCTCAGCAGAGAACTTTATGACCAAATACGTACCTGCATACCTGCTATTGGGATAAACGCTAGGGCTGTACAATAACCCACACAACAGCCCAAAAGAACTGTGTGTGAGCCTGACAAAGTCAGTTTTAGGTCCATAAATTGGACAGAAATGTACATGGACTCCTACATATATGGTCTCAGCAGCAGCAGCTTGCTACCAGGAGCTGCTGGTCCTGACTGAGTTCAGACCCCGAGGGGCTCAGCCTGTCCGAAAGTCTGTCTCTCAGACTGTCACAGTCCCTGGTGCACACTGCTCGGGGACCTGCCAGCAGGCTGGTTTGGAAATGAGCAGTTTACTGCCCTCTGGACCACCGCTAAACTCTAGCGTGTAGGACCCTAGCAAGCTGCGGGACTGACTGATGCCTTTTATTACGTTTACTGAAGGAACTCAGCAAGTGATAACAAGTAATAAGACAGGGCAAGAGGTAATGGCTCTCACCAAAGGATCCAGGGTGATGCAAGTGCTCTGAATGCATCACAAGCAAAGCATGCTTGCAGCTCTGACAATACGAATGCACGTAAATTCAACTGTAAATGGAAAAAACTCTACATATTGAAGAGTTCCTCCGCATACTCGGAATAGCATGGAAATAAGAAGCAGCAGAATAACCAGGGCTGGACACTCAGCTGTGCTGAGCAGGGAGATGGAAGAGGAACAGGTAGCTCCAAGCCAGCCAATTCTGTAATGTAAAACCATACAGGTACTTAAAAGAATGATACACTATTACCTGTAGATTTATTAAAATAGGCTTCAGTTCTAAGCATTTGTAGTTTGCTCTTGCTACAACGGAATGGATAGGAAAAACAATTTTGATAGAATAGAACAAGCATCAAAGGATTAGTCTTTACATTTTTATTGCGGTAGGACAAATGCTGAGGTTCTTACTTGGATTCTATTCACACAAACTTTTGCTGCCTGGAATTAGAGGTTTGTGGGACAGACAGAAAGATAACTAGATAAGTTAGCCCTACATTTGTAGTTTAAATTTCTGGCCTTGACCATATACACAAGACTGTTTGCTGACAACTAAATCCCCTCTGGTAGAATTAGGTAGTTATCATTAATGGTCTGGTCACAGCAGGAACATGGGCGGAGGGAGAGCTATGCAGTTTATCACTTGATACTGCTCTCTGGCAGGATGACCACATTTTTCACTGGCAAGAATAGCTTTAAGAATTTGTATTTAACTTTCCCTGCTAATGATGAAGCTGGTAAAGTTTCAAATTAAGCTTAATTATATAGGATACAGCTCAGTTCTTATGCATGACATTCAGCCAGGACTTTAAGACTGAATGCAGTCTGTTACTAGTTACTATTTGCTCTTTGTTTAAGCACAGAATTCATTCCTTGTCTTTGCAGTTAAGCTGTCGAGGCTGCCTATAAATTAAATTCACCAATCCAGAGGAAGCAGTAGCAACCTAACAGCTACATCAAACTCAAAATATAGCTGACAAAATTAAATGTTAAATGAATTGCTGCCAAGAATAACAGTGGTAGCCACCATCTTAAGCTTACAGGGAAGGATTCAAGAGCCCTGAATAACAGTTGTGACAGGATGGATTCTAGTTACCTATGTTGACATCCTAAATGATATTCTGGTCTGTCTAAAAATCAATGCACTGTTGTGGAGGTGATCAATCCATTAGCCATCTGATGTGGAGAAAGAGACACTTGTCTTTAGTCTAAAGCTCCTTGCAAACCAGTCCAAGACAGACAGGCACCTGAGCATCACTTCACTGTGTCCTGGTAATCAGGGCACCCAGCTAGAATGGGAGACAGATAAATTTAACTCACTTTGAGGTCAGCCAAAGCTGGAAGCCAGTGCTGTGACTGATGGACCAGTACACCAGAGACAAGCAATAGCCTCACCATCACACGGGCTGGCTCCCATCAGGACAGACATGTGCAAGATTTTACAGTTTCCCACATTGTAAACCGAGAGCTAGGTCTCTCCTCAGAAGAGCCAGAGCATCCTCAGGAGGCACCTCAAGTCCACGTGCTTCCAGGGGAGCAGGAGGCAGGTACATCTGTAGATCGGCACCAGGAGATGCGATGTGTCTGAGCGAGGGCTTCCTCACCGGCTAAGAGGAGGGGGCTGTCTGGTTCCTGTCCCCACCTTCAGCCCAAACAGCTAAAGCTGATGAATTAGCACAAATGCTAACGACCGAAGCCAGGCAGATCAGATTCCCACCATTTCCTCATTTATTGCTCTAAGGAAGGTTTGAAATAAACAGTACCCTTTTTATTGTTATTTCAGCCTCACTGGCACTAAGTAATTTGCAGGCAGAAGGGAAGAGCAGAGAGAAGGGTGAAACCAAGTCCACAGTTTTAACATGCTGGTCCTTTCCTTGCAAAGTCACCATATTACTCAGTCCTGGGTTTTGCCCTGTAGTTTGCCCCAGGCTCCCAGTGTTTTCCAGCACTGTTTTGAATAACTACTTTACAGTAGGAACTGCAAATTCATTTAGGCCAAGGGTCATTTGTTACTCCTCAGGGAAAGAATATATTCAAACTATAAAGCTATTGCCTCCTCTCCTTGGCCTGAAGGATCCCTAAGGATCTGCTCTTCTACTCAGACAAGAGACAGGAGGGGGACTGACCCTCTCCCATCCCTGCACAAGCCGCTCTGCAGGGAAGTGGCTCCCTGTGCCTCTAAGGGTTTTTGGGAGAGGAACAACAAACCAGCTCTACTCAGGTATTTCCCTCTTTCAAGCATTGCGCCGCCTTCACTCAGCCCCTTAGACAACTTCACGTGGCTGCTAGCAGCACCGTTAGGCAGAGGCAGGCAATATCTGAAATTTGAATGAGCAATCCCAGAGCAGACTTACCTGCTCCTGCCGAAGTCTTGGATTCCCTTGGACTCCCCTACCACTTTTCCAAGTGTCTGACTAGCTGGCAATCTGGGACTTCATATAATCATTTGAAGGAAGGTCTTGAGAAAGTACACGGAGAGGAAGGAATACAATCTGAATGCCTCGTGTTGCCCCTTTCCTTTTAACCCTTGACTCTTGAGCAGGATGGCAGGGTAGAACAGCTTCCTGCAGGTAAGTGAAGTTAGAAAGTCAGAGTAGTGGAGAAGAAATAAATCAAAGATGAAGACAGAGAGCAGAAAAATCAGATTCCTGTCCCCAGAGAGATGGAGAGGGAAAAAGATATATTCAACAGCTAGCTGTCCTTCCGATGCCGATGTGACAATTACTAAGCTGCAATAACATCAGGTGAAAAGAATACAGTATCAGCTGCCATGGAAAATGATGACCACAGCAGCCAGTCTGTAGGCACAGGGCTGGAAACACTCAGGAATGTTCCGAAAGCGACCTCAGCCCACTGACAGCATGAGGAACTGTAAACAAGGTCGTGTTGACAGATCCTGTTACTTGTCCAAACTGTACAAGGTCATTACACAAGCAATTGTTATTCCTGAAGAAAAACTAGTTAGTGTAGAGCAGCATTTGATAGAAAATATGCAGGAGATCAAATGAAATTTAGGGGAACCTACCCTGCCTGGAACAATAGCAATAGGCTGGTAAAAGTCAGGAATTTTTCACAGCCATATCCCAAACACAGGTGAGATGTCAAGTAACTTAAGGAAAGCATGTAAAATACGTACATTAATTGGCTGGAGGTTGGGGGTGTGCATGTGTGTTTTGTTTTTAAACAAACCCTTCAAATGAAGGAAAAACAAGTTGCAAAGACAAACTTGGGACACAGAAAAGAAAAACAGATGAAGGGTACTTCATACATGAGACACAAACAATTGTTCAGCAAACAACTTTTCTTGCCTCTGGCAAGGAAATACAGTGGATGATAATGAGATTTTATATGTCCTTATTATTGATGTTAGTACAATCAAGCAAAAAAAGTGTTTATAAAACTTGGAAAAGCATCCACTGTATATTTGATGACAGCCTAAAAGCCCATATGAATGTTAAGAAAGCAACAGAGTCCTGGCAGATATGCTAGGCTACAAAGATTCCTTTGGCTTAAAATACAAGCAAGAACAAGAAAAACATAAAGCTAAAATTAAAGTCGGCATAGACAGCACAGAAATTAATGCTTTCAGGTGAAGCACATGAATTCAACTTAATGACATTGAACTGAGGTCAAAACAGGTCCCACAAAAGATATGAAAAAGATACATGCGCTCTGGAAAGCTGCTGAAGGTTTACTATGTTATGTTGCTTTCCAAGATAAGAAAGTCAGGTAAATTAAGAAATGAGTTGCCACCAAGACATCAGCTACTTTTATATATCTTGTTTCCCAACATTTTGCTACATGACCATTTGGGCAGAGAGATTGTGTGCTATCTCCAAATACCTTCGTCAAACTGATAAGGCACTCAGAGCCAGAATCATCAATGCTTTATGATGGTTTATCATTTATATTTTTTGAAGTAGGGGTAACTGTGTATTATGCATCTATGGGGTCCGCACTATTAAATACTAGTTGGATACATCAGCATCTGTTCTTGTTGGAACTATAAACATTACCACCTAAACATCCAATCTTTATTCTTGGCCCTCTCTCTTCTTCCAGAAAACCTTGCCATGAGGTCGTTGAATAAAACTGTTATATGTCAGCTATGAAAGCCACATTAATAAAATAAACTTGACACTACACTGAGGTTATCTCCCTTCTTGACTGTATTATAACTCATGACAAACAACATGATTGCTGTCATTGCAGCTAATTTAACAGCAGCTTTTGCCTTTCAGAGAACTGAATGCTTGCTTCTCTAAGTTAAGGTTTTATTTGATTTTTCTTGCACATTTAAATCATTTAAGCAGTATGACTTTCTTTGATCACATAGAGCTTTTCACATCAAAGGGAGAAAATGCAGTCCTTTCTGCCAAGACTCTAACCGAGCTGCTCCCCATTCACGGTAGTTTACTCACCTCCAGTCGAGGGGGATTTTTTTAATATATATAGTCTGCAAGAAGATTCTCACAGCTGTTTAACTGCAAGAGTACTGATTTCTTCTCAGGGGTTGGCTAGCTGGTCTTCCTATCTGTCACCTGAGACAGCACTGCAATTAAGTGAAGCGTGGGTGTATACCACAGCTTAAGCACTTTGGTCCCTCATTCAAAGATCTGGCAAAATAACTAGATGCAACGGTGTAACAGTGTGCTCCCCCCAACCCCCAGCCTGATCGTTATCTCTCATAACCCTCCCCAAGCAATAACCACCCACGGTGGTCATAACGGGTACATGTAGTCATGATGGCAGCATCAGGGTTCAACATGGTTTTGAGGAGACAGATAACAACACAATAGCCAAGGGCTAACTTGAGCAATGCTGGTTCTGTGGTCAATATGCAAATATGGCTCTAGGTCAATCATCTTACCTTCATAAATAGTGAACAGCCCAAGAGCCCTTTGAGGTCTCCTGAACGGCAGCGGGCTGCACACCAGGATCTCCCCTTGAGTAGGGACGCCCTCAAGGTTACTCCTCAAGGTTCAGAGATTCCTTGCCACAGATCCTTGGTAAGTGACTAAGACCATGCTAAACTTCGAAATCTTAGCTAAGTGATATAAAGGATTGATTGCGCATATATAATCCTTTAGACATAAACCATTGACCATGTCTGGGACTAAGGTTGGATCCAGCCGCACCTGGACTCCTCTCTGAGGAGTTTAGAAAGCAAGGGGATCCTTTCTGAAACCTTGACTCAACAGGAGGGTCTCCTTGACAGCTCTGTCTGACCCTGTCCTCTACGCAGTAAATAGCCAAGTGAGCCTGGCCATCTCAAAACTTGTTAAAACACTGTCTCATTTACCATCAAACTTTGTTAAATCCCTGGTTTATATCAATAAATGTATTGCTGCTTCTCTCTACGAGTGAAGTGTATCACTCCATCTGTGACAAACTGACTCAGAGATGTTACTGATATTAGCATACAACACTGATCATAAGATCAAGGGGTAGCTCTAGGTGGAAGGGACCACAGGACATCTCTAGTCCAGCCTCCTGCTCAAGCAGGGCCATCTGTGACATCAGACCAGGCTGCTCAGGGTTTGACACAGTTGGGTCTTCAAAACCTCCAAGGATGGAGCCTGCTCAACCTCTCTGCGCTGCCTGCTCCAATCTTTAGCTGTCCTCATGGAGTTCCTTATATCCAGTCAGACAACCTTCCCACAGATCCTGGGAGGCTGCTGTTGGCTAGTCCCAAAATCATCTCTTCTCGAAGCTGAATGAGCCATAGTCTGTCAGCCTCTTTTCGCAGGAAAACTGCTCCTGCATGACCAGCTTGCTGGTTCTCTTCCAGACTAGTTCCAGCTTATTACCATCTTTTTTGTACTGGCGTGGAAGGGGAAGCAAAGCTAGATGCAATACTCAGATTTGATCAAACAAGTGCTTATCAATGCTTATATATCACTGCTTATCTTATCAGTGCTTATAAATACTTAAAGGGAGGGTGCCAGGAGGATGGCACCAGTCTTTTTTCAGTGGTGCCCAGTGATAGGACAAGAGGTAATGGGCACAAACTTGAACGTAGGAAGTTCCATCTAAACATAAGGAGAAACTTCTTTCCTTTGAGGGTGGCAGAGCACTGGAACAGGCTGCCCAGAGAGGTGGTGGAGTCTGCGACTCTGGAGACATTCCAAACCCGCCTGGATGCCATCCTGTGCAACCTGCTGTAGATGACCCTGCTCTGGCAGGGGGATTGGACTAGATGATCTCCAGAGGTCCCTTCCAACCCTGCTGATTCTGTGAAGTGCTGAACAGGGGGATTAATCACTTCCCTGGATCAGGCTATGCTCCTGCTAATGCAGCCCATGACACTGTTGCCCTTCTCTGCTGTCAGGGCACGCTGCTGCCCATGCCCAGCTTGCTCCCCAGCCAGTATTGCTGCAAGGATTTATTCCTTCCCAAAGTTATTCCTTGCTTTTGTCCTCCTTGAATTTCATATCATTTAGCCTTTGCCTGACTACAAGATCCCAGGAAAAAAAAGTTAATTATCCAGTTAGAGTACTCAGTAGTGTTGCTTGCATAAGAATAAGTTTTATATATGATTTTCTTCTGAAAGAAAAAAATACCATTTATGCAAGACTTCCAGTGACTGGAGACTCAAAACAGAGGTTGCACTTCATAGGAAATTCCTGTACTTTGGGCAGACATCCAGCTGTACCTAGAGCTACTCTAGTAGAAAGTGCTTCCATCTCTTTGGCCAAAGTGGAAACCAAAGCTGTTCAAATATTTATCTCCTTCAGAAGTGATAAGCAAGAGTGCAGTACCTCTTTAGTTTTATACCCCAAAAGACCACACGTTCAGAGTGGCAAGGGAACTTTTTTTTTTTTTTTTGCTTTCATTCAATACTAACCATACCATATTGTACCCAGTCCTAAGTACCTCTCAACATCTTGTCTTAGAGAGCTACCAGCTGTGCTGGCAGTTTGTCTATAACCCTCTAAGCCATTGGGGAGCCTAGACAATCCATCTCTTACACACTGAAATACCACGTAAAACCACTTCCTTTTGACTTAGTCACAAATAGGTTCCTCCAGACAAAATCTTAAATAAAATTCTTTCTCTATATTTTGTATTAAATAGGGGTAACTAAGGTTGCCTGCGTTGCCTTGCTAGTGGAAAGAAGCCTATGACCTGATTTGGGAATTACCCCTCAGTGCTGTTACTGCAAGGCCATCAGACTCACAGCTGAATGGCTTCTTCTCTCCCTGCCCTTACTTAGGGGAAACAGTTATGTCTTAGAAGACCCTAGACCGCTAAAATCAGTTTGGTAGCCTGACTTAACCTTCTGCTCCTGGAGTGCCTGATACTAGAGATGCTGGGGCCTGTCATGAAAGCACACCTGAACCAGTGGGGTTCCCAGCAGGAGCTGTGCCTCTGCATCTTAATGGCAGTGGGGAGGCTGTTGGAAAACAGTCGGCTCACTCCAGGGAAATTTTCTTCACGCAGAGCAAAAGTGCACAGTCCTTGACCAACGGTGCAATTTCACAGACAAGAGCATCAGCGACTCCTCATGCAGGGCAACCACATGTTTAAACTCAACAAGCTGCATCTGAAACCCAGATAAGTTTATGGGTTGGCTAGATCCGCAGGCAGCTGTAATCATCAGTATAAACAGGCTTTCAAACAACCAAGTAATTAATGATTAAGTGTCATTAAATAAGTAATCCACAATGCACTGGATAGAAGGAGCAGGCAGAGAGGAATATCCTAATGCACAGCAGGTCCTCTGTCAGTTTTGATCTCTGGATATTGATCCAGCAGCAGAGATCCTGGCTCACTATATTTAGATCTCAGACACACAATGCTTAAGCTGCCATATGCCATGACTAGGGTTGGGAACTTCCAAAAAATAATTTCTAAGTACAAAGGATGTGTGTCTTTAATCAGTTCCTCAACATCTGTTTCATAACATTGCATAACTTATCTGTGTGGTTCATCAGTTTAGTTTCTCCTCTTTGCAGCCATTGATCAACCAAGACATTGACAAGTTAATAACTTTGTTTTCTTCTTACCATACCCTGTTTGGAGTGTTTTGTTTTGACTCTTGTGACTAACCAAGTGAATACTAGGATTCTGCTTTGCCCCAGGAAAGTGAACGGAAATCTGTAGTTCCAGGTTTTGATGAAATTTGTACTAGATGTTTGCAGGAATGTCTAAGAGAACTCTGCATCAGAATTAACTTTTCTTTTAAGTTAGTCACATTACAATTTACCCTTCCAAATACTCAAAATGAAAGTGCCCCTCATGCGCTTACAAGCGCCACATCCTACGATGAGATCCAGCAGCTCTTCACAGATATCAGAGCTGTGCCCTAGCCAGACGCCACAGGGAAGGTGGGAATGGAAAGGGACTAAGCAGACATCTCCCTTTCCCAAGGGAGGGAAACTCAGGCAGACAGCAACCAGTCCCCAGGAAATCAGAGCTAATTTACAGATACTTGCAGCTTAAGAAATATTACCTTGACTTTTGCAAAGCCAGGAATAATCCCAGAATCTAACATGGGAAGATGTAACAAAAAACATACTGTCAGAAGATCAACTATTTCATAAAATCATAGAATATAACCACTTCAGCACTATTAAGAAATAACGAGTAGTTGAGAAGGCTGTTTCAGATTGAATTTGCATGGCATGCTTATTAACACCATTAGTCACAAAATCTCCATGGGACCTGCATGCAATTTGACATCCCATCTGAATGTCATTGGCTGTAGAGACAGCCTTGTCAAGACTCTGACAGATTATGACCACCCCTTCTCTCTGCCAGCATCTGCTAAAATTAGAGAGACAAAACACAAGATCAAGTTCTGCTTGCCAGCAAAGCCCCCTAAGATATGTGCTGTCATCTCAAAGTATGACTGGCCCTCAGGAAGCAGAAGCAGCACAGTAGTTACAGACCAGTATTAAAGCAGGTCCAGTATACATAGCCCAGCTGTATATCTCCAAGACAAGCTTTGGCATTAGGTTTGTCTCACACTCTCCTCTCCTCTTTCCTGCATTTTCACCACATCATCTTCCCCCCATGTCCCCAGAAAAGAACAACCCCAAGCATAATATCTTTGTGGGTTTGCAATGTGGAGTCTAGCGCGTTGCTATGGCTATAGCGTCAAAGTGTTCTTTTAGATCACTTAACAGAGCTTGCAAAAGCACATATGTGACTAAAAGCACAAGGTAGCATTTCAGTCAAGTTAAAGGATGGAAGTTTAAAAAAAAAATAAAAATCCTTCCATAATTCAGCTGCAGAACTTGTGGGCAAGCCGCTAGCAAGATTCAGGCAGCTGGATATTTCTATGAATACCCAGAACTTCCTTTAGTTACATATTTAGTTACAGCCATTACATATTTTACACTGTTACATTCTCCATTTCAGGATTTAAGCTAAACCTAAAGACCAAAATGGGATTTAATAATGTACATCAGCATTTCATACATCTTCCCATGGATCATTTTTACTGGCTACATCCAGGGATGAGATGTTGAATAATATGGATTTCTGGTATCACTGGCTCAGGGTCAGGAATACTCTGATTTTCTATACCTCAGAACATCTGCACAATGTGGAATGTAGAGGTACTTATAGTTACACTTTTACAGGTAGGAAAATAAATGCACAGAAATGAAAGAATTTGTTAGCTTCATGCAAATAACAAGCAGAACAGAGGACTGAGGAGTTAATTTTCAAACCTCAGCTCTAACCTTTTCTTAAAAGCAATTCAAAAGCCCAGCGCTGTGATGTACTTCCATGCAGAAAATGATTGAGATGACTGAGGGTCTATTTCCAGCCTGGTTTATGTGCAGCTTGTGCTGAAGTCAAACTTCTGCAGATGTCCCTAAACAGGACCACATTTCAGTGTGTTTTGCTGCACACAGAGTAAACTACCCTTCTTATGCCTTAAGCCCTCTGTTTACTTCTTCTTCCCGTTACCCTTTGATATCAAATTAAAATACAGCTCTAAGTGTTGCACGCAACTTAACACTTCCACGTGTCTTGTCCTTTCAAAGGAGACGCTATTCAGAAAATACACCATGCCTGTGTTCCAAACATCACTCCTCTTAAGGCCTTCCAAAGTTACCTGCAAGCGCAGAGAACGTGATGTTAGTCTTTCCTACCTACACATTGGAAGAACAGCAGCAAAACTTTCTGGTGTCCCAACAGAGCAGTGTTTAGGCTTTTTCAGCTTGACAGCACACCACAGTTTGCTTGGACAACCCTGCCCTAAGCACTTCATCCAAAGTATTTGATTCTTGTCATCCTGATGAGATGAACCTGGATCTCAGTTCAGCTAGTCACTGCACCAGCACTGGATTACAGCTGTAGCACAACACAACAGGCACATCTGCTGTTCAGGATCAAATGGTGTCCAGGTGCGGTTACAGGCAACTGTGGAACAGTTGCTAATCAAACTTCACTTGAAGAGGCTTTATTTTTCCCAAAGAGTTATGCAGACTTTATCCACTAGATTTCAAAAGTCAAAGCCTCAGGCTTGCAAGAAGGATGCTAAGCACTACTAGATAGAGCATAATGTCTTGCCTAGCAGCATCCAGAAATACTTCTGCTGCCAGTTGTATGCAGCTCTAAGAAGAATAAGAACTTAAAGGAGCAATACATCCTAAAGAGCACAATGAGCACAACGTAGCTTTGCTATCAACAGTAAGGGGGATCAACTCGTAATACACAACCCTTAAAAAGGAGCGAGGAGAGGGGTGAACATGCCATACAGTGCTTTGAAGCCAGCTTCAAAAATGGATGACAGCTGGCAAACGGCAATTCAGTTTATAGCTTGTTCAGCAGGTGTAAATCATTTTTTTCCTCACCTTTTATAGCTTTCAAGGATCTACAGATGGTTTCTAAAACCTTCAAATCTATCCAGTCCTTGAAAATTGAAGCCACTCAAAGTTAAGGTGTATGGACTCAAAGCTTTGATTTCATCTGGCTCAGATAAGCTGTAGTAGTGCAGGTTTAATTAGCATGTGAGTTCCTAAGGGAAATAAGGCCCTTTATAGTTCTTATTTCAATGAAAACTGCATGCCAGATGCTATGGAAATCCACATGATCTGTGCCAAAAATAGGAAAGGAAAATAGAAGAATAATTATTACAACAGAAGTTTCAATGGGATCTTGGTACTTTCTGCTTTTTTGTGATTTCAAAAAAATTAGGCATGCACACTCAGTTTCATGAAAATAACCAGTGACTTTTCACCAACTTGAAATTTTCTTTAAGGCTTTAGGTTTTGCCAAGAGCCTGTATGTCCCTTTTCATACGACTAAGGGCAGAGCCAGACAGCTGTGCACAGCCTGCATGAGCTTCCAGGACACCCTCCTGAGGTTCGAATGCCCCATGTCAGATTTTGTCAGCTGGCTCCGTATTTCCACTTTGACTTGTAGCAGACACTGCAGGTAACACAGAAGTAACCCCAGGTCCCATGAGCAAGTCAGACCATCCCGTTCATGACCTCAGGGCTCACAGACCCTAAATGAACAGGGCACTATCAGGCTTCTTTGCCTTGTTGGAAAGCGTGAAGGGTCAGAGAAGTCTCATTCCACCATAGGAAGAAATCTATGCAATACTCCAGTACTGATTTTGCCATAGCAAGAGGACAAATCTGTCACAGCATATCTACATACATCATTTCTTACATTACTTAGGGGACTATAAGGGCCTGATAAACTTGGTCCTAAACCAGTTCCTTCCTTGCCCTTGATATTGTTTATTGCCAAAAAAACCCAACAAAACAGTAAGGGCGAACTAAATAATTTGCAATTCTATTATACACAATGTAGCTATATGGAATGGAAAAGTAATCTGGAAAAAATTCACAACTGAGATAGAGTTCTTATCTTCCACTTTTATTATGTAAAAATTCTCTAGAGTTATTTAATGTGTACTTCAGGAAAGCAGAATGTTATAGCACGTATTGAAGTACATGGTAAGATTTTTGTCTGTTTCTAGGCCAAAAACTATGGACACAGAGAAGTTCTTACACAGGCTAACAGAGGAAATAGTAGAGTCTGCACAGAGAGAACACCTGTGTTGAGCTACCTGCTCTCAGTGCCAAAAGAAATTGTTGATCATTAAATGATCATGTTATTCCCCTGCCTGGAGAAGCTCACAGTACAAATAGCCATAGCAATATAACACACTGGTATCCTGGAGGAAGCTGCTCATCCATGAAGTGTATTTAGGCAGGAGTTTAACAGCATTTAGACTAAAGTATGCTAAGACAGACATGTCACCAAGGCAGGTGTTTCGTCAGCTTTCCTTAAGCAATTCCAAATGGCTTTTAGCATACAAGCACACGCAATTCATATTAAGTATAAGTTGGGTGCCACACAAATCCGATCTAAACTTGCATGCTCCAGTTCACTTCTGGTTAATTTGGAAGGAGATGCTTAGGTTGCTTCAGGAGAGCTCACTTGTGCAGGATCCTTTATCACAGTTCTGCGAGTTCATCTTGTCCCACATTTCCTGAGCTCAGCTCCAACCACAGAGGCTATTGCCCGCAAAAGGAAGGTGTTGCTCTCTCACAACAGAATATTTCCCTCTGGTATCAGAGAGTTCCTCCAAGCAAGGATCTGCATAGGCAGTAGCAACACTTCCTGCAGTTTCCAACACTTTTTGACTTGCGCACACATAGCCTTTCAGCCTGTTTTTACCCAAGGTTTTAGGGCGTTTGGTAGAGCAGGGAGCATGCCTTCTTCCCTCCGTCTCTTGGAGGGTAAAATGGGCGCAGATACCCCAGAACAGGAAAGTATCAAACAAGAAACATCAAACAAGAAGATCCAGGTGAGCAATTCTCCAGGTGTGGGTAACCTTTACCAGGGTACCAGGTAGCTAAAGGTTAGTGCAAATGCCCACTGCAACTCTGCATCTGCAGCCACTAGCACCACATAACAAGAACTTAAACATAATTAAAAAGTTATTTCCCAATTCTGTCCTCCAAGACTGAAAATAAGAGAAATTATTATATTCTTCTAAGGTAACTTTAAGGTCATTTATGCAAATATTAGCAGGATTTCAGTAGGAGCAGAGGATGGAGAAAGAAATAATGAGTATGGAGGAAATGGAGATGGTAGTAGTCCAAGGATGCAACAGGAAGCAAGGAGGAAGTCCCAGAACCTGATAGACAACTTAAAGCTCAGGAGGTTTAAAAAAGTCCCCATCTAGACTGTTGCCCTGGGAATGGTGCCACAGCTTAGCAAGAGGTCTCACTGTCGTGGTTAGTTACACATGGTAAAAATATATGCAGTCCTCCAGTTGTATTTCAGCAATTCCTGACCAGTTTGCTGCACAGGTGTTATTAAAAGCTCATATGCCTGCTGTCTTCATACCATTCAGCAGATGTTCTTATTTTGTATTGCTGTTCTTGGCTTTGCCACCGGTTGCAGTTCCTGGATGTAGGCGATCCTCCATATTACATAATGCTGCTGAGTTTCTTTACATATTCACCCCCAAACGTAGCCATTAGCCTTTTGGTCGCACATGTCAACAGCAAGCTCAGCTGCCAGTACAAGGATCAAAGCAAGCACAACACTTAGCTTGTCTTGGCGCTTTGTTTCAGCCCTACGCTGAGTCTGAGGCAAAACCAGCTCACGTCCACTTTCCCTCATGTTAATTAACAATTGCAGTGATTCCTAAAGACTAATAGATTGTTTTGGGTTTTTTTTGTCTAAAGTGCTATTTCAGTTGCAGCACAATGGAGAAAGCCAATATCAATTCTTCATTACCATTGGTCTGAACAGGACAGGGTGACAGCACCTCTTTGCCTCCTGATTGCTGCCACCACAGGAAGCGCTGGAGAGATAAACAGGCCAAAGCTCAACATCCCTAACACTTCTTCACATTCTATTCACCAGCAACACCCGTAGCAATCCCTCTCTTTAGCTTTTCTCCAAGCACTTTCCACAGCACAGGACAATAATTTCTGGAGCTCTCAGAACTCCTCAGATGCTTACATCCATAACCAGATCTGGGACTGATCTGTCCCACAGCAGGATGCCATCAAGTCCTCACCCCCCAGGGCACTCAGCTACTCTACATTAAACTAATCACTCCTTTTCTCTCTTAGAGATGGGTTTAAGCACCATACTTATCCCAAACAAGGCCATCCTCTTCCCATGTCATCCATGCTCCCTTGCATTCCTTACCTCACCTCACCACTTCTCAACCCAGGACACTCTTTTCATCCAGACAATTTAACACCAGACCAACACACATACCTCCCTCCTCCAAACCACCTTCTTCATTTGTGCCCTACCTGCCAGCTGCCTTTTATAGCCCCATTGTTATGTTAATTACATCTTTCTGGTGCAGGGATGTGGGCTGAGTGAGTTCCCAAGGTGCTCAGCTGCTTGCTGGGTCAAAATCCCCATCCTTGCAATGCTGCTTACTGTTACAAAAATCCAAGCAAAAGGGGCTTGTTGATAACAGGCAGCATTTGGAGGTGGGATGTCTCCTTCAGTCATCAGTTCTCTCAGGTGTTGAAAACTGGCTGTAGGGACTTCGTCCCAGAACTACTGCAGCAGTTACTCATTGTTATATTCCTTTTCCATCATTTCAGAATAACATTTTTAAAAATCATCAAACAATTCTGTAAGATGTAAGTGTGAATACCCTGTGGAGGAACGGCAGTTCATAAGACTACCTCAGCAGTGACAGGTGAATAATGGACAACTGTGATGCTCGTTGCTGTAGGTAAAGAACTGCCATAATAACTATTGCACACCAAATAAAATCATCTCTGGCTGGAACACCAAATAGGAAAAATCCCAGTTCTGTTGCAGCTATTAATTTTAAAGGGCAAAACAAGAGTTTGGTTCATACTCTAAGAGCAGTCTTGTAGCACAAGGAATGAGATTTCCAGTTTGTCAGAAATTCAAAAGATCTTTTAAGTTTTCCTTCCTAACTGGAATGAAGACTCAGAATTTGGTAACTTCCTGCAGAAAGGAGGTGTTGTTTCAGAAAGTATAAAAAAGTTCATGTGGACTTTTCTGAAATCAAACTGAACAAGGAGTCACCTTGAATCCCCAAGACTTTCTCTGCCTTGCAGTGCCGAGATCCCCCCAGGCAGCCTATCCTGGAGCAGTAACCTTAAAAGCCTGTTTCAGCTCAGGAAATTTCTGCCTCTCTTTGGAGAGCTGAGGTCATCTCTGCAGGGACATGATCTCCTGTAGGCTCCTTCTACAAGTCACATTCATGGCTCAAAAAATCTCCGTCCTCCTACACATTCATTTCAGCTCTAGCACTGAAGTTAAATAAATGTGTTAAGGAGTTATGAGCTGTAACCATCTGAATTCTTCCCTCTGAAGCACAGAAGGTTATAAATGGAGTAGGAAACTTATAAAAGTTTCATGTCCTACCCAAGTCCTTTAACTGGCTGAATACCATGTCCATACAGAGGATTTCTACTTTGGTCTTTGACTCTTTAGCTGTGGACCTGGCATTTTAGCTCTTTCAGTCTCTGCTCGCGTTGGCTGTCAAGCTCCAAGTTGGCCAGAGCCAACTTCATCATATTTTGCAAAAAAGCTTCCTGTCTGTGGCAGTCAGGCTGCTGATCACCTCAACAGTTCATCTTGCTATTCTAGGCCGGAGGTGTTGCAACTGCACTTCCCATCTATCCAACTGTTCCTTCACAAAAAGAAGTTTTTATTGTGCCTGGAAGTATTTTATCTGTTCTTTCTGGGGAACCGCCAAAACCCAAAGTTCCTTCAATCCTGTGAAGGCCAGCTTCAGTACTAGCCTTAACTACTTTTGCAAAGCTTCAAATGTTTCACGTGCTATTTCCTTCTTTTGGATCTTCATTGATTCCTGCAAGCGCTCTCACTTTTTGTCCCACCTCATCTCAACAAGAATATCCCAGGAATATCCCAGTTTCTTTCCTTGCAGACAGGACCACGTTTGGCTGTAACACAAATTCCTGGTACAGTTCCCAGTGCAGCCTCACACTTGTTTCAAGAGTAACGTTTCCCTGTACTCTGTACCTTCGTCTGACGCTGCAGATGATTGACACACAGCATTTCACACACACAGACCATACGCATGGGTGACAGGTGACTCAGACAAGCAGGCATCTCCTCTCCGTTCAGTGACAGAGATATCGGTGGGAGAAGGGACCCAACCCATGCAAATGGAGACAGTGCTCACTTTCTGATGATGGTTTCCCAGTCATTTCTTTCCCACACTCACAGCCTTTGAGAAAGCTGCAGCCTAGGTGTCTGCTGGGTGTCCATCAAGCGCACCTTCAGTCACTGAGTGCCAGGTGGCACTGCCACAGAGAGTGACTCAAGGCTTACATGGAGGATGACAAAAGAATCACTGCACGCCTCACTGTGCAAGGCAAGCAGGGAACTCTGCCCACCCAGACAGCTACAGAAAGATCAGTTTTGTTGATCTCCACCACACCTGATACTGCCCACAGGCACAGTCCCAAGAGATGCTGCTCCTCTGAGGAACAAACCATGCACAGGACCATCTGCATACAGATTAGCAGAATTCTCTGGCCTCCAGGAGTTTTTGCACCCATCCACCTGCCTCTGGTCTTCAGACCCGAATTCTCTGTTCCTTGCTAGCCTTGCCAAACGTCTCCTCTTTTTCCATCAGTTTCTCTTAGCTGCCTCTTTCTCCCTATTCCCTTGGTCATTGTCCTATTGGGCAGGTCAATACCAGGCTGTTGCTTACCAAAACCACCTCAGACACAACAATCACTCCCTCCTGTGCTTCCCACCTCTTGGTGACAAAAACAGGAGAAGTCCCATCCAGCTGGGGCCTGTCCACCCTTTCACCACCCTGCTCGGAAAGCCTGTGCTTGAGCACCCTTTCCAGGGAGATAAAGATGGCTCTTGGGGTCAGGCTTCCCAGCAAGAGTATTGTGCTGGGAAGGACATGCACACGCCTGTACAATCTACCCAACATCCTTGCAGGTGCAAACTAGCGAGGGAAGAGGGAAAGGGCTCTGCAGCCAAAGGGTTAGCCGCCACCTCCCAGCTCTTCTGAATCCCAAACCACATCCCATTGTCTTCTCCCAGGTCATTCCCCAGCCTCTCGGAGGCTGCCCGCTTCCAACATAAGCTACCTGGTGGTCCTTGGACACGTGGAGACTCTGCCCACGCAGTGGCTGAGCACAGATGAGTCAAACACCTGTGGTCCGTAGGCGGTAAGGGCAAAACACCCCTAAGCACAGGGCACTCGCCCTAGAGAGCAGGTACGTGTTTTAAAATACAGAAATACCTAACTGCTGACTGCTTTTTATGTTGCCAGACGAAAGCAGCCATGGGGGCCTCGCATGGAGTCTGCTGGCAAGACGCGAGCCCAGACAGTCAGCCCACTCTTCCCGGCGCTGTGGGGACCTCCTGCCTCAGAGACTGGAAAGCAAAGGAGCGTAGGATGCAGGCCAGCCCTTGCTGGGGCCAGGGCTCATGGCGAACGGTTGGCCCTGCACACTGGAGCTGGGACACAACACAACGAGTCCCTAGCTTGAGCAATGCTTATTCACCGGAGCCAGCTCAGATTAGCCACAAATTTAAACACTGAGGTGATGTCTATACAGCTGGGCAGATAAGCTCAAAGCAAGCTGCACTTTCTCTGCTGGCCAAGAGAAATGGGGTACAGCCCCATCCCAGGGGTACACTCATTTAGACAGAGGTCTCCCCACTGTTGGGGCCACCTGGAATCTCTCTGAGTCTGTTAGGCTTCAAGGAAGTCCATATGGGAGGAGTCTGAGGCAGATAACCCAGAGACGGACAGGCTATGTGGTGATGTGGCCTTTAAAGGCAATGAGGACCAAAAAGTGACTCCACGGTGTCTCAGCTGTGAGGTGCTCTGCAGAATTTATAGCTCGCAGAAATGAGCACCAGTCCCCCGGGGCTCGCTGCACGCCTCCTCGAAAGTCTCCGTCACCACAACACGTACAATTGTGGCTGCGGCAGCCCACCCCACAAAGGCAAAAGTGAAGGGAAAATAAATCACTGTCAGGATCCCCTCTCAGCCTCCACATCCAGCAGCTCCCTCATTACCCAGATCCACCGTTGCCAAGGGATTGCCTTGGGGGGGAGACAGCCCTCCACAGAGGCTGAGGGCATTATAGATGTTCCCTCACCCATCTGCTAAAGGTAAATCCATCTGTTGGGACCCCCTAGGGGCCAGTGAAATCAGGCAGCAAGATGCCCAGCATGCCCAGATGGCTGCTTGACAGAGCTGTGGGGATAAAGAGGGGCCATCAGGAGGCCGCAGAGTGCTGGGCAGCTGGCAACCCCAGTGCACCCATGAGCTGCCGGGTACACTGCCCCATGCCAGGCGTGCTGCTGCACAGACAATCCTGAGGGCCCTCATTCCCATTTTCCTTTGAGGCAGCAGCCATCTCAACTCCGTTCTGCTGCAGGAGGGAGGTCCTGGGTATTGCAGATACACCATCTGCTCTGCCGCCCCATTCCCCAAGCACGTGCAGGAGGGAACAGGCAGCTTGCTGCCCTCTTCCATGGGGAAAGCAGAGAACAGAGCTGGCTTTGTTGTCCAACAGAGACCACCCACTCTGACTTGCTGGCATTGAGGTGGGCTTACAGGTAGGCACAGGTGGTTTCTGTGTGCAGCCTGAGACCCTGCACAGATTACAAGTGTTGTGTCTTTAACGAAAAAGGTTCATGCTGGGAAAAGGGGTTAGTATGAGCTTGGGGACAAGACTTGGTGCTAGCAGCATGCCCTGGGTTTGCCTCCATCCTGCTTGAGTGGCCAAAGGGCAGGACTGTGCTCCAGTGGGATCCTCTAAAATTATTGCTCTTCTTTTCCTCGGGTTTAGGAGAACCCAGAATAGAATCAGACAAAACAATCAATGTGCCAGGTCTCCCTCTGGCAGCATCAGTCTCTAGGAGCACATCGCCCATTAAACGCTTGCCATGTGCCATGCCAGCCATGATGGCAGGGGGACACGATGGGGCTGACGAGCTGGCCACAGCACCGTCGCCCCACACAGCAGTGGCAGCTTCAGACATGCTCATGAAGGTGGCTTAAAGAGCAGATACCCGACATGGCCTCTAAGAGACCTGCTCTGGTGCTCTCAGGGTGAAGTGCTGGGGCACTGGTGAAACTGCATTTCATGGGCAAACAGGCGCAGCTGAGGGCTGAGTTAAAATAACACTTGATTTAAGCCCAAGTTTGTAGGAACGAAGTCTCCGCATGCATTTAAATGATACAATATACATTTTTCTACAGCCTCAATGCAAGATTTAAGTTTAAAAAAAAAACAGTGAATGTCTTGAAATAAGCTTTGCTATCTTCATTTTGGCCAGAAGATGAGTTGGCATAAGTTATTCAGAAGGAACATGTTTTAGGAAAGGGAACATATGTGCCTAGAAAAGAAAAAAAAAAAGGCAAAGATTAAAAACTTCATGATCTCATTTGGACCATCCTATGTGAGTTACTTCCCTGGAAAGCAGAAAGTCTTTGCTACTGAATATACGGGGGAAATATAATTTGCCAAAAAATCCCATTGAAAGATGAAATAAAATTCCTTAAGCTAAAAGTACTCAGTTGCTAGAGAATTTGTATCCATTGCCTATTTTGGCAATAATTATATAGCTGACTACAGCTTAACCAAACAGTACGGAAAACAGAATATTCCTTTAAATACTCCCTTTCATTAAAAGAAAGGGGATTTGTTCCTATTTGGATCCCCGAAGAAACATTTGCTCTTGTTTAGCAAACATCTTTTTAACTACTTTCGAACAGCTAGGCATGCCCAAGGCATTTATGTCAAATTTTACTTGTCCAAGTTTGTCTCTGAAATATCTTCCCTCCCCATATGTCTAGTTATGAGAACTGCAGTTTGCTTACATGTCGTCCACATTTTTTCATGGGACTAGATTCCCTGCAGAGGTTAGTTTTGTTGTATGTTCCCAGAATCTGCTCCGTGTACTGAAACACTGGAGATTGCTCCAGCGCATGCAGGGAAAAGCGTTGTGAACTTTAGTCCTAGGGAACAGGAGATTGAGAAGAAGTCCATTGCCAGAGCAGCCAAACCAGAGCAACAGCACAGGTCACAGCAGACAGGTCCTTGATGGGCATGAGAGTAAATGGGGCCCGTCTAGATGGTTAAGGCCACTCATGAGATGGGCTCAATATCCTATTTTTTTCCAAAACTGATTTAACCAAAATCAAACAGAAACAGGAGTACCTCCTCCTCTCAATCTCAGCCATCCTACAGAAGAAAAACAGTTGTCATATTTTAGTTGTTGTATTTTAGTTACATGCCTCAAAGTATGACTCTTGATTGATCTCACAGCCTGAATCTTTTCTAATGAGTATAACGGACCTTATGATAGAGAAAGAAAAAAAAAAAAAAGGATAGAATTCCAATTAGGAAAGTACTATAGTCTCATTTAATTTCAGGTTGGAAAAATAGTGAGGGAAGGATTTTTTTTATTTTTTTGCACAGTGACGATCATTTAAAATAATCCATTAAAAAGAGTTCAATAAACAATGACGAGTCATCAAAATACCATCTGGGGTGGAATCTCCTTTGCTTTGGGAGCCGCTATTATATTCCAGTGATTTCATTAACTTACCCCATTCTCTATACCACATGCAGCATGAGCATGTCAAATATCAGACTCATCAAAATTTTAAACAGTAAAGAACCCCATCTGGGCAGCACTGCCCATATCATACTACACCAGCCAAAACAAAACCTGAGCTACACCTTGCTGAAGTCTTCACTTTTCTGGGTAAAGATTTTTCCATTTCATTTCTTCTCTCATCACAGAGGTCATTTATGTCTTCCTGGTGTCTCCTCTGCAAGACTGGAAAATAATTAACACCTATTCCAATCAATGCATTTTCTTCATACTCTGTGAATGGGGACTCTCGAGGGCTGCCCACAAGCCAATGTGCCTTTGCTCACAGCGGAGCCTCTCCTGAAGTGAGCAGGGCATTTCTGGCCATGCTGATTCTCCTCCAACTATTCTGCATAGTATACTTCTGTAACAATGCCCTGCCTCCCTTCAGCCACGGAATCACACCTTATTTTCAGATGTTCACCCTTCCAACCCGAGACGAAAACCCCTGTAGAGAGACCCCGCAGACAGAAAGGGCACACGTTCTTCTGCTTGCCTTCCCAGGCACGGCTGGTAGAGCCAGCCTCGGCTACTAATCTCCAGCTGAGGGACACAAAGCCAGACACCCTGCCAAGCATGTTGTCTGCCTTGAACTGCGCTACCTCCCTGCCTGTCTGCTTTCCTCTGCTCTCCTTCCAGCCAGCAGCAGGAGCCTCCCATGAGCTTTCTCAGGAGGGATCTGCTGGCAGGGCACAGCTCACATGGATCTCTCGGCTGCGCAAGGCTCCCTCCTTCTTCAGTCAAAGGGTATCCAAGCCCACTGACCTCCAGAACAGGCTGGAAACCCTATCTTTTTCCTCCAGCTCTTTGTGATGGGGAACAAGATACAGCCTGGGAGCCTGTGGACTGACGAGGTGTTTCTAAGCTTCAGTTTTTGAGCAATTCACTTTCATTCAGCGGTTGTGGTAGTGCCGAACTGCTGTGTGTCGCTTTTCCCTCTTACTGTCTATTGCTTACTGTGTTTGCGCTACCCAAAGAATCAATGACCCAATTTTTCAGAGGCAGTGACCTCTCACGGCACTTGTGTTGCTCAGCACTGTAGAAAATGTAGCTGCTGAAGTCTGTGGTGAGTTTTACTTACAAAGTTTTTTTCAATCTAAAACTATAAACAATAACTGCTTCTGAAGCCCTCTGGCATCCACGTGGCCATGAGCAGCTTCTTGCACCTGGAACATGTGAAAACCTGATTCCAAAAGAAGTTACTACTTGCACACACACTAGGTTGCTGGTAACACACTGGCCGAAGGATTGCTTCCAGTTCACACTTCAGCTAAAAATAAAAAACTTCTGAAATATTTTTTTCTTCCACTTACTGTAGATCAGATCAGATGAGGAATTACGCCTTTCTCTACAGCACCCGCCAGAGCCCAGAGCAACTTTTAAGCCTAAAGAATGACACCAAAGGTATAAATAGCATATTATTCTTAAATGTGAGTGTTGTAGTACCTCTGGAGGCCACCTAACTCCATCACTCCTTCCTATTCTGGGACACCTCTTCCTGAGTGGAACAGACTCAGAGCCCTTGGGTGTTATGCAGAGAGATAATCCATATAGAATTAGAGGAAGAGACAGTAAACTTCTGAGTGTGAAGTTTACTTATCCTTATCAAAAATGCCTTACATAAACCAGATCGACGCCCAGAGCTGTGTCTCAATTCATAGTAAGCCCTTAAGAAAGGATATGTGCAGCTAATGGAAAACAAATGGCTGTTTTGGCAGGGCCTGCAGCTAATGTCAGTTATTTTCCCCCCTTTGCTAAAGAAATAAAGAAATCGTCAAAATGAAACAGGCTAACTGAAAAGTTCTGGTTTTCTCTTAACTGTTTGAGTGCTTCTCTGATATACAACATATGCAACAGACCTTATCTTAGTGGTTCATGAAGAGAAAAAAAACTGCTGAAGAAATCATGTTCTTTTTCATTAAAACATATAATGTCCTCAGGAAGGAAGTTCAAAGTTGAAAACAGATATCCTTCATAGCTTGATAGCTCTCAGTAAGGACTGTTTTAATTAGAGTGTGACTTCTAGACTTTGTTTTGCTGGAGTCTGGCCAAAAACAGAACGAGAGTACCAAGCAATCTTTAAACTGTTTTCTAAAGAAAACAAAAGCCTAGGGAGGGCAGAATTATTAGCTGTGGCCTAATATCTCAAAGCAAATTAATACAAAGTATAGTTACTCTTCATTTCTCGGGGAAGAACAGTACTGTCAACACAAGCGTAGAAACCACCAGAAGACAATTCATCGTCAGGATTATGGTCACTATCTCATATAAACCATACCAAACCACAAATACAGTTTTTAACCCAGAACACAATTAAGAGTCTGACTCTAACTCAGTAATGACATGAATTCCAGGTCACTGAACAGCCTGTAGGATGTCACCTCATACCAGGGTTGAGAAATCAGTAATATAGAAATACCAGGCCAGGCACGACATTCATTGAATTTTGCCTTCCTTGGGTCAGAAGGGTCTGACTCCCCAAAGCCTTGTCTTACCTGGGACAGCTTGGTTTGCAGGTCCCCAAAGCTGCGAGGGTGTATGGGAGAAGAATCACTCCTCTTCCATACTCCTTTTCCTTAGGCAATTGCTTGGAGCACAGAATCATAGAATCATGGAATGGTTTAGGTTGGAAGGGACCTTAAAGATCATCTAGTTCCAACTCCCCTGCCATGGGCAAGGACACCTCCCACTAGACCTGGTTGCTCAAAGCATGATTAAAGGGAGATGAGACTGGCCTTGGTTTCATCAGGCGTGGCTGTTGTGTTCTTCCACTATTCCCCAAACATACAACTGAGGATGCCCACATGATCATAAAACCCCTCAGTGATGCAGATGGAGAGATGCTGCTGAGTAATTCGGTGTTCACGTATCTTCGTATCATGACAGTGTCTTATAACAAAGTTGAAGACAGTTATAGCCTTTTGTCATTAAGACAGACATTTGTCATTTTCTGGAAACAGGTAGTCAATAGAGGCCACTTAAAACCTTAACAAATTTCCTCCTGCCCATGTAAGGACACAGGAGAGGCTACTCCAAAATTTGAAATATGTGCATGTAGGGGCATGGCATTACCAGGGTGTTACATCAGCAAAAGAAGCACAAAGAGAGAGAAAGGGAGCAGCCAGAATACAGTCATAGTCACAGAGTCACTGGTGTGTGACCCTGGGAGAAAGCCACTAGAGAGTTTTCTGGGTTAAGTGCTAGAAAACATAGTTTGGGACTGTAAGAGAAGAAATAACCATCTGTTGTTGGACTGCTCTTGTGTTCAAGCCAATGAGCTTTGTAGGCTCTTTAAAAATAAGGAGATTTCACCAGAGAAAGCAGTAAGACGGATATACATTATAGCTTTCCATACTCAAGGAACAAGGCAAATCACTGACATGACCAGAAATCTAACTATTGAGGAACAGACTTTCCAGGAAACAGAAGAGGCCGGGAGCTTTTATGTCAATACGGAAGTTGTTAACATGAGTCTTGTTGGAGTGACCAATTCCTCAGGCAGCCATTCCTCTACCTTCAATACAAGGAGAAATCCTCTGCAAAACAACAGCTCATAGCCAGCAATGATCAAATGAATCTTCTTGAGAGCTTTCTGTCTGCTCAGACCCTGTCTCTTTGCTCTGACCTTCCCTCCTTGTGCTTCAGCCCAAACGTCTTTGTGCCTGACCCCACTGACTGAGGCTTTGCTCAGCCTTTGCTATGCCTCCCACTTGTCACCACAACTGCAACTTGTGGGCTGTCTAACACTCTGACCTTCAGGCTCAACACTCACCACATCCTTGCTCTACCCCTGAGTTCATGCTTTGCCTGGTCTCCCTGCTTCTGTCTTCATCACAAATTCAACCCCAGCCTGCCTGCCTGCTGGGCTTCTCTGCACGTGTGCTAGACCCATTAATAAGATGAGCTGCTGATGAGATGATGGCGCTAAGAGGTATTAGATCCACAAAGAAACTAAGGTTTCAAAGACTCCAGTCAAAAGTCACTACTTGAGTAATGAATTGGACCCACCAGAGAATTTTGCTAAGGCAGGGTTTTCACAACGTTTTGTAACCTACGGAGATCCAGGAAGCAGAGATCACATTGTCTCAGCTCAAATAAGGAAAACATCTGCTAGTTTAAGGATACCATTTGCTAAAAGGCTTATTTCTCTCTGTTTGTTATCCAGCTCATATAAATTTCTGGGAAGATGAACAGAAAGGAGTTTCCATCTTGAAGATGTCAACTCTGAAAAACACGAAAGGAAAAAGAAGAAAGAATATTCCAGGATAGAAGCACTTAGAGTTTAGATTCAGTTTGGCTCAGTATAGCATGGGATGGATCTTACATGAATGCCTTCAACATAATTTGAAGATACTTTTCGTTTAGGAATTGTCCTTATCTCAGAAATTATCAACCATACAGCGTCAGTCCAGCAAAGAGCGATGCAAAGGAAAAAGGCTCAGTAAACAACTGCCTCATCATTCGGTAATTGCAAGGGGCAAAGTCATCTTACAGGCCATTAAAAATTGTTTCAAGAGCCTTTGGCCATCACTTGGTGAGGAACAAAGACATCAGAGACCACCTAGGGTTGGCCACAGAGAAGTAAGCAAAGTCACTGTGAAGGAATTGTATCCTGTACCATACATGGATGCTACCCTGGGCGCTGTAGCGGACCCACTTGTCTCTTCATGCTGGATTTTAAAATAAGTAATGACAAGCGGACCCAGAAAATAGGGGAAAGCCTATAGCACAGGGTCTGAGTCAGTAGAAAAGGCTGTGGTCGCAGCAACTTATAGGACAGAGAGATCACTTCGGAATAACTAACAGTTACTGCATGACAGACCTCTCTAACAATCTTTGTTGCATCTAAATTCTAACATATTGCTTGCCTGAAAAAATAAACAATATTCAGAGAAGCATAATCAGCAAGGATGGAATTTCCACAAATAAAAACAAAATAAGACTGTGCAGAACTGGCTAAATTTCCAGCTTTACAGATGTGCAGAGCTTCGTAGTGTTCTGCCATGACAGAAAGTTCATTTGGGGCTTTTACAGGATCCTGGAAAAAGCATACACACTTAGTGAAAACGGGACAGCATTTCTCTGGTCACCTGAATGCACTGAAACTTTTCTGGAATTTAAAAAATCCCTCAGGACTGCTCCCATCTTGATTTTCTTGTTATCTCAAAACTTCTAATATTGGACAGAGATGCTACTGCATATGGTTTGAGGGCAGCATTATGCCACAAGAACACAAAAACCATGGAAGAACAGTGGACTGGTACAATAAAACCTAGGACCCCACAGATAAATAATTATGCCACCCATGAGAAGCATCTGAGTACAAATTACTCCTGCCACAGCTTTTCCAGGGCAGTCTGATGTTCAGGACAGAGCCTCTTTCCCTGCTAGGGTTCTTCGTCTTCAGGAATTCTAAGGAACAATTTGCAACCTGTCTGGAAAAGCTGGAGCACTAGGATTTTAGAGTCACACAAAAGCTTTGACATGAGCAGGAGCAGCCAGACAGCATTGGTAAGAGCTGAAGGTGTTTTTGTAGGAGCTAGGATATGGCTAGGTTTCTCAAAGGAGGAGGTGGGCTTGAGAAGAAATGTTTCTTCCTTCCCTTGATGCCATTTGTAGAACTAGAAATTGCTCCTGGCAATTGCTCCTCTGGTGCTTTCTAACAGGCATGGGCTACTTCAGCAAATAGCCTCAAACACATAAACTGGGAAACAGAGACTCCGACAGCAGCAGCAGTTCTCATGAATGGATGTTGACCCTGTCCCAGGGTCTTTCATGCGTTCTCCCTTGGTCTGTGCGTATGCTTTGCATTTTGATAGGCTTCTACAACTGCAGTAATTCAGAAAACTCACAATTTCTTTTTGCTGTAATTATTTTGCCTAGGAAGCCTAACAATATGCCCATAATCCAAAGGGAAGTAATTGGAATTCAGATCTGAGTTGTAACTTCCTGCAATAGCATTTCTTGGTGATTTAGCTCTCCGAGTAGCGTCCCTGTGCGGCTGCCTTACAACGCATTCGCAAAGCGCTGACACCAGGAGCCTTCTGGCTCAGCAAGGATCAAGATCTGATCATGGGAATGGTTTGATTTCCTGGGACCTGCTGGAGCTTCTTCAGAAACAACAGGAGCTTGTGCTCTCCAGCCACCATCTTCCTGGGCTTTTGGGAGTCTTCCTGATGTACCTGGCAAGTCAGTGCTTTCGGAAGATGTTTTGCAAACGTTAAGGTTGTGAGCAGTGTCACCACACCATGAATAGGTACCAGTGGGAGCACAAGGCATAACCGCACCCAGCCGTCACTGCGACGGCTGAGACACCCGCGCAGCCGCACTTCTGCCTACATCAGACCGCCTGCTCTATTGACAATAGCCGAGTTTTAAGTGTCAGCCCAGCTTTCCTGGTAACACTGCCCTTGGGCTGGTGCCTCCCCTTCAATGTCCAAGTGCAAGCAAGTAGAGAGGGGACAGAGCTTTTGCTCAGAGAAGAAAAATGCTGGGAAGGAATAGGTTTTTGAATGTTCTGACTAAGCAAGTTTCAGCAACTCTGCTCTTGTCAAAGATAAGACATGGGAACTTTTTTAATGGGGAAAAACAGATTAATAAAAAACGGCATACCTCTTCATTCTTATAATCTGGGAAGTTTTATGGAAAAGACAAAAACATTTTTTTCATGTTGCTGAAACCAAAAAGTCTTTGTTCTTTCACTCCCCTAACCAAAGATAAGACAAAACCTATCAAAAGGTCTTTCCGTGTTGTCTTCTGTCTCCCGCATCTTCCCCTGCCCCTCTGTCTGCGGCCATGTGGAATCCTGCTAAACCAGCCTTTTGCATGGAGGTGAAGTGATCATTCATAACTGTGCACTTAGAGCAGCTCTCTAAGAATTTTTCCAGCAAACCATTCACTACAGTCCTCTGAAAAAACTATGAAATAATCTCTCCATGTTAGTATTACATTATTTATGCTTCATTCCAGCTATCTCCTCGTTTCCTGTGGACAACATGTTGATTTATTCATGCTGTCAGGCAACCTCCTCTGACTGTATTTCCAGTAAAAAACTGAAAGGGAGATTTAGCCGCCTACTCCCCAGATGTGCTGTGGCTCCAACGCTATGGCATCTGTGTAAACATCAGCAATAAACTTCTGACTTTGAGATTAAATATGGGGAGGTTTTCCTTTTACCCCGTGTTCAGGCGCTTTGCATTGAAATATTTTAAAGGCATCTTTGGCATTTTTTGTTGTGAAAGCATTTTGCACGGTATTCATCAACAAGGTATGTCCCCAGGAATCCAGCCACCACTGGGAGACATCCAACCATAGGACACCCCCAATAGAGGTCAAAGCCATGACGTTCCCACCAGAGAATACGCCAAGGCAGAGCACAGCTCTGAGCTGCTCAGGTATTAAACAGGGCTGCAGATACCTGGTTGTGCTGAGGAGGTGTCACTGGCATCTCATAAATGAGGATGCTGTAAAGAGGGGTTATCCTAGGGTATTTAAATAATGGTAAATTAAGTATGCTAATTAACTAACAGCAATTACTTAAATATAAGAAGAAAAAAACCCACAAAAGAACCCCAAAATAAAATATCACCAACTTGATGTTTATCAACCTAGTGATTAATTCCCTGAAATCAGTGATCTGTTTTAGTATTTTATAGGAGTCAAAGCAATGCTTCTGTTTAGCAATACACTCCAGAAATGGCCTAGAGGAAGGGCACCAGCGGAGCGTGGCTGCCTTCAGTGGGAAGTGCATCGTCTGGAAAGCTCCTTTCCATACGAGGCAGGTTCAGTTCATTACCCTAATGACATTTTTTGCTCTACTCGCTCCGCTTGTACAAAACACGCCGTTGTACTTGGGCCCACAACTCGCTGAGGGGTAGAAGAAGGGCTGTAAGAATAAAAGCGACCAGGGCTTGCATGGGGCAGCCAGTGGGGCTGGATGGGGGCAGAATAGCCTGGTTCAC
The DNA here is from genome assembly GCA_008921705.1 of Burhinus oedicnemus. Lineage (NCBI taxonomy): Eukaryota > Metazoa > Chordata > Aves > Charadriiformes > Burhinidae > Burhinus > Burhinus oedicnemus. The sequence goes on from VFFE01007506.1 coordinate 1,492,155, forward strand.
ATTGACCCCATCATTTTCTTAATTGTAGCTTACTGCAGTAGCAGATTTTGACCTGCAGGACTCTGCCAGGCAAGGGCCCTCCATTGCCTCCCATATCACTCACTTTTGGCTCAGTTTACAGCTGCTGGAAAAGGGGGCTCTGGCTGGGGGCTACACTGGTTTTCCTGATGCTTGAGCGCTCGACTTCTCAAACATGACAATATTTTAATATAGTTTAATATCAGAGCTGGAGCAGTTTCTCATTAAAACCTGCTGGAATTGCCCCCCTTCAATGATGAGTTTAATCCTCGAATTATTAACACCCACCAATAAAATGCAGGAGATTGATGTTACTGCCCTGAGTTGGTAATGTTGCTGGAAGAAGAAAGCGCTGCAGTAACAGACTAACAGACAGACCAAGGGCTGTAGACTTAGCTTGTGTGATTGGTTTTTTGGTTCAGTAACAGCTGATTTCAATCACTTCTAAACAAACTTCTGAAGTATTTTGTGCAACCAGCTAATGTCTCTATAAATATCTTCTGTTTAACTATGGACAAATTATCTCCCAGCTTGAAAAGCTAACCGGGGTTTGTCAGGGGGAGGGTGTTTCCTTCATCTGTCTATGGCAAATCATTATCAATAAGAGACAAAAATGTTGCTTTGGAGCTCACCCAGCTGAATCCCACCATGTGTACTGCGTAGCTATACAGTACAGAACCACAGTGTCCTATATAGCTCTGTAACTCTGGAAAACTCTAGCAGCTTTACAGTTAAACCGCTTGTCTCGCCAGGGTTTATTTTCTGAGTCAAACCTCGAAATCCAAGAGTGCCCCGAACCTCAAGTTAAAAAGAGGGGAGTCTTTTGACCCTGCTTCACTTTAGAGTGGAGTCCAAGATCTCATGCAATGCATGTCTCCTTGTGTCAGAGCACATCCTGGCTGGCAGACTGTCCCGGCAGAAGGAGCTGCTCCCCATCTGCATCCCATCGAAGCCCATTGGGAATTATGCAGGATAATGCACTTCCCTGAGTTAATCTCAGCTCTGTGGAGTAGCCCAGAGAGTCTCTGGGCTGAAGCATGGGCTCCTGGGAGCACTGGACACGCTTGCTCCTTAGCTGTCCTCTGCCCATCCATGTGCCCATCCCACATGGCATCCCTCCCAGGCAAGCTGCGTGCAGGAATTTCCCCTCAAAGCACATGGCAGGCAAGCCAAGGAAGACAGGGAGCCAGGCCTTCACTGGCTGATGCCGGACAAGGCTCGTAGCCCAGCTCGGTGGCAAACAGCCGTGATCGGGGGCCTGTCCCCTTTCACAGCCTGAAACTTGTTGCGCGCACTGTCCCCGCAGGAAGATTCCCACCTGGAAAAGGAAGATGATGTAACGCAGACAACATCCTCCTGCGACCCCTTTACATTTAGCCTTGTCCCCTTTCACCTCCTGTGGCATCACACAAAACAGCATAAGTTGGACTTTCCGGTTCAAACACATTTCCTGACACGTTTTGCTGTAGGCAGGACCTTTAAAACTATTTTCATAAAAGCTGATTTGGCTGTGAGTGTCGTTACATGTTTTACTTGAGTGAAAGCCATGTCTTCCTCCTAAGAACTTCTGGTAAACAAAAACCTCCTTATAAATCCTGATGGGAACTTCTGTAAGGACGCTGGTTCATTGCACGTACCAGCCGAGGCAGAGAGAGCCCACACAACCGCAGCTCTGAACAAATGACCCAAATCACAGCTTTCATTTCCACTGGGAATTGTGGCTGCACCATAGAACATGGCTCCTGACAAAGGATTTCATAACTAAAGAAACCCACTATTGGGGCTAAGATCTGAGATAAAATTAAAGAAGTTACATTTCTGTCTTTCCTAAAATCAAAATACAGGTGTATTGAAAGTGCCACATCCAAATGTAAAGGAATTGTCAAAATCTTGATTTATGCTATAGTTATACCCAGCTTTGGAACATCTGCCTGTCAATGGCCATTATCACTATAAGCAGATGTTGCCTTTAAAGAATTAGACAACATAGAGGGAGGAGATATTTATTTTTCTTTCTCTCCTGTGTGTATGTGTATGTACACACATGTACAGCAATCAAGAGCTGCATTTGAAGAAAAATAAGGAGCTATGCCACAGCACCCTGGCATAACAAATATATATATGTCTACAGACATCCATTACACACGGGCGCTATGGCATAGATTCATAACTTTATCACTGTGCAACTCCCCTTGATTATACTGACAGTCCTAATAAGTTCCAAAGAGCAGCTGAAAAAGCTTGGCAAGAAATAACGCAGCAAAAAACTTCAATTTTCCCCTACATATACCTCACTTAAAAAAAAAAGAAAACCTCTTTGGAATATTATCCAGATTTAAAAAGGTAGCGTAGCAGTAGTGAAAACTACATCTTGCTGTTATCTGCTGGCAATCAGAGAGAGGCAGCAAAAATACAGTCTGTGTATGTATCACCTTCTGTTTTCCTTCTTCTAAAGATGTGTAAGTAAGACAATCCTCCTGGGTAAGACAATAAAGGAAAAACATACCTGAATCTCCTTCTTTTCAAACAGGAAATTGTTGTATACTTGAAAGCTGCTGCGCACCAACAGTAACTAGAATTTTGCTAATATTATCATTATCAAAGAGTTATCTGAGGAATGCAGGGACTACCAAGCAGCAAGGAGTACATCTGGGGTATGCCTAGATAAAAAGTCTGAAAAACACATGCCTTGATGTTCTGTGTCCAGAAGAAAACCTTCTTGCTGCCACTGTTCACTAACCAACCCTTTCTGAAAGGTGCAGTTAGACGATTCACCTATTGGGTCATCACCAGGCTGTGATTTGCCGTGACACCTAGCACCCAAGCAGTATTTACATCACTACAAATAATCAAAGACACTGATAAGGACTGCCAGCATCATCTGCAAGAAAACTGAGTTTGAATTTTCATATTCTGACTCCGATTTGGTACGATGGGAAAGGAGAAGACTATTTACACAAGAATGAAAAAAACCTATCCAGACAGGATCTCCAAATCACTTTCAAACGAGACAAAGAAACGACTGCTATTGCTGGCAAGGGGCAAACTCACTCACACTTCATTCATGTGGCTGCACTCTCTTCTGCAGGATCAGGGTTTCCCCTGAGAAGTAACTGGGTAAGGGAATGGCTAAATCCAGTCCATGAGGTTGCTGGGTTTATTAATTTGATCTTGTGAATTATTATGCCTCTCTCCTTTACTAATGAACCTGCTGTCCACGAATGATGCAGATCTGATTTTTTCAGTGTAATCTGATTTAATATTATTACTGTATGTTCCACTTTGCCACCATTAGCCAAGGCATTTGATTTCTGAAAGAGTCACTTCCTCAAGTGTACGCAGAACTTGAATATTCATCATTAATACAAGTGCACAGGCAAAATTATTTATTTTTCATTGAAAGGCTATTTAAGATGGACTCAATGATTTTGTGTATGAAAAGACCTAATATGAGCCTTTTTCTCTCCTCTCAGAGAAAGGAAGGGCAAAAATCAGTGGGGTCCTCCGTGTAGCCCAGTGTACATGCAGGTGGAATATTCTCCTGTACACCCATTTTTATGGATATCCTACCCAGCCAACTTTTCGCAAATGAAACCCTTGATATATTGAGTGCCACTCTTTCAACATTCCTGGAAAATGGCTTCTCTTCTGTTAAACAAGGATTTTTGCACTCCATGAACCTGCATGATACAAAGTTCAGTGTACAGCTGTAAAAACGTCTTCTGCTCTCTGTACTGCCCTGGCCTCTTGAGAGGCAAGAAGGCACCAGAAGCCAGGCTGCAAATCAGTCCCTGGTGAGACCCTTCAAATGTTGACCAAATTCATGTATAACTGGGCAATACAGTTTTAGTAAGTTTGCATTTTATTCCAATCCAGTGCAACAACCACCATTAAAACTCCTAAAAGTTTATGCAATAAAAGAGTAACACGATTGCCTCTTTCTGAGTTTTTTTTCCTATCCAGAGTGAAAACCAGTCTTGCTAAAAAGCCATCCAGAAGGTTCCAATTATTTCATCTTCTACACAGAGAGGTAAAAAAACCCTACCAAATCTGATTTTTTCAGTCAGCTATTACTGTCACTTTGTCTGTTTATAACAGCAACGAAACCAAACAGAAATTCCTGTTTCTGAGAGTCACTGTGAAACCTATAAAACTGGACAGGCTGAAAGATTAAAATGAAAGCCTAAAAAATGATGCGGTATAAATGGTCCATCCAAAAAGACTTTAAAGGTGGTTTCAGAAAATGTCAACACATCCACATTTTAGAAAAATGATGAAAAGTCTAAGTATCTAAAAGCATTTGATTTATACTGCATGGGTGTTCTTATGCCAAAACTGGATATTACTCATAAAAACAAGAATAAAAGACACTTCCATACTTTTAAAGCAAGATAATGTGTTATCTATAGTCATCCACCCTTCTAAAAGCAAGTAATACTGTAATGCATTGCCCTGAGAGACACCAAACCTGGAAAACATATCAAATGGTTACAACATATTAAAAAAAAATTCAGTGATAGTGCTCTGCAGAGAGCAGTAAAAAATAACTACTTCAGACAGAATACCTGGCCCATGCAGTTAATGACATTTGTCTGTGTGCTGGCTTTATACAAAGTGAGAAGCACAAATGAAAAAATAACACCCCCCAAAATTTCTCAAATAAACAGACCCTGAATCAAAACTGTGGATCTGAACACTCTAAAAGAGTGTCCAGGGAAAAAAAAATTCCAGTCTAATCTACACAGATGAAGTTGTTCTTCACCTTCCGCTCAGTGCAAGTCACTAGAAAAACAAATAAACCAAAATGAATTTGTTATCAGCTGTACATCCACCCAAACCACCTTATGGTGATAGAATGTGACCACGTAGATGATGCCGTAACTCCATGTCTTGGTCCTGTTATTGCTGTCCATGAGAGACATTCTCCTGCATCCCGTGCCAGATGGACTTTAAATACAACCAAATCCCAACAGCCCAACTGGATGTGTTCTGCACAACAGTAATGAACAGGTGCTGGTTTTGAAAGAGTCAGACAAGACAACTTTTCTCTAGGATCAGACATTTCCTTCCAAATCACTGGGAGACAGCAGAAAGGGGATCTCAAAGCCCCATGTCAATAGTCACCCTTTGGACAAGTACAATATTTGAAGGAATCTCAACCCAAGAGCTGAAATCTCTCCTCTAGACAAATTGCAATAGGTACTTGCAAATAATGTGGGGTTTTTAGGCAAAAGCAATCATCATCAACCCTAAAATCACTAAGGCAACACAGCAAGTGCTAAACTGTGGCTTCAGCATGGAATAGCTGATCTCTGTTGAAAGGCAAAAGGTTTAAGGAAAACAGGTGAGCCATACTATACAAGCTGTGGCCACTGCTGGCTGTCTTCTAACCGTTAAGAGTTTCAGTCACACAACACTTTAACAGAAAAATTGGAAACACTGAAAGCTAACTCAGACAGAAAAACTCACAATCCAAAGCTGCTTGAAGTCTCTCCAGCTTCAGACAAACTTAACGTCTTTGTCAGAAGGTGAAGGAAGGCTAAACAGCCCGATGCCTCCCAGATGGGCACAGGATTTTACCATTCCTCCAGCCTGGCCCAGTTCTGCAGATTTTCTTTCTCTTCCTCTTTGTTTTGGGCAGAATGCCTTCTCCTTTGCAGCACCTCACCATCTGGTCCAGCCCAAAGGTACATCCCTGCTTTATCAGTTCAGCACCTCTTTTCGCATTTCACTTGAAAATGCATACGCTAGATAAGGAGAAATTTCTTCCAGATGTCAGGAACTGAACACGAACACATCCTTGTACAGAGAGAGGTGATATTATGTGATGGGAACACTGTGGGATAATTAGAAATAGAAAAAGTCTTCTTTTAGAGGTCAGCGTTTAACTCTCCATCGAGACATTTTAAGTATTTAATGTCTCCACATTATCCCCTACCCTAACTATGCCATCCAGAATTTGTCTATATAAAGGAAGTCTTGGGAACATTCCAGAAATATGGTTTATGTATTGAAGAATGACAAGCTGCAGAGATGATAAAGACAAATCTCCCTTAAATCCAGCTTGGTCCTGGAGTTTGTCCTGTCCAGCTCAAAGGGAGCGCCTTCCCCCCAGCAGCTTCCCCTAAGGGACCTGGGTGCACCTCACCTCAAGAGGCATCAACTCAGCGTTCCCGCCTGCGGGCAGAGCACCGGAGAGGCATCTTCTGTGTCGTAGCTACAAACTCCAAGTTACACATGTGAGGCATTTTCTAGACGCAAGACATGTTTACTCGGCTCCTCGCCACTACAACTTTCCTCGTACAATGGGAACAAAACAAATGCACCCCTTGTTCCAAAATCCAAGCGCGGTAAATACACATGATGGAATGATTGCTGCCATAGCAGTGGTTTATGACTTACTACATTTAGCCCGGTTCTTTGTAGCTGCGTGAATATATATTATTCTGCTTCGTAGGAGAGTAAGTCTGGTTTTGATTAGGCTTGTAGAGAGCTGTCAGAAAGTCAGACTCGAGCAAATAAGCCCCTGTAGGTTCACTTGGAAAAGCCTATAAAATGTCTGCTGTTCATTTAAATTAGGCTCAGAAAGAAACACAAACCTGAAAGCTGCCAGTGTTTATATATTTGATTAAGAATTTTTTTTCTTTGGGGGGGCAGAGGAGACTGGGAGAGGAGTTATTCTGGGAATGAGCCTAGTCAGGGAGCAGCCTTGGGCCCAGACCCTCATTCCTGCACACAAAGCAAAGGAAAAACAGGCTTATGCAGGCACCCTGAGCTATAGTATAGCCAGAATAAATCCCTCCCTTGAACCAAAGCCCAGCAGTGGAGGAGCAGCACAGCTACTCTGCAGTCGTTTCTGAAACCATTAGGTTGTGGCAGTGGCTAAAGCAAGTTCTGGGAATACTCTCCTATACGTGGCTTGCTTAATTTCAGTTTTTCTACACATCTCTGAGCCTCAGTTGAAGGAAACTGCCCGGGCTGCAACCCAGATGGCAAGGCAAGGTGGCTCGTGGCACCTGAGCTCCTCCAGGGCTAGCTCAGGTCTTCCCATGGGGCTACCGTCCCCACAGCGGGGTCCCTGTCCTACACACAGATGCCCCTACGTGCAGTAGCGTTTCGCCCTGCTTGGACTGGGTATGCCAACCAGCCCCTTTAGCTCGTACTGTGCTTTTATTTTCTTCAGTACTCACTGCTTTATATATCCATGCTTTAGCTGTCAGGGGGTGAGGTCTGCACCCCCAGCCTGGATGCTGACATTGATCTGCCATCTTCAACTCTCACTCTGTGCTGTCTGAAACGCTACTTACAGTTGGTTTTACTTAGGAGGCATCGCCTGAACCCCCAGCCTCCGCTGTTTCTGAGGAGACGAGCAGGCTGGCTGCTCCCTGCCCCTCTGCCTTTCATGCACGCACATGTGCAGCCTCAGCTCTCCCACACCCCTGGCTCACGCATTCTCCATATGAAGATAATAGGCTCAAAACTTCCCGTCTTTGCCTGCCTCTGCCTCATCTGGGTCCCACAGGCTCCAGCGCGTCCCCTCCCCATGTGCAGATCCCCGGCTGTCCTCCAGAGCCTTCCTCAAGGCGCCTCCCCCTGAAGCCCCGTCTCTCCAGTTTTGGGGGCACATCCCTACTGCCGGGCTGCTGTAAATCCAACAGCACCTTCCGAAGCCTCCGGCTGTGTGTTTTTTCCTGGGAGATTCACCTGCCCCCCATACTCGTGTGCACACATGGGTCTTGTTTGCTGCTCCTGCTCGGTGCTTTCTCAGCATGCTTTTGGCCTCCCAGGCTGGGACAGGGGACAGGCACGGCCTCTGAGGTCCCTGGGCCAAACCCCAGGGTGTGGAGCCTCCCCCAGGACCTCCGCCAGCTGCCTGCCCCCAGTGCTCCGGGGGCTGAGCAGCACACCCCGTCCCGTGGGCTGCCAGCGCACCAGTGTCCTGGGCTTGGGGCTGCCGCTTCAGGGGGCAGAAAGGACAGACTTCCTCAGGATTTTGGCATCACGACTGCTAATTATTGAACAGGCTGAGAAACAAGCAGGTCTAAACACAACCTGGAGGTCCTGCACGCCTGTGTCTTTGACCGCTCCGGATCAGCAGTTAAGCCCCCAGCGAGGAGATTGGCACCTTGGACCCCAAAAGGAGAGCATTTCTCTTTCCTTTCTCTTTATTTCTGTCTGGCCATCCACCCAAACGCTTACAGAGGTGTTGTAGCTGCTGCATCTAAGCAACCAGAACAAAGCCCCTTGATGCCCACCGCAGGGTCCTGGGGACAGTTTGGGAGCCACTTGGTATTGAAATTTTCTATTAATTATTCTTACCGTTGCTAGCAGGAAGGTGGGAAAGCACTGGCCTGCCCAGCAGGGCAAGCGAGAGGTGCTGCCCTCATTTTTAATCAGAATCTCTCCTTCCTACCGTACCAGGGTCAGGCTGCATTTGGCTGAAGACACATACGCTAATTGTAGGAAACAGTTAATAGGGACAAAGAATTATCTGTATCTTATCTAGTGCTGGCATTTTATTAATTGTTCCCAAAGACTGAGGCTTTTCAGACTTTCATTTTAATTAGAAGGAACAGTTGCCAAAAGCAATTTCTCTCAGGCAACTTTCACCATTGGTTGAAGTCTTCATTTGTCTGATATTATTACAAGGCCGGGCTAGAAAAAAAAAAAAATTATGAGAATAGCCTGTTTATTCAGGTTCTGAGAAGTCTCCTAGGCGGCAGCTGGGGGGAAGAGTTTGCCTTGTGAAAAACCTCCTGTCCTTGGCTCAGCCGAATCTCCCGAGCAGCTTTGTTCCCTGCGTGCACCCTGTGCTTCAGGGAGATAGGAGGAGGCTACCTTTAAGCCTGTTCAAAAAGACGGGAAAAGTGTACGATTACCTGCAGGAACGCTTAAAGGCCCACTTACGTTTCAGAGGTGGCTTAGGGAGGCTCTCTGTGCAGAGACACTCTGCCTTTTGATCGTATTCCCTCTAATCCTCCCTCTCTGCCTTTATTGCCCATAGGAATTTGTGCATGTAAATACCCACCCAGCTGCGTGGGTTTGTTTTTAGTTACACTCGATGATGGAGCTGTTCAAACTGCACGATACCCGGGCACGGATAGCGATCGATGCCGTGAAACGGGAAGGTGGATGGGTGCACAGCCACCTCACGGGACCGGGGGGGCACGTTGCGCCCAGCAGCGATCACGGTAGGGCTGTGTCTGCTGTGCAGACACATCGCCTGCGAAATCCGGCCCTGCTGCACAAGCAGAGGTAAGAAACTCTTTTTTAGAAGATTTTAGTCCGCAAGAGGCAAGGAGCTGTACAGTAGACAAAACATGGGGGAAGAACCATGGGAAAATAACTGCATCCTGTGGGTGCACAGAGACTTAGGCACATTAACAGGATATTTCAGTGACAGAGGCAGCCCTGGACATGTTGCCTGCTTGGCTATTACTGGTTGAGTAGTTCAGACATGAAGCGATGGCACCAAATCATCCCTAACCTGGGGAAAGCCCCATCCAAGCAAGGGAACAGCCTTCAAAGCTCTGGATGGCCCAGGACTTACAGAGAAGCAGCACACATCCAGAAACAACACGGAAAATACTTTCACAGGGGTATTTTGTCTGTGACAAGTGACATACATGTATTGTGGAGGTGGCTATGAGGGCCCTCAGCAAATTTAATGGACAAATATGACTGAGAAAAAAAGCCTTTCTCAAGAAGTGAGATCCATGACATCGATCAACCAAAAGTTAAGGAGTTAGACGCCATAAAATATTTCAATTTTACTTTAAGCTCTTGCTGCAAACCATCAGGTACACAAATTACATTCTTTTCATGAGGAATTTCTAGTATTTCATCCTGTTAGTACTGACAGAGAACTTCTGTCCATTGAATGGTACCCAATATTTCAACAACTTTATAGTGACACTCAGCATTTATTTCTTCTCTTGGCAAAGTGGATAGAAATAGAGCTAAATAAGGTATTTTCCTTTGTTACATCAAGCTCCAGGCAGTTTCTTTTATTGCTACTAAAACACTGCAAGTTTGGTTGTCAAACTCTGCTATGGCAACTTAACGCAAGGCATTGCCCTGTGGTACTTTTTGGTAATAGAGGAACACACCATGACGCATTACGGCATCCACAGACACCACTGTCACGGTATGCGTGCAAATGGATGTCCAAAGTTCAGAATTTCTAAAATAACTGTGCCACCCACAGGAAAGGCATTTAGAGATGGAAAAGCAAGAGCCCACAAAAAAGTGTGCGAATGAATTGATGTTCTAGGGGAAAAAGATTCATCAGTTTGAAACAACTGAGGATAATAAAGCTTATTAATTGATCACACATATTGAGCCACTTACCACAGAGATGCTGCAATGGTACGATGGAACTGATAAATGTATGATACAAAGCTCTCGTCAGGCCTTATCCTGAATGCTGCACACTATTTCTAGTCATCCGTGCTCACGAAAGATGGATTGAAACAGAAATACACCCAGAGCCACCCAAACAGGATAATCAAGGGAACGAAGAGCCTCTCTCTTCAGAGGAGATGGAAAGATTTGGCGTTTTTAGCCTAGAGAAACAAAAACTAAGAGATGATTGCTCTCATCAGTAGGGCAAATACCAAAGGAGGGAACAAGGACTTCTGAAGTTAAAGAATGATACTGGCAGAAGAACAAAGAGATACAGCCTGGAAGTGAATAAATTTGGGCTGGAAATCAGAAGAAAATTTCCAAGCATCGGAGCAGTGAAATTCTGGAACAACACTGCAATAAGAGAGAGAGATGGTGCAAAACAAACTTGTTTTTAAAATATGGTTAAGAACACAATTATCCAAAGCAGTTGCTGTGACAGCAGGGCTCCTTCCAGCTCTACCCTGATGGTTCAGGAGATGCGATTTGACCCTGTCTTTGATTAGAAAATCAACAGAAGGTGCAGCTAAAGGCAGGGAGTATGTTTCTGATTCAGAGACTTTGCAGAATTTATTAGGAAACACCTCTTTCAGTCATAGACAAAGGGAATAGTGGAGCAACCTGCCAGGCAGCCAGCGCAATTGAACAGTCATTCAAAATACAACAATTTTGCAAGATGATGGGTTTTTTTAACTAGATGAGAACTCAAAATAACAAAAAACAGACAAATACTAAAAGTAGTTAATTTTCAATGTGATTTTCAGTTTGGGGGTTTTTTAAAAAGTAAAAGTTCTTTGAGAAGATCAGTCAGAATATGACCAGGTAAATACTTTAGAAGAAAGCTTTAGAGCGCCACATTAATTTCAAAAAATTGACCCCCAAAAAAACTAAATCCAAACCAGTTTCACCAATAATGGATGTTCATCTCATCACCCGTATGTAAGGATTTTTCACATCCTTATCAAGCAGCAACCTTTAACAGGTCAATCGGCAAGCTAATTCTCCATTTGACATCTGTTGATAACTGCTCAGATCTGTAACATTCACGCATTTATTTGCAAACCTCACTTTGGCAACCAGCTTTTAAAACTGCAGTTGAAGCTAAAACCTGCTTTTTCTGTGCATAAGGCAACAGTGCCATCTCGTGGGAAATACTCTGCTTCCTGCCTTATGGTGGTGTCCTGGTTTGAGGTAAGACAGGACCAATTTTGTTCAGTAACTTTACTTTTTAGCTAGGCCTCTTCTAACTGCTGAAATTACCAGCATGTTGTGCAGAAACTGTTGGCTCTCAGAGTGATGAGACCCATGTTTATAGTTGATGCCAAGGAATGGGATGCAGAGAGGCTCTTGCTTATCCTTATTCCCATAACAACCAAGGGCAGCCAACTTTGTTACTTGCCCCGTTGGAGGGCGGGAAGCGGAAAAGCGTAGAGGGGTCACACCTGCGGGGAGGAGCGGACAGGACAGGTGACCCCAAACTGACCAACAGGGTATTCCATCCCATCTGCCTCATGCTCAGTATAAAAGCTGAGGGATCAAAGGGTCAGCCCTCTTCCTTCAACGGCCAGTATCCGAGGAGGACTCTGTCTCCACATCTGCCTTTGATCCGGATCCTGAATCGAGATCCAGAATCCAGTTCCCGTCTGTCACTGAGTCCAGTCTGGGACTTCCCCAGTATCTGCTGGTGACGTAATCATCATCCTGGGAGCTTGATATGGTTTTGTATATATTTCATCATTTTCTTTTTATTATTTTATTATTAACATTTCATTAAAGTAGTTTAGTTCCTTCTAAACTCTTAAGTCTCTCTTTTTCTCTCTCTCTCTTGCCTCCCTTCGGAAGCAGAGCAGGAGAGAGAGAGCATCTGTCGTTCCACCTGGTTGGGCCAATCCAGCCCAAACCATGATAGGTGGGCAAAAGATCTTGGAACCTTTCTTCACACAAACATCTCCTCAAGAAAAACATATGTAGATTTTTATTTTTTTTTAAGTTGGCTCCCTCAGGTTAGCATGTAAACTTTCATCTAAAACGCCCACTAGCCTTTTCTGGGTGCTGTGGTAAGGTTTTGTAAGGTTTTTGCTCTGCTCCAAGATGCTCTCCTACAAACCATGGCCCCGGTGCCCTGTTTAGGTACAGCCCAGGAGAGCCAGGAGGGCCCCGCGGGCAGGAGGGAGAGCACCCAGCCCAGCTCCGGCTCTGCCCGCAGGCAGAGTGATGCTACTTGGGGTCATCCAGCAAGACCAGCCTCGTTGGGCGAGCACACGCCATGAGTCCTCGGGTCTGGTGGACGTGCACTACACACACACACAAGTGCCAGTCACATCTCAACCGTGCTTCTCCTATCAACATTTTCGGTCCATTTTATCTGGTTTTGTGCCTTTTTTGGCAGAGCCAAAACACAAACAGCACTTCACACACCAGAGAGCACTGGAAAACTTTTTACATTTAAAATGTCACCCATTCTACAGAGGGAAGACAATGAGGATTCATCTGTTTCTTCCATGAGCAGTGGAAGAAGTGTGCCAGGAGCGAGGCCCTTTTTTCCAACGAGCTCCATGTGCATGGATCCTTGGTGAAGAAGGGAACCAATTAACCAAATCGGCTTCCTTTTACACAAAGCAGGAATTAAACAGAAACTGTCTGCCTGCTTCAGACTCCAGCTTTTCCTGCAAGGCTTCTCCTCCTACCGCCACGCTGGTCTGCCGTGGCTCCTCAAAGGCTTTAAGGGCTCTCCTGCCAAAATTACAGCAGGCTGTAACCCCATCTGGGCTCTGGTCAACCTACTTCTTTGTAAATAAAATAGTATTTGCAAATAAAGGTAAATCCCAGCACAGTTCTTTTTTCTAGATCCCCGATAAAGGTGGTGAGTTCTGGAACCATCGGACAGATATTAACCAGAAAGAGGAATTAAGTAGGATCCTGTATTCACAGGAAGTTTCCTTTGGCAGCCTGCTCTCAGTGGTTCAAGACATGCTCAAGAATGAATCTCGGGCTGGTACTTCCACGATGTTGTTGGTTCAGCATTACCAATGAAGCCAAGCATCAGGAAAAATGGTAAACTATTACCTTCATTTACCATTTGTATGCCCTTGCCAGTATTATAAAATTGGTATTTATATTTTATAATACCAGTACAATAAAATGAGAAGAAACTGGCACATCCTATCTATTTTGTCTTCCTGTATGGGGCTCTAGACCTTTTCCTGGACTGTTATACATGTAGTGTGAGACAAACACGCACTCCTAACCTTAAAATTCCTGTGATGGACAATCTATCACAACTCTTGATAAATTGTGCCGGTATAGTTACAGCAGTATCAACAAAAAAGACCACAAGCTTACAGAGAACAGATGTCACCTTGAGGTTTGGCATCAGATGTCCATTTGCAATAACAGCAATTGAGATCTTGTTTAATTTAGTTTAAGCAAAATTCAGAGCAGGTCAGGTGCTGTTAGTGTAAGATACAAAGAGCTTAGGCTTGGTATTTTATTAATTCTCTAACAAAATAACCAATTTACAATGCAGTTTTGAGGTACTAGTTTAAAGCACACTGTTTATTCAGACTAATTGAAATGGACGTGTTATTTAGATTCCAGTTAGTTATTCCTGAAATTCCAGTCTGGGTGAGAAAAACGTATGGTACCAACTGGTATTAATCAACTGAAAATGGTTAAATTCAAAATTTCATTTATTTAATATTGAAGACTTTGAAGACAGCACTTCATTTAAACCACAAGCTCTTCAGGTTGAGCAACACACCATACGCCGGCTGGAAACGAAAATACTAATTGTATTAGGTGAGCTGCTCCAGAGCCGGCCCGATCTGCAGTGGAGCAGCAGATCTCAGTGCACAGGGGTTTTCCCGAGGCAGGGAAACGCCAGGGCAGTGGAGAGACCCATCAGGAGCCGACAGCTCTCATGGGAGACGCTGATGAGGTGTGGGCATTGACAGAGCCACGGCGCCCACCCCACACCCATAAAAAGCAGCCTGGGGAGCACGAGCGACCAGCAGCACTGCAAACAGAACGTGGCACAGCAGTTTGCATGGCAGGGCGTCATCACCCTATCAGCTCAAGAGGCTGAGCTCAATTGGTGGTCATCACCCTCTCAGAAGGAGCTGAGCTACGGTATCCACCTGGCAGAAGACCACGTCCTCTGCGCTTGCCAGAAAGGATGTGGCAACCCAGGCAGAGCTCCCACGAAAACACGCAGCCATCCAGGTCTCGGGCTGCAGGGTGTGCCAGAGCCTTTCGCAGGTAACGGATGGCAGTAGTGAGAACAGCAGCGTGAGCTGTGACCAGGTGAACGATCTGCTCAGCTTGGTGGCAGAGCTACAAGAGGAAGGAGAAAGGTTAAGGAGCAGCAGGGAGCCTGAGAAAGAGATAGACTGCTGGAATCATGCGCTGCCCTCCCTGACACAGAAACAGAACAGCCACCAAAAAACAAACAAGATCAAGGGGACCCTGTATCCTCCCCCCACCAGGCTGAAGGCAGTAGCTTCAAGCAAAGGAGTGAATGGAGGCAAGACCACGCTTGGGGCAGAAGGTGAACCCCTCCTTGCCCACTCTGCCTTTCCAGGTGCCTCTGTACAACAGGTATGAGGTTCTGGATGTGGAAGGCCAGTCAAGGGATGATACGGATGATGGTCCACCTACACCAGAGGTGTTCCCAAGGTCAGAAAGGCCTATTCCTTGTATCACAACCACCTTGATGAGGAAGAAAAGACAGGTTATAGTTGTAGGCGACTCGCTTCTAAGGGGAACAGAGGGTCCAATATGCCGGACCTGGGGCCTGGGTTAAGGACTTCACTAGGAAATTTCCTAGCCTGGTACAGCCCTCGGACCCATTACTGCTCTTCCATGTGGGTGACGACGAAACCGCAACACATAGTCCAAGGGCAATCAAAAGAGACTTCAGGGCCTCGGGACAGCTGGTAAGGGAATCTGGAGCACAGGTAATTTTTTCCTCTATCCTTCCAGTTACGGCCAGCAACATTGGAAGAAACAGATGGACCCAGTCTATTAGTATATGGCTCTGTGACGGTGACACCAACACAATTTGGGGTTTTTCAATAATAGGGTGGCCTACACAGCACCAGGTCTGCTGGCGTCATATGGGATTCAACTTTCTTAAAGGGGGAAGAGGGTCTTTGCTCAGAAGCTAGCTGAGCTCATTGACAGAGCTTTAAACTAGGCTTGAAAGGGGAGGAGGGCAGTATCAGGCTTGCCCACAGCAAGCTGTGGGACAACACACCAAGGTTAGAGAGATGGGGTGCTAGTGAGGGCCCTTGGCTTGTTACTCTGACACGTGCTGAGTGCGCTGGAGCACACTTGAAGTCTTACAGGGATGAGCCAGAGAATCCCAAGGTAACAGGAACCAAGAGAGGAACACCGGTGAAATATCTCAAAGAAACTAAGACGTGTTCCTCTAAGAAGGTGACACGGCCGACAGCCCAGCTGAAGTGCTTCTGCACCAACACACGCAGCATGGGCAACAAACAGGAGTTGAAAGCCACCGTGCTGCTAGAAAGCTATGACTTAGTTGCCATTACTGAAACCTGGTGGGATGAATCCCATGACTGGAGTGAGGCTGTCCCTCTTCAGAAGGGACAGGCAAGGAAGAAGGGGCAGAGGCGTTGCCTTCTACACCAAGAAATGGATAGAGTGTGAAGAGCTGTCTCTGAAGAATAACCAAGAGCAGGTTGAAAGCTTATGGGTAAGAATTAGAGACCGAGGCAACAAAGGGAACCTTGTGGTTGGTGTCTACTACAGGTCACCTGATCAAGGGGAGCCTATTGACGAAGCCTTCTTACTCCAGCTACAGGAGGCATCATGCTTGCAGGCTCTCGTCCTGCTGGGGGACTTCAACGACCTTGACATCTGCTGGAAAAGTAGCATGATGAGCTGTAGGCAATCCAGGAGACTCCTGGAGTGCATTGAGGAAAACTTTTTAAGCCAGGTAATAGACAGCCCCACCAGAGGGAATGCAATACTGGACCTGGTGGTCACCAACACAAGTGAGCTAATAGGTGACATCAAGATTGGAGGCAGCCTGGGCTGCAGAGACCATGTACTGGTGGAGTTCGCAGTCCTGAGGGATATGGGTCAGGTGAAGAGTAAAGTCAGGACCCTAATTTTAGGAAAGCAAAATTCCAGCTCTTCAAGGAGTGAGTCAATAGGACCTCCTCGGAAACTGCCCTCGGCGACAAGGGAGTAGAACAGAGCTGGCAGATCTTTAAGGACACTTTCCATGAGTTCTCAGTCCCCAGGTGTAAAAAATCAGGAAAGGAAGGCAAGAGACTAGCATGGCTGAGTCGAGACCTGCTGGGCAAACTAAAGGGCAAGAAGGAAATGCACAGGCAGTGGAAACGGGGACAGGTGTCCTGGGAAGAGTAGAGGGATACTGCCTGGCTGTGCAGGGATGGGGTCAGGAAAGCCAAGGCACAGCTGGAGCTGACCTTGGCAAGGGACACAAAGAATAATAAGAAGGGATTCTACAGGTGTGTCAGCCAGAAAAGGAAGGTCAAAGAAAGCGTATCCCCCTGATGAGCAAGACTGGCAAACTGTTAACAACAGACAAGAAGGTGGCTGAGGTACTCAACAATGTTTCTGCCTCAGTCTTCACTGGGAACCTCTCTCCCCACACCTCTCGAGTGGATGGACTGTAAGGCAGGGACTGGGGGAGCAAAGTTCCTCCCACTGGAAGAGAAGATCAGGTTCATGACCACCTGAGGAACCCGAACATACAGAAGTATATGGGACCTGACAAGATATATCCCAGAGTCCTGAGGGAACTGGCTGATGTAGTTGCCAAACCACTCTCCGTGATATTTAAAAAGTCATGGCAGCCAGGTGAAGTCCCTGGGGACTGGAAAAAGGGAAACATTGTACCCATTTTTAAAAAGGGTAGAAAGGAGAATCCTGGGAACTACCCACCTGTCAGTCTCACCTCTGTGCCTGGGAAGATCAGAACACATCTTCCTTGAAACTATGCTAAGGCACATGGAGGACAGGGAGGTGAGTCAAGACAGCCAGCATGGCTTCAACAAGGGAAAGTCCTGCCTGACCAGCCTAGCGGCCTTCTATGATGGAGTGACTACATCAGTAGACTACATCATCTATCTGGACTTCTGTAAGGTCTTTGACATGGTCCTCCACAACATCCTTCTCTCTATGTTGGAGAGGTATGAATTTGATGGGTGGACTGTTTGGTGGATGAGGAATTGGTTGGATGGTCACATCCAGACGGTAGTGGTCAACAGTTCAATGTCCAGATGGAGATCAGTGACAAGTGGTGTCCCTCAGGGGTCCATATTGGGACCAGTACTGTTTAGTATCTTCATCAATGACATAGACAGTGGGATCGAGTGCACTGTCAGCAAGTTTGCAGACAACACCAAGCTGAGTGGTATGGTTGACACGCCTGAGGGACGGGATGCCATCCAGAGGGACCTGGACAAGCTCAAGAAGCGGGCCTGTGTGAATCTCATGAGGTTCAACAAGGCCAAGTGCAGAGTCCTGCACCTGGGTCGGGGCAACCCCCAGTATCAATACAGGCTGAGGGATGAAGGGATTGAGAGCAGGCCTGCTCAGAGGTACTTGGGGGTACTGGTGGATCAAAAGCTCACCAAGACCTGGGGCAATGTGCGCTCACAGCCCAAAAGGCCAATCACATCCTGGGCTGCATCAAAAGAAGCGTGGCCAGCAGGTTGAGGGAGGTGATCCTGCCCTCTCTACTCCACTCTGGTGAGACCCTACTTGGAGTACTGCATCCAGCTCTGGGGCCCCCAACATAAGAATGACATGGACCTGTTGGAGCAAGTCCAGAGGAGGGCCACAAAAAAGGGTCAGAGGGCTGGATCACCTCTGCTATGAGGACAGGCTGAGAGAGCTGGGGTTGTTCAGCCTAGAGAAGGCTCTGGGGACACGTTACTGCGGCCTTTCAGTACTTGAAGGGGGCTTACAAGAAATATAGGGACAAACTTTTTGGCAGGGCTTGTTTCAATAGGACAAGAGGTAATGGTTTTAAACTACAAGAGGGTAGATTTAGACTAAATAGAAGGAAGAAATTTTTTTACACTGGGGGTGGTGAAACACTGGCCCAGGTTGCTCAGAGAGGTGGTGGGTGCCCCATCCCTGGCAACATTGAAGGTCAGGTTGGACGGCGCTCTGAGCAACCTGATCGAGTTGAAAATGTCCCCGCTCAGTGCAGGGAGGTTGGGCTAGATGACCTTTAAAGGTCCCTTCCAACCCAAACTACTGTATGATTCTATATTGTGGAGAGAAGGAATTAGCCTAAAATGATATCTCTTTGTTTTAAAAGAAAAAAATGTATGAAGAACTTTGAATGCAGGCCAAAGGCCTTTAGGTAAAAACAATTTCAGAGGAAGCAATACTAACAGTGGTAAACAGCATCTTTATGTTGACATTTTACTTTCAAGTAGGTAACGTTACTTTGAGAACTGTGGTTTCGCAAGGCAGAATTGTTGCTTTCTCAAACCTGTAAGAAAGTATAAACACACCACCCACTCCATTTGTGTTCATGCCTTCATCTGCTAACAGTAAAATGACACCGAGTGCTCTGTTTGTGCTCAGTCTACCAAGTGAAAGGTACATCTTCCACACAAACACCTGCATAAAATGGAATGTACATTTCTTTAGTCTACTCGCTTAGTATGCTGCATGATTAAAAGAAATACAATACAGTCTTGAAACTTAAAACATTCAATCTGAACACATGCTAATGTAGCTGCAAGCCATAATGAACAGATTTTCATCTTTAATTCAAAGCTAGACTATTTAATGCTACAGTAAGTTAGTTGTAGTTAACAGTAGTAGTAGTAGTTAGGTGTAGTTAACACCAATTAAAAACTGCTGACAAAGGTTACATAAAGCTGAAAGACAATATTTAATTCCGATGGCACTTTTACAGGATGACAGACCTTTGCAGTACATACATGCAATATAAAGTTAAAAGGCTCAAATCCTGGAGGATGTATAGGCATATGTTTTCCAGGGAGCATTTTGATAGTTTTTGGCCTTCGCATTTACTTTCTTCAGGCTGTAGAGTATTTTTGCTTCAACTTACCGCTTATCTCCTACAAGACTGAATCAGCATCACAGCTCGTTGATGCGAGGACTTCACCAACCTGCTGCTCCCAACTTTCCTTCTCCTATCAGGATGCTGGAATAATTTTAGATAATTTCTGAATTTAAATGTTCATTGTGCAGTAGCAAATTTAGCTGAGCCATTTACCCTCAGTATCTGGTAGTTCTGCATGAGTCTCTATGTTCTTGAGCTGCAAACATTGAAGAAGGAAGGCTGAAGATATTTTTATGACATTGTATTTTCCCAGAAATAGGTGATAAAACATCCACATGTTTAGACTGACTCTGGGACAGCCTTTGAATTGAGACAGACATTCAAAGAGCTGACATGCAGGAGAAATTCTCCAGCAATCTCAAAATCCCTCACAAACATGTGCTGTTCTACACGAACACCTTGGCCCAAAGGTGGTGCTTTTTTACATCCTGTGCAGTCTCACTTCCATCAGTCCATCTGCACAGAGTTTAAATTAGCTCAAAAACTAGCCTTCTTTTTCCTGGTATTAACACTTTGATCATGATCATACTGTTCTAAAACTATCTTGTAATAGAAGCCTTACTGGCTTTATTTATTTATTTATTTATTATTTGTCACCTATTAGAATCCACCCTTACTGTTTCTACTTTGCTGTATTTACAAGTGTGGAATTATACAGGCTTGTGATTTAGAGAAAAAAAGAAAATTAAAAAAATATTACCTAAGGTTTTAAAAACTCTCATTAAAATATCAAGTCATCAGTTTCACATTCATGACCCATTCTTTCATAGGGTCTTACAAGCAATTACAGAAGTCCCTTTCTATAACTTATTTTGCATTTGCTGGTTAATTCCATATAATCTTTATTGGTATGCATTCTCTGCACCATTGTCATGTCGATAAAAAGCAGCACAGGAGCCATTAGTGTCTAAATTCACACAAAACGCAATCTTTATCTGACCTATAGATTTAATTGGCTATAAATAAGCTGTGCAGGCAACCAGTACAAAACAATATATTCCTATAAAAAGACTATGTGCTGCAGAGTACAATTGAGTAGAGTAAAGTTTGTTTAACTAATTAAGTGTTACCATGCTGTGGATTGACTTCCTATTTTGCTAAAAATGGTTTGCTCTGCTCTGAAATATCACGCAAGAAAAAAATCCTAGAGCTGCTTTCTCACTACCAAAACAAGTCATTGGCTGTCATTTCATTAGTTTTCTCTTTTACTTTGAGACTAACTAGTTCTCTAGGTATCTGCTGGGGGAGTAAGATGAGATGGTTCACCAAGCACTGCGAATTTGTCTTTTATGCGATTTTAGATCTTTAGGAATACTAGTTCCTAGTGGCATCACAGGTGTGTGCAAGTCTGGAACTACCCTTCCTCTCATGCTTGTCAAGAAAAACATACTCCCTTGATGTAGTCTTAGTTTTCTCACAGTTGGTACGGAAACTTACTTCAACTCAAAATCGTAACACAGACATGTCTTGGTAATTACATACAGAAGACAAACATAAACACCTAATTTTTAAAAACCTGCACCTCCTTAGTCCTTGGTAATTGCAAGCTTTTGAAAAAGTCTTCATTTTTCTGCTCGAAGCCATACTCGGGATATCCAAATATCTTCTGTTGTCGCACAAGTTGCAGGTGCTCAGTTTTTCCAGAACTGTGGTGGTTTTAGTCATGAAATCAGTGCAGAAATATGCAGTTTTACTTCAAGCCCAGGTCCATAGCTGTGACCAACAATCAGCTCTTAGAAGAGGAAACAATGCTTTGTATTTTCTCTTGTGACTTTCTTAGATAACAAGAAACTACACCACATAATGTGCATGTGCCTTTGCATCCCCTTAGTTCATTCAGAGTGGCTCTGTGAACGACACTCTATGTATGGGACCTCATTTTGCTCTCATTGGCTACTAATGGGGCTAATTCCAATGAAAACACATCTGTAGAACTAGAATCACAGCTGATCCATGCCTCATGGAGACCAATGCTAGAGTCTGCCTGAAATCTGATCCTGTGCCAAAAAGCCTTGTGTCGAAGTCTTAAGCCACACAAGAAGAAGAGAGAAAGAGCATAGATGTGTAAATCTGCATAAGATCCCTGGAAAGGGATCACAAAATCTGCTCCTGTAACTTAATTTTAAGGACTAAATACTTGCAGAACTAATAAAAATATTTTTGCTTATGTTATTACAGTAGTACGAATGACATGTCATGTTCCAGGGCATAGGTGGAACAGAGGAGGCAGAAAGGAATTTTTCCTCCTTCTGATTGTTTATATCCCAAATTGTGGGGATGAATTTGGGGAAAGCACAACATACCCTTTGAATCATCAGGTATTGGCTGAAATGAGACAGTGGAGCTGGGAATTACACATCAGCTCCATTATGACAAATCCTGTGTTTCTGTGTAAAAGCACAAGGCCCCAAGCTCTCACTTGTGTGGCCTGTATTTAAAGCTGGCCCTACAGATGAGGTTCCGAGAGAAAGACAGTATCAGTTCTCTTGAAAACAAAAATGCTGATATTCAAATAAACATTTACAAGGGGAAAAAACTATTTAAAGTGCCAGAATAAAATCTCTTTAGGTGTCTAATTTTTACACTTAAAATGTAATAAACACCCACAGTGAGAGACAACTGGACAGGTTTTTTTCACTGTTCACAAGAATTACTAATCTATCAGTCTGGTAGGCCATCTCAAGCAAATATTTCAAGCCTACAAATAATCAGTGGAACGCTTTCAAAATACTTTAAGTTCCAAACTACAATTTTTTTATGATACTCATTTTTAAGTAACACTGAATTATTATTGCCTTGCTAAAGCACAAACCTGTGCTTTCATAAGTAAATGTCAGTAAAGTCCTGGGGATTGCTGGAGTATTGGTAGTTTATGACCGTTCTGTGCAATTTTTGCATTGCAGTTAGAAAATTCAGTTTACCACAAGGACGTATTTAAAAGGATGCTGTGTGAGACTGGCACATCCTAAGATTATTGCTATTTTCTAAAATTGTAAATAAGCACCAATTAATGAAATTATTTTCAAGAAACAGCTAACCTCAACACCCTACAACATTCACCATTTAGGTTATATTAAACATCCTATCAAGATGAACTACATCATTTGGTATCAGTAGAAAACATTCTAGATGCAATAATTCTACCTCCATCTGCACGATTACAGCATGGGTTCCTCAGTGCTCTGCAAATTTTGTCAAATGAGTATGATCCTGTATTGCACGCATTATTTTTTTTTAAATCAGAAGGGTTGAATTAGTTTCTAAAACTACAAATAAGCCTTCTGTAATTCTAAAAAAACACACTGAACACAAACTCCTTTTGGAGTGACAATTGCCATTCACATTATTGCAAGATTTGAGGTATTCTTGAAGAGAAAAGGCACCAGTGAAGTTGTTGGATCCGGATGTACTGAGTGACAGGAAAACGTTCAGTTAACACCCTATTGAAGAAAAAGACACATTTCAGTACAACTATTTTTTCTAATCTCTAAATTGGCTTGGCTTCCAGATGGGCACACATTCATACTGTTTGAAATCCCTCACTTCACCATTGCCACTTAGCTATCTCTTTGGATTTTGAAAGGCATGGAGCCAGCAGGCATGCAACTAACTGTCTCTTGCGTAGGGAAGAGAACAAGTTTTATCTGCTATAGGACTTGCCACAATAAAGGCAACCAGCAGAGAGAACTCATGACAGTGATAGAGTGAATAACAAGCTCTCTTCCAAGTCAGAAAATTCAGCCTTTTCCCACACACAGAAAAGAAAGGGGCTACCCATTTTAAAAATAAGACTTGGACAAGTATTTTAGAGTCAAAGACCTTCAGTGTGTTATTTTGTCTCTGCTCAGTTGTTCAAAGGCTTAATGTGAAAACCATGAACTAATACACCCACTTACTTGGGCTCCTCACTGGCGAAGGACTGCGGCTTCGAGACAACTGCAAGACAGACAGAAAAGGAAACTCAGGTGTGCTAAAGAACTGTACCCAAGAAAGGCACCTGGGGACCCATCAACATTCAGAAAATTTGCATGTGTCACTACCAGTGCAGCTCCATTGCTACAAAGTCAAATTCAACAACTTTCTAGTTTTTCTTTCACACCCTGCACACACACAAGAAAAAGAGTCCTACCCAAAGCCTCTCATATCTTCAATATTCACATTTTAAGTTGAGGGCATCCATGTCAATTTAATAATATGGGCTAACAATTAGAAAAATATATATGATTTTTATAGAAAAAATTAAAAATATTGTGTAACTATACCATACGCAGAACTCTGCTAAAGTTTCACATATTTTATTAGTACCACCTCAAGTTCTTCCCCTTCTGCCCACCCTACACTGATTTTCTGCTCCTTTGAGGCATTAAAGGGTAAATTCAGATTACTAATTCCAGGAGGCAGGGACCATGTGCTGTATATGTACTGCAAGATGATTAGAATGCCTCCAGATTACGCAATTAGTTATTCAGAAGGGTACTGAAACAAGGGGAGTAGGGGGAAAGCATTCAGAAACCCACAGTCGGTACTTCCAAGAATTTATCTATGACCTTCTCATACAGTATCTCCAGTGATAACTATACCAGGCAATAACTATCTGTCAGTTCAGCTTCACCTCATTCCAGACCCAGCAAAGGCATTTATTCCCAATGTTAAAAAGTATATGTGGCACATCAGCATTTTTAAAACTTTGCCTACATTCTGAGTTCAAAATACTTGTTGCTGTTTATGCTACAAGCATTCAGCTGGGACTTACATGATGAGATAGAAGAGGACTGGTGCTACGGCTGCGGCTTCTGCTTCTACTTCTACTTCTGTGAGACCACTAGAAGAGAAGAATTTGACAAATCTCTTTTGAGAGAGAGCATTTAATGAAGAAAGACTTGGCAAGCAGACTTGCCATGCTGGAGACAAGGCTTGAGGACAGAGAGTAAACACAGTAAACTTTCTTCTTAGAACAGGCTCTGCCAACAATCATACATCTGCATAATGAATACATTAAGGCAAACGGAACTACTCATCCTAAATACAGGATGAGGCATTAAAACTTAACTGACATTTGGTATACACAATTCCAGCCACACAGGGAAAAAAAAAAAAATCAAGCATTTATCTTTTTAAATCTTAAGCCAGCATTTAAATCCAATGACTTCCCTTAACATGTTCCTTAACAAAAGTACGTACCAGAGCTCCTCTTTTTGTGACTGCCTCTCCCTTCACAATTACAACATCATTTTCCATCAGAGCAGGCCATACATGGTAGGCCACCAAGGCAGCTGTGAAATCAGAGTCAAAACTACGATGGTACCTGTTGAAGGACAGAGTACAAGAAATGTCTGCATGTAAGTGCCCAAAGATAAATATGATGCTTCAAGTTATCAATGCTGATAAAAAGCAGAATACTAGTGACAGCTTATAAACATCTTTCTTGACAATATTTCCCTATGACAAAAATAAGTATTCTTTAAGTGAACCTGTAAAAGAAATGCATTTGTAAGACAGATTTAGCACAATATACTGTCAACTTATACTAAGAGACACTCCAATAAAGACATCTCATGCTTCAGAAGGCATAAGCCCCACACAAGCCAGGGTCCTTGAGTCCACTGACAGATTAAATCTCCTAAGCAGCATTTTGGCATCTTCCTGAAATATCTTGCCAAAACAAGACCCCTATAAAGGATATTACAGAAACACTCTATCTCAACTATAAAATTACATCCTAGTATCTTATGAGACAGAAGAGACAATTTTATTAGCAAGATCCTCAGATATTGATAATGGAACAGTGATTTTTTTTTAGTTAAGAAAAATTATTTTGAAGGCCTGTATTAACATACCAAATACATATTATGTCCCTAGTCTGCAATATTGGCTGAATAATTCCTGTTGGGTTTTGTGGATTCGAACTCAAAACAAATACAAAATAACTGAAATAAAAAACAGCAATGCATCTATACATTAGTAATGTATATAAAAAAGCAATTTCTATAAAACAGTGTTGTAAACAGAGGCATGAAGCTCTGCACAGAGGGAGGCATAGGGTACAACAAGGTTTGCCAGCCCTTTTATAGAACGATATCCCATGTAACTAACAGACCTATTTTAATTTCTACAAATTTTGCTCCATCTCTGTGTACCATGTGCTATACATGTAAACATATATATGCCACATATTTATCTATTTAGACGGATAGATGTGTGTATATGTATCCTGCAGCAGCATGTATAAACACATTACACCTGTTTTTTGAAGGCCACACACATCAAGTAGGTGGAGGAAGCATCCCATGACTATACCATAGCATTGCTGCCTTCTTAATTCAGCTAATAGCTTTGGGTATCAAATAGCTAACTGCTCATTATTTGGACAGGATCATTAAGTACTCATGTATGACTTTGCACTCTCCTGCTGAAGGGCTACTTTTCTCTATTTCTCTCCTTGGCTGCTCAAGCTCTTCCCCATCTGGGTTCCATTCTATTTTAAATTATTATTAGAAACCTCCTTATTGGTATGGCTTTTCTTGCTTTTGAAAGCAATTTTTTTTGGAGCTATCAATCCCATTAGTTTTCTTGAAGGCGTGGAAGTACCCTACAGTTCTCTGCCAGCTAAAAAAGCAGCCAGTCCTGACTCTATGGAAAAAAGAAAAACTATATTGTGGTGTGCATTTTTTAAACAAAATTCCCATTTTTAAAAGGCATTTTTCTTTTTGCTCAGTTTTAAAACAGAAGAGATGAAAGTGTATTAAGATCCATATGTTGTACAGCAGCCACAGCCCAGATGTCACAGCACACATGTTGATGATCCTGGTATCTGACACCAACTGCCAGATCTCAGTAAACATGACTTTTACAAAATAGGCCAGAAAGGAGGAACAAAGATGCACACATTTTATGAACACTGGAGGCAGATAGAGACTAAACAGGGAAAGGAAAGCTGAAGATAATTTTCCTCGTAAAGGATAAATTAAATATGCTCTAGAGACTGAAGTTTATGCAGAAAATTGCTCTGATGTTCATTAAACAAAAAGCTGTTAACACTGGTCTACATCCTGGCATTTATATACCATCATAAACCTTAAAGACATACCGAATTCACTATATACCAGGAATATTTGCCACAAATTAATGTTTAGCATCAATCTTAAACTGTTATATTAATTAGGAAAGAACTAGACTGTACAACATGAGGAATTTTTTTAATAGTAGGAATCTGACTGAAAATAAAGAGTTCTTACTTGGTCTCACTGAAAAGTTCTCCATCAGTACCAAAGGCAATATCAAGAGGAGGAATGAGCGTCTGCATTGAAAAAGCCACACGGCACAACTCTCGAATCAAAGTGCTGATCACAATGAAATCAATTTCTGGTGGAAATGAAATCTTTGGGTTGATGTTCATGGAGCGAATTACTTCCTGAAAATAAACACAATTGAGTAATTTGAGCTCACTAACACTTCTATTCATGGGCAAGTATGGAAATCCCTCCTAAATATGCCTCTCAGCTTTCTACATTTAAAAATCAGTATAAGAAACTCCCAGCAATGTTGTCTTAGGCTATTCCAGAAAATATTAGCTTCAGAAAGAACTTGCTGTTATTTTAGAAATGAAGTATGAGATACATCATTGACATCAGTCTTAGGAGGGAGATGCAGTTTTTCAGTAGAGCACAGACTTTAAGAAAAATATGAGGATTAGCTTACATTTATTTGATTAAGACAGTTACACTGTATCTTGCCAAAAATATTATTCTGGCAGAGAGACATTCTAGTCACAGGCAAATAAAACAAGTGATTCCTGGGCCATACCACAATATTATTTTGGAATATACACTGCTACAAGACATAAAATCCATGCAATAAACTTTTTTTCTTCTTCAGGTTACAGTGCATTTCTAGTTTACACACTCCGAATTTATTAGTTACTGAAAGAGATCAACATGCCAGTTCCCTACTGCCCTTGACTTACGTTGACACTGGCCTGAACGTCATACAGATCTTCATGGCGAACTATATAATCCAGGACAGTGTCTTCAAGTGACTCAGGCCCCGAGTGACCTAGAGAGAGAGTGTCTCTTACACGTATTTTGAACTGCCTGTAGGCCATCTTTGCTGCATGAAAAGACTCCTGCGAATATAAAGAACATCTAGTTAAATCCAGGAGACTGAGATTAATTTTTTTATCAATTATCTGAGAGGATGAACTTAACCCAGTATCATCATTGTAAGGAGGAATACAAAATGTTCCTGTAAAAGTGAAAATTAAAAATAGTACTCATCTGAGAGGACTTGTTGGATTAAAAGCAAGTGTGATTTATTTGCAGAAGACAGGATTGAAAAGCTTCCCACCTAACCTTCCATTTTTATGTAGAATTACATCACACACTCAGGATCAATGGAATCGCATTCAAAGACACCAAGAGCAGGATTCAGTAACAGCCTAACATGTCAGACAGGAGTGCCTCTTGTCTGCTGGGATGAAAGTTTGAGCTAGAGAGTGTAAACTGAATGACGGTTGTGGGAAAAAAACTTCAGTAAGTTAAATGTGCTTGGGATCACACACATTCAGAGACACACTGCCTCTCTGACACAGGTACGTACTACAACAATTTTATAGAAAAGAAGATGAAGTACAGAAAAATAAAAGCAAATGTCTTCAGACTGAGGTTATAGTAAACATGAAGCATCTACGTAATTTCAACTAGAAAAGCACATAGCTACAGGTAAGAGGGAAGCATGATATGAAAAGATTTTTTGCTTTCTAAAATGTAGTATTCCCAAAAGAATTCAACTAAATGAGGTGGTGTTTTTTAGTGCAGGAATTATCTGCCTTTCAGAGCCATTCAGTGTTCTTACGTGCTGCTTTTAGCACCTGTACTGTAGATCACTGATCCTGTTCTAATGCTGGGACAGGACAGTCAGAAAAGGACACTAAATTGAGAGTTCAACGTAAAAGCATGAGGGAAAGAAAGGAAAATCAACAGGGAAAAAAGAAGACAAGTTTTCTTCTCCGTACTTCACAGAAGTGCTAATTTACATACAATTTAATCCAATCCAGCCATAATATTTTGTAAAACACTTCTGTCCTGAAAACAAGAAAAATTATTTTTTTCTTACCACAGCTGCAATGTATATTATCCTCTGCACCATCTCCATGTCACTGATGTATGTCCTCAAAAGGGTCTCTGCATCCAAGCGTTCTTGGGCATAAATGTCACCAAAGCGAGCTACCAAGCAGGTGCGACGCGAAGCATTTGTACGCCTGGCTCGGCCAGGTGAGCAGCTCCTCAGAGAAGGTGGACCAGGTGACTTGTTCTCACTGCGCCTTGGGGAAGGAGAGCGACTCCGTGCAAGCCTATGACAAACGTAAAAAAATATGAGGTCATTTCACCATCCTCAGATGCTTTTGCCTAGTGCAGAGTTTTGTGTCAATTTAATTATTACCAGTGTAAGCCGAGATTTTTAGCCAACACAATTAAAGAAGTGATGCTGCAGCTGCTTAGTCTAATACAAAGGCATTTGTGTCAATACATTTTATGGGCTAGAGCCTGAACAATAAAATTAAAGTAATTCCTAAAGTGTGTACAGCCAAGCACTTTGTTCTGGGGAAACATATTTTTAAATAGCAATACTTTGGAGATTTGTTCCTCTTTTAGTACCACTGAAGAGTTGTAAAGTCAATCAGTTGAGAATATAACAAGTTCTGCCCTGTAATGGTACAGTATTCAAAGAGGACTTATAAACAAAAAAAACCCCTAACCACTTCTTTTTATCCCGTACAGTTGCTCTCAATGTATTTTGTAAACCTGCTCTCTTTGCTGTTTTGCCAGAAACTTAACATAAACATTCAGGCACTAGGAGAAATCAGTTAAAAAGTTTATGTCCCTTCATAACAAAGTACAAAAGCTTAGCTTTTGTTTATACTTCAATTTCAAATGAGGAGGGAATTCATGCTACCTAATATGAAAAATTTCTCATTCTGTGGCTTCTCTGAATAATGCCTCTACCTGCTCTGGAGAACAGACTTTTGGGCATCCAGGATAGAAATCTCATCCCGCAGTATTTGAATCTGCTGCTCATAGTAATTCAGACGATCTAACTTCCTCAGGGCATCCTTCTCTTGGGCACGGGAAGTCTTCAGACTTAACCACACAGAACGAAGTCAGTCATAAGATGTCCTTCTACCAATGCAAACCATCTATCAATTAATCCTCATCATCAAACAAAAAGAACAGAAAAAGAAGAGAAATACTGAGCAAGCTCCTTATGCTGAAATACAGGGAAATCAAGAGTTTAAAAAAGCATGCTCCAAAGCACACTTTTAATTAGACCTTAAAAAGTAAGTGTACTGTGGCAGGAGACTGGATACACTACACTTTATGTTACAGGAGAGATCCCTGGTTAACATTTGGTGTCCTTGCACTAGCTCAGATAATGAGACAGAAACGGTTTTCTTTCTCATATTTAAGATGTTAAGTAAACCTGCTCAGTTGTCCTTCCTACAGTTTATGACTCTAGGTATTTTCTTACATCAGGTCCTTGGGTTCTTTTCTTTGCTGGAATAGTCAGTCAAAGGATATCACCAATGACGTTATTCAAGTAGTATCATAAGATTCCTGCTCTGCTGTCTCCAAGAGAAGTGGTGTTTCTTAAACACTGGTAGACAACCAGTTAAGCAAGTTTATCTTCTGTCCTTTGCTCTTACTTAATGTTAGAAAGTATCCCAACATCTCTGTTTTCCCTCCTGACACAGGTATCACTGTTGTTTTCTTCTTTCCAAAAGACAAAAAAATAAATGGATGCTTTCTATTAATTTTGGAGGCATTCAGTCTGTCCTTCCTTTTCTTTAGTGAAGGGCCCTGGTGAAATTTTTGAGGCTCTGAACCAATGAAAGTTATAACACCTATCAGTTGACAACCTTCCTGTTCCGACTTTTTAAGGAGCAGGCTGACTGAGAGGACCACAGGTAGTAAGACCAGCACATCTGCTAAGAGGAAAGACTGTCCTTCTAGCCTGGGTAGGAAAAGCTGCAGGCACTATTACGAACCCATGGGCATCCTTAATCAGCAAGGACTTCTAGCAGAGTAGTAGTAAAAGAGGGCTAAAGAAGTCTAATATAAAGAACAACTGGGGAAGGAAAGTAGATTTGGGAAGATGAGTTCTAGAGATAGAGATGGGGGAAAATCATTATGTACCAAAAAGGAAAAAAAAAAGGTGAAAAAAAAGCCCTATATAGCATAAAACACTAGTCAGGCTTTCCTTAAATTGCCACGACAGACAACGTAGACAGATAATGCAGTGTTAATAACTATCATGGAATGGTTTAGGTTGGAAGGGACCTTAAAGATCATCTAGTTCCAACCCCCCTGCCATGGCCAGGAACACCTCCCACTAGACCAGGTTGCTCAAAGCCCCATCCAGCCTGGCCTTGAAAACCTCCAGGGATGGGGCATCCACAACTTCTCTGGGCAACCTGTTCCAGTGCCTACAGAAAGGATAAATAAAAAGTAATCATTTCACTTCTGTATTATTTTCTTTTTGTTATTTACCCCTATTCACATGGAGATTTCTCAGAAAGTTTTAAAGCAAATTTTTGATGGTTTTCATCTCACTGCTGTGAGATCCACAAAGCTTCCATCTTTTAATCATGACAGCAGATAATGATTACAAATAAGAACAGATGCTTAATTACACATCTGCCTTTATCAGGAGAGGGGAGAAAAAAAGCAAAAAAAACCCAGGAAAGCACAAATACCTGCATCTTTCATTGTTCATCACAAGTCACATGGTAAGTCACAAGCATAAGAAAAGTCACTACTGAAAATGAATGTTTCTTTCTTTGCAAGAAAAACTAAATACCAAAAGGAAAAAAAAAACTTTAAGACAGACACATTTATGAATCACCAATGCTGACTTTTGTAAGCCTCAACACTAACCCTTTCCATGCTAATTAAATCTATGCACTAGTCAGAGTTTCCTCTGTTTTATTGTTCATACATTCTACTCCTAAATATTAATCTGAAATGAAGAGAGTACTATCATCTTTCTGTTAAGGTTAAAGAGATGTAGGTGTTACCAAAAAAACCCCAAAACCAAAGAAAAAAATGGAAACAAACAAGGCAAAACATAGTTTTTGAAAAATCAGATCAGTTTTTATAACCCGCTTTTATTTTAAGGCCATAATGAGTGTTTTAAACCCCCCGATCTAACCATTTAAAGCCATTCAGCCAGTTTCTCAGGAGAAAATACAATAGCCTTGAGAATTTGTGTCATATATCTGCTTAATGCTGTTTGGATAAAGAAGCCCACTACCACCCTCCAGTTTCAAACAATTCATTAACGATAAAGACCCTCACAGTTCCCCCAGTCTTTGGGCTAAGCCTGACTCATTCAGTCAGATTGCCTTGAAATTCAAGGCAAGAATAACTCCACCTATGTAAATTTTGGCCAGATGACTGTTTAATCTATTTTTAAGAGCCACCTGCAACAGCAACACTACAAGGTCTTGAGGTAACCGATTCAAGCTACCATATTGGGTGTTATTAATTACAACCATGTTTATCGAAACTTCTTCATGCCAATCTATATAACAGGTCCACCGTACAGCAGATCAAGAAAGAAGAGTCCTCTTGACCTCATTTACTTCAAAGTGAATCATCTGGCTTTGTTAAGCTTGATTAGACCTTGGCACGAGTCTAAGAACCCTATTAGTAAGCTTCTATTTATAATAGTACTAATAGGATTTTGTTCAGTCTGCATACAACAACAGTTTTTAGTACACTTTATTTTTTTTCTTCCCCTGAAGAACTTCCAATTACTTTTTAAATGTTGATCATTATTCACTTTAAAAATTTGTGTTTTCCTTCATAATTCTGCAGCAAATAGCTAAATCCTGTTATAATTAATATCTTGATATAACAAAAGCTTATACTGGCTATAGAATTTAATTAAACGTTTAGACCACATTTGCTCTAACAGCCCAGGAGACCAAGATGTCTTGCAAAACATACTTTGATTTAAGTATGTGAGACAGACAGACTATAGACAGGAGGAATGAGATTATCAGGTATTCCAAAAGTCTCAAACAAACAAGTTTATAGACAAATATGCAAAGGACACTCCCGGCAAACTGTCCCTTGTGTAAAAAGAAAATCCTGTCCTAAGTGTCACAGATCAGTCCTGACCTCACTTTCTCTGCTTTTAGAAGGATTCTGGTTTTGACAGGTAGGTGAAGATTAGGCAAACCTGATTTCACCCAACTAAAAGGGTTCAAATTTTGAAAAGATGATTCACAGAACATGAAAAATAGCACCTTTGCTTCAATCAAAAGTTGAACACCCAGGCAGAAGATGCAAATGCAGAGTGCCAACTAAACTGAGCGCAAACATGAACCGTAAGTATGTGGAGATTATGGAATTCCTGAATTCACAGGAAGAAAGGAATGCTTTGTTCTTTTGTCAGTAGTACAAATGGCAAAATGAATTTCTGTCCAGTCTGCATTAAGACCTACATGTGGGAAGTGTGAGATGCTTTATTTCCTACTAATAGTTTTAATCAGGAAGACAGCAGTGAGGTTATATATAAGAATCAAGGAGTTACACAAGCTACTTTTCACCCAACAAATCACAAGAGCCTATTTTACAGGAATATGAGTTTATATCCCAGGTAGCCATCCAAAAAACTAATCAACACTTACTAGGAAAGTCCATGGGTGAAATCTGACAACATTATTCTAGAAGCAATGATAAACATCCAGAGATGAACAAGTGATATTCAACTTGATATTGGAAGTAGAAACTCTAATGGCCTAAGGTTTTTTGTTTGATCATCTTTATCAGGAGTAGCTCATCCTCTCAGTTGCCTTAAAAGGAAAGATAAACTCATGGACAATTATATCCTTTCCTATAGCGTAAGCTGCAAAGTCAAGTTTCCTCCATTTTTAAGAGCAGCAAAGTTATTTAACCGAAAGGCTGCAAGCATTTATTTAACATGACTATATTTCCATTGTTGAAATGTCAGTTATTACAAGAATTAACATGCTGTTGGAATTAATTTCAACTACCTTTGTATTCTTTTCTGATAATATAATGACACAAAAAAACAAAACAAAACAAAAAAAGACATGGGCTACATTTCATAACAGTGAAGAATTATTACTGCTTCTAGAACTGCCTGTAGATCAAGCCGCAAAAGGAAATTAGTTTTAAGGACCCCTGTATTGAAATGGAAAGGTAGATTCCCCCCAGCTGCACCCTTACTGATCTAGATTTACTTCCCAGATGTCACCAACACACTTAGAAACTCAAAAAACATTTTTAAACCAGAGACGTCGACATTACCAATAGCCATTACTTCTGTGCAGACAGACAAAAGGATTTGGCAAAAATGGTCTAAAAGAAAAAGCCGTACAAAGAACTTTATCTTAAGGTAGACAGACTGAAGTATCTTTTATTTAACACAGATGCTACTTTCAAGAGTATCATAGCAAATTGCAAACAATGGTTTCCAGCTAGATTCATAATACGGTTCTCTCTGATTTAACTTCATCTACAAGATTCAAATGCTATCAAGCTGCTAGTTTCAAAGCAATCCTTCCTCTGTCCTAAAGAAAAAATAATAGAAATTCAGCCATAAGGGTTCTTCTCACATGGATCTATTTATGCTAATTGTCTCTCTATAACACCATGTAACAAAGAAACAGGATGGTAGGGAGCTAGACCTATTTTTTGCTATAGCATAGGACAGTGTAGAATGAACAGAACCCGCTCAGGTAAACGATAGACTGCGTCTCTGCATGCTGACTTTCTGCCACAAATACCCCAAGATACATTTTTCTTACGCTGCTTTTAGCTGAACAATTTTGTCTTCTGCTGCCAAGAGTAGTGGCTGATTGGGTCTTTGTGTCTTCAAGAGCCAACTGGGTTTTTGCCAGACTGCAAGAAAAATTAATAACCTTCATGGTAAAGGCAGAGATTCTACCAGAGAATTTAATATGACAAACTGACTGTTTAAGCAGACCAAGTCTATACCAATTTAATGTATGAAAACAATCACAGTGGGCTTTGTGCAGACTATCAGCACACAAATAGCTTATAAGAAGTCATATCTGACTATGCAATAACAGATTTTGCTACGACCCATTGTTTTTCATGAAGACTCAATTCCACTTTCTCCATCAATTTCAACAATTTACAGCGTTCAGAATGAGTTCGCTGTCCATAGATGGGTTATCCTGGGACATGAACGCTCTTTCTCCTGCACCTGTCCCCTGCCTGCCAATAACTACACAATGATGACTCTGTACTGCATCACCTTGAAAGGATCAATTCTGAAACTTTCACGCATGACTTCATCTCTTCTTGAATTACCTCTTCCCAGCCCTCCACCTTCCAGACCTCTACCTTTGCAAACCACAGCCAACACCCCTCTGACCCGACTGCACAGAGAAATGCAACCCAAAAAAGCTTTACCACTGATTTCCCACTTCTAGCAGGAGCTAGCCCAAAATGATTTTTTCTTGTACCGCAAACTGCCACACACTCACTCCAATCTGTATCAGTGAATAACTTTCCCTTGTACTTCTCACCTTGACCATCCAACACTTTTCTCATCAAATAATCTCCTTCTATCCACACAGGAGCATAGGATGAAATGCCTTACCCCTAATCCAACCTTTATATGAACCTGAACCACAGAACGGTTGAGGTTGGAAGGGACCTCTAGAGGTCATCTAGTCCTACCCCACTGCTCAAGCAAAGCCACTTTGAGCCAGTTGCCCAGGACCACATCCAGACAGCTTTTGAACATCTCCAATGATGGAGACTTCACAACCTCCCTGGGCAACCTGTGCCAGTGCTCGGTCACCCTTACAGTAAAAAAGGGTTTCCTGATGTTCAGAGGGAACCTCCCATGTTTCAGTTTGTGCCCACTGCCTCTGGTCCTGTCACTGGGCACCAGTGGAAATAGCCTGGGTCTGTCTTCTTTACACCCTCCCTTTAGACATACACGTTAGTAAGAACCATGAATCTCCCATAACTCTTCTGTATAGTTAGAAATATCAACAGAAAACAACTCCTTTGCTTATTAAACTTTCCAGGCTAGAATTATTTTGCAAGATTACCTAGTTCTGGCAAACCAGTTGAAACACCAAGAACAAAAAAAACTCTCTTCTTCCAAACATTGTGGGGTCCTTCTCTGTCCTACCTTGTCACTTTTGATATTTAACGTATACTGCAAGATCACAAGATTTTTTTGTCCTCTTACCTTCTTTTCAGGGGGATGCACTGATCTTTAACTCACTCGGAGTTTACTGAGATACTTTTTTGATAGCGGAAAATTAGACTGCCTGCATTCATCCAAGATGAGACATAACAGATACTAACATAAGTTGGTGAATAAGGGAAGAGCAACTGATGTCATCTCCCTTGCCTTCTGTAAGGCCTTTGACACGGTCCCACACAACATCCTTGTCTCTAAATTGGAGAGATGGATTTGACAGGTGGACTAACTGATGGATAAGGAATCAGCTGGATGGCTGTGCCTGAAGAGTGGCAGTCAACAGCTCAGTGTCCAAATGGAGATCAGTGACAAGCCCGTGTCCCTCAGGGGTCTGTATTGGGACTAGTACTGTTCAATATCATTATGACATTGACAGTGGGATTGAGTGCACCCTCAGGAAGTTTGTGTATGACACCAAGCTGAGTGGTGCAGCTGACACTCTTGAGGGAACAGATGTCATCCAGAGGGACACTGGCAGGCTTGAGGGGTGGGCCCATGTGAATCTCATGAAGTTCAACAAGGCCAAGTGCAAGGTGATGCACCTGGGTCAGGGCAATCACCAGTATCAGTACGTACTGAGGGGAAAAAGCAGATTAAGAGCAACCCTGCTGAGAAGGACTTGGGGATAGTGGTAGATGAAAAAACAGAAATGAGCTGACAATGTGTGTTCGCAGCCCAGAAAGCCAACCATAACCCGGGCTGCATAAAAAGACACATGGCCAGCAGGTCAAGGGAGGTGGATTCTCCCGCTCACCTTTTGTGAGACCCCACCTGGAGTATTGCATGCAGCTCTGGGGTCCCCAGTACAAGAAAGATGTGGACCTGTTAGAGCAGGTCCAGAGGAGGGCCACAAAAATGATCAGAGGGTTGGAACACCTCTCCTCTGAAGACAGGCTGAGAGAGCTGGGATTGTTTCGTTTGGAGAAGGGAGGCTTCAGGGAGACCTTACTGCAGCCTTTCAATACTTAAAGAGGGCTTATAAGAAAGATGGAGAGAGACTTTACTTTTTATCCATCATAGTGACAGGACAAGAGGTAATGGTTTTAAACTAGAAGAGAGAAGATTTAGACTGGATATAGGAAAAAATTCTTTATGATGAGGGTGGTGAGACACTGCAACAGGTTGCCCAGAGAAGTTGTGGAGGCCCCATCCCTGGAAGGGTTCAAGGTCAGGTTGGATGGGTCTTTGAGTAATCTAACCTAGTGGAAGATGATCCTGCCAACCACAGAGGGGTTTGACTAGATGATCTTTGACAGGTCCCTTCCAACCCAAACCATTCTGTGATTCTACAATTCTATGAAAGCAGGAGATATCTGTAAGATTAGGATCTAAAGGATGAAATATTCTATTGAACCTCTTTCCTCTAGTCTAGCTAATACAGTTTGTAGTTCCGAGAACTTGATATTCTTGGAATCGCGTAGTAAGAGCATTAATTTATATCACTCATTGGTGATATCAGCCCAAGAGCTGTGAACATTCACTGATCTTATGCTAAAAGGGTGCATGAGAAAGTGTCTGTCACTTGGAGCTACCTCTGAAATGGCCCTGGAAGTGGCAGTAACTGCACAAATTTGTTTCTGAAGCAACTAAGTCATTTTGAGACTACAGTGCTCCACAAAATTTGTTTTATGCAACTTGACAAAAACCATTCAGTTCTAGTACCTTATTTGAAAATCTGTCTTCTTTCTTCCTCCATTGTACCACAGTGGGTTTTGATCTTAGACGTTCACATACCGATCACGTACCATAACCAATTATGACATGTTGTACGTCCTTCAATAAATGTGGCACTATAGCTACTCGATTGATTTTTAATCAAGGTTTGCTCAGCATGCAACAGTCCATCGACTATAATTCCACTGGGATTGTCATGCACTATACAAAACCCTTTTGTCTAGAGTACTGGCGTGTTTTCCAAATCCTCTGCCAGAAGTAAAACCTATCAATTCAATTTAGGAATGCAGCTATGACTGTGTCATTTGTACCCCACTTTGGACACACATGGACAATCCAGAGCGTAAATGTATTTTGAAGCTCTGATTTTAAGCCAGAAATTAAACATTTTACAAATCCCCATTAGTATTTAGGGGTCAAAAGAAAAATATGGCTTGTTGTTGAAAAACAAAAACCAACCAAACAAAAAGAATCACAGTTAATTCCCCTACTCTTGTTGCACATGGTTGAGCTGTAGACGAGTTGAAGTCAGTTCTTCCTGCAGCTCTTGCAGTTGAAAAGTCTGACTGTTGGCCAGCTCTCTCAACTGCCTCTTTTTCTCAACTGAATCCTACAACGAAACACAAAATCATGCTGCTTGAATGTTCTACCTTACAGAATCCTTCAGCAATGTAGTACAGCATTATTAGCAGATGTGTTTCTAAACATTTCAGTAAAGACCATTTCTAAAGTAATCAAAACCAAAAGCAATTGCATACCTTCTAGAAACATAAGAAATGCCTTCCAGGCACACAAAACAAAGACTCGATTATATTAGGAAAAATATTCACTTAATTTATATGTCATGATAGAGAATGTGGAACATCTGCATATGCAGATTCACTATCTGTACACACATCATCTGAACAAAGTGTTCTTGCAGATGTGTTGCATGGGGTTTTTTCCAGTCAGTCATCTTCTGACTACGTCATCTCCTCAAGTAAAGTTTTTGGGAATTCATGTACACAAAATAACAGAAAAAGTTATTAGTACAGAGGAGGCAACTACTGTCATTCCAGAAAGCACACTACATGTGCAGCTCTATCTTTAACAACCGATAGATTTGCCTGATACTACCAGAATGAAATAGGTAACTATGCAGCAGGATTTTCTTTAAATTTTGAATGTCACATGCAATTACAAATCCATAACTGGTGTACCATCATTTAATAACATCATTATTTTACATTTTGCGTTTTTTTTGGCAGAACCCTACTCCTGCAACACACTAGAATCTGACTCCTAAGGCATATAATTTTTCATTTGTCCTTATTTTAATTGTGAAAGATTTTGACAGAAGAGTTGTAAAAATGAGAAGTCAGAAAACACGGAGACATCACTGTCAAATCTCAAGATCTGCAACATTTTCCCCTAGTATGCACCAGTAAACACTCTTGTTTTCTTTCAAAGCATAAAACCATGGCAGATCAGTCTTGCCTGCCAAACTGTCAGTACTACAACCCCTCCAGTAAATATCAAATACATACTAACTCCAAACATCAAGTCAGGTGCGTGGTGCTATCATGATGGACATAAGTACTTTTCCACCCCACCCTCCCCTTCTAGAGATATTATAACGCTCAGATACTGAACAAAGATTTTTTTCTTCAAAAAATAAAAGGAGCTCACTGATAAATGCATGGAGTTTTACACACATCTTCAGCTTACTCATGTATTTTCACATAGTGTTAGGTTTTTACTAATAGAGATATCATATAAACACTTCTATGATGTCTTTGCAAATTAAGTGTAGCATGATTCTTCACCTAGAGTAGGAAAGCAGTACAAGAACATAGCTTCTCTTACAAGGCATATTGTCACTCATTGTTGTGAAACAGCATAAGCCCTAGAAGGCCAAAAGTAACTTTAATGACCTCTTTGATTTCCCTTTCAAAGGAAATGTAAGATGAGACGGAGAAATAGCAAAGTTGTCTCCACAGTTGTCTCCATGACCAACTAAGGACGTATTTCATTAAGCAAAATCAGGGAGGGAGACTATTATTAACAGAAAGTCATTAAAGCTCTCCCGCAGGTATAAATTTACACCGTTCTATTCCCTTAAAATAAATTTCCTACATACCTGAGTAAGAGAGAGGTTGGTTTCAAAAAGCCTTCCTGAAGTACCGCAGGAAAAACAAGTCCCTAGCCATGGCAGGAGACGAGTTTTTATTGTTTCCACACCTGCATAATGCCCACCTAAGAATATACATACATTAAGAAATTGTGAGAACACGTACAGAAACAGCCAGAGCTTGGAAAGATTACACATGTGAAATGTGTTAGTAATAAGACAAGGCACTGATTTACCTTCTTGAGATGTTTCGTTGAGGATTGTGAAGAGCTGCCCTTGAATCTCAGAGTTCAATTCTATTATTTCACAGCATCGGTTCAGATTCTGATCACAGGAATTAATCTGTAAATTAATGTGTATTAATACATCTGCCTGGGCTTTCTTACTTAAAATGATTCCTGTTATGATCATGACATTTTTTTCCCTATAATTAAATCTTCACAACATTTTCTTACTGCATCTGCAAACGATCAGAGGGCTGGAACACCTCTCCTCTATGAGGACAGGCTGAGAGAGTCGGGGTTGTCCAGCCTAGAGAAGAGAAGGCTCCAGGGAGACCTTACAGTGGCCTTTCAGTACTTAAAGAGGGCTTATAAGAAAGACGGGGACAGACTTTTTAGCAGGGCCTGTTATGATAGGACAAGGGGTAATGGTTTTAAATGAAAAGAGGGAAGATTTAGACTAGATAGAAGGAAGAAATTTTTTTACAGTGAGAGTGGTGAAACACTGGAACAGGTTGCCCAGAGAGGTGGCAGATGCCCCAACCCTGGCAACATTGAAGGTCAGGTTGGACGGGGCTCTGAGCAACCTGATCGAGTTGAAAATGTCCCTGCTCATTGCAGGGGGATTGGGCTAGATGACCTTTAAAGGTCCCTTTCAACCCAAACTATTCTATGATTAATACTCATCTTAAAAATGTTCACACTGGTAACAGGCAAACGAACAAGACATCAGGACTTCCACCACCCAGTTAATTCACTACTTGAGAAAACTTACTCCTTTCCCCATTCATAAAGAAAATGCAACCATAAATATCTCTAAAAGAAGAATCATAATAAATGTGAATCTGTGTTAAAATCTTTCAACACAGAATTTTTAAAATAATAAGATAGGAGATTGTTGGATGAAAAAAATGTATTAGTCCAAAATCTGATTTTCCATATTAGCTGAAATTATACATATAAGGCTATTATCTTGCTTTGTCAACAGCCACATGAGGCCACCATGCAACTTCATCTGATTTTTAAGTTACCAACAAACAAATATTCTATGATTCTATGATTCTATGAAATACTACTGAAGAATGGGCAAAATCCAGCATTATGCCTATGAAACAACAGAACAGCAAAACTACACCACTTTTCAACAAATACAATTCTGAAAAGGTGTTAATCTGTCTAGGATGCTAATGCACCTGCCAGAACATATACTTTGTACCTGCTTCCTTAATCTTTATCTGTAACCTGTGTACCATCTTCAGTGTAGATCACCCTCTAGGTCTTCAGCCTTTAATGGCTCCATATGGTTTTTACAAGCTTCTAAAACAGCTAAAACTCCCACGCGTGCCCCTGTCAGCTTGCATTTTGATTGCTGCAAGATGCCTTCCTCTGGCCTTGAGGAACACAGACTCACCCTGCTAACCTCCACCAGAACACCACTGCAAAGTGCATTTTTCCAGCTCATTACACAGACTTAACACCCATGGTGCTTCCATCTGCCAGTTCCTCCTTTTCTGCAATGGCAGCCTGAAACTGCTCGCCTTCATTTCCTAAGACCTCAGAGACGACACCCACCTCACTTATGATGGAGAGTTCAGCTTCCACTATTGCTCCGCCCTCCTGAGGTCTACCTCTAGCATCCATAGACAAGATTTTAAAATGTTCCTCCTCTTCTGGTGTCCTGCACTCTGTGGTAGCTTTACCAGCTCAAACTCCTCCTTACAACCGTCCGTTGCCATGAATCCCGCAGAGTTACTCTGGCTATTAACATGCTGTAACTCCTACATGCCACAAAGTAAAAAAAGAACTGACTTCCCTTGAAAAGGTTGCATCTCTGCTCAGCACCTTTTCTCACACTAAACGTAGAACAAGGTAGATGGTTACAGGCTCGTGACCAAATCACCTATCAGTGCCCTGAACCTAATGAAACCTGGGGACACAGGAGTGAGAATTCCATCAAGATTTTCCACTGAGAAGATTCACAATTGTCAAATCTCAGGTCCCTTTATCTCATCTTTCCCTAATTTTATGCCTTCTCTACTGCTTCCACTGTTTTGCCTCCTCAGACTCCTGTTACCTCTTACTCCTCCGTGCATCCCACTCCATCCATCTGCAGCCTAATCCTCACCCATACCCAAAACTCTTTCCTCAGGCCTGCTTCCCCCCTTCCAAAGCCCTTCTGCAGCCGTGCTGCCTTGCGGCAGCCTCTCAGCTCTAACGGGCTTCCCACCCAGAAGAGCTGGGAAGCTGGATAACCCCGTTCTCACTTTCAACATCCTTTTTCCTCACGTTTTCCTGACTGTTCCCAGGCCGCAGGTGACTCCTTCTTGAGCCCACCCTCGCCCACGGTCCTTCCATCTGCTGGTCTTTTACCACAAAACTCTTTTCTGATCCAGACTCAGCCATTACAGCTCAAATATCACTTTTGACCACCAGTCCTTGCTTCTAGTGAACCTTGACGCAGGCAAAAAAACCCCAAACAAACAAAAAAACCCCACCAACTGAAGCTGTGAGTGTTGCAGGCACTGGGAATTAAAACTGTGGTAACCGGCTGCATGCGGGGTTCAGCGTCCCAAACCGGCCCTTTGAACGCCAAGCAGGCGGCCGCTACCTTCTCCCCACGGCCGGTTGCGGGGCTCGGTTGCCCCGGGCTAAGGGCGCCCGCGCACCCGGGAGGCGCTGGGGGCCGCCGCCGCTCCGCGTCCCGCCGTCACCGCGGAAACCGCCGCACGGCCCGGGCACCGCGGCCTCCCGCCCCCTGAGGGCCCGCGGGGTGAGGCGGGCCGCCCTCCCTTACAGCCCCACAGGAGACGCGGATTCCCCCCCCTCCTTCCCTCCCGCTGGCGGCCGCGGCCCACCTCGTAGTCCCGGTACCAGCTCTCCAGCTTGTCCTGCAGCACTCGGCCGCTCGCCGCGCCCACCAGCCTCCTCAAGCCGTCGGCCATGGCCGGCTGTCCGCTCGCTCCCGGGGTTGGGATGGGCTGTGTCCCCCCGGGAGCCCTCCGCGGGCCGGCGGCGCGGGGTGGAGCTGGTAACACCGGCCCGGGCCCGCTGCTCTGAGCGACGGCGCCGCGTTCGCGCCGCTGTTATAATCGCGATGGTAACGTGGGCCGGGCCCGGCGCGGCGGCGGGTGCCACGGCGACGGAGGCAGGGCGCGCATCGGTTGTGGTAACGCGGCGCGACCCGGCCCGGCGGGGGGGTGGGGGACACCGCCTCGGCCGCCTGGTAACGCGTGTCCGAACCGACGGGACGGACCCGCCTCACGGAGCGGCACCGAGCTCGCCCCCGGCCGCCGCCCTCCCCGTGCCGCAAGGGGGCGTCCGCCGCCCCCTCCGTAGCGGCGGCGGCGGCGGCGGAGGAAGAAGATGGCGGCGGCCGCCTCCGAGCAGGTCTGTCCCCGCCGAGAGGCAGGCACGGGGAGGCGGCGGGGCCGTCCTCGCCGGGGCGAGGGGGGGAGCGAGTCTCGCCCCGCCGCCCGCGGGGCCGCGGCGAGCCGCCCGAGCAGCCGCTTCGGCCAGGGGGGGGCGCTGCTTGTGGAGGGGGCGCCATTTTCGCGGCGGTTGCCGAGGCTGGTTTTGGTGCCAGAGCTCTCGGGGGCGGCGAGCGTGCGGGGCCGCGGCGGGCCGCCCCGGCCCTCCTGGCTCCCTACCGCCTGCACCAACCGGGGAAGGGAGAAGCGGCCATTCCGAGCCGTGCCCAGCCCTCTCCGGGAAGGACGGCCGTCCCCTTGCGGGGGCAGCCGCCTCAGCGGGGCAGAGGCAGCCCGAGCCCGCTGTCGGGGCGGGATACCTTACAGACGCAGGATTTCTGAGAAAGAAAAATACTTTCTGCTTTCGAAATAAAGTGCTGTGGCATTTCTGCACAGGAATGTAACTGTCTTGCGTAAATAGGCGCTTGCCGCTAATTAGTGCGGCGGAAAGCAGCTGGTCAGCGCGGTTGGTATTTATGGGACGGCGCCGTCAGTCGTGTCGTTCCGCTGGCACAAGTATGGTGGCTCAGCGGCAGTGTATAAATAAGGCTGGAGCTCAGATTGGGGCTCAGCATCCGAGGCCTCACACGGGAGCGAGAGCTGAATTTGTCAGAAGGGGTGGGTGTCGCTGTCACCCCGTCGGAGGGGTGGGACAGGGACGCTGTCAGCGCCGCGCGAGCCGGAGGGAGAAGCGAGCTGTTCAAGGGCTCATCTTTTGGGAGCTCCAGCATCTCCACGGGACTTTTAATCTAAGTGAGTCTGTGTAGGTGCATGTGCGGCAGCAGTGGGTAGGAAGCCCCAGATTCCTGAGGGGTCCTGTACCAGCCCCGTCTCGGGTGCCATGGGAAGCGCTGCCTGGTTCTGCAGGGATGCGCCAGCATTTGTTCCAGCAATTGCCAATTTCAACCATATTCCCCCAGTCTTGATGCTGGTTTCTGTTGTCCTGCCTTACGAGGTGAAAAAACTACATTGGATTTCTGTCTCGCTGTCACACCCTTTCAAGACCACTGTCCTCAGGACAAGATACTTAACTGTCCTGTTGTACCAGATTGCCATTTCCTTTTCCCCAGAGCAGACACCTCTTCTCTGTTTCCCTGCCTAAACAATTCTG
This sequence comes from Burhinus oedicnemus, assembly GCA_008921705.1. Taxonomy (NCBI): domain Eukaryota; kingdom Metazoa; phylum Chordata; class Aves; order Charadriiformes; family Burhinidae; genus Burhinus; species Burhinus oedicnemus. Next base: position 1,536,535 of record VFFE01007506.1, read on the forward strand.
AGTTTAGTTTCGAGGAAGCCCTCCGTAGACCTGTTAAGGTCAAGCACGTTTCTCAACACCAGTTCCTTGTTCTTCAGCAACAGAAGAAAAGACATTTTTACGCGTTACATCAGTATAGACGCATGCAAGTGCAGTAAGCTTAAGGTGCAGCTTCAGGATTCATTTATCATGAACAAACTTAATCTCATCAAAAAGATCAAGCCCCTTGTTTGAAGAACTGAACCCTTAAATAGCAACCTGTTCCATTCAAAGGAGGTGGATAAAATTTTGGACAAAGTTACAAAAATACATCAAAGTTTTATTTTCCCTATGAATACCTACAAGAGTTTCCTCTACATGTTAATTTGTCACATTGAAGGGATATCCCTTGCAATCTAGTAACTGAAAATGATTACATTAAAGCTGACCACGTTCCCCATGCCAGGTTTGAAGCCTTACATTATTTTTCTTAATGCTGCATGTAAGCAATAGAAGTCGAATGCAAACCGTGTGCTATCCAAGCCACTTTAAAACTATATCCACCACACTCCCTTCAGATAGATTCATTGAGTGTCAATCCTGCATTAGCTTAGAGGGAACTAAAATCCTGCATATTGGTAAATGAGCTACAGGATTATGTTCTCTATTGTCCCCAAGAGGTAAAAACTTGATGAAGTTCTTTACAGCTGATTTTTTTGACTGCATTAATAATTTGTACCTGCCATGATAAAAATTACATACAAAAACATGTATTGTCTGAAAATATCTGGATTTTAATTTTAGTCATAGTGTTAGCAGAGATTGCAGTGGTTGTAAATGTATATTCTAAGTACAGAGTGGCAGACTGAAACACAATATTGAATGTAATATGTAATATATTCCACTAGTCAATTCAAATTTATGGTTTTTTGCATATGTACACGTGTATCATTTTGGCAGATTTACATGCCTTGTAACAGCTAATCCATGCTCTGTATTACAGCAAAGTTCTAATGGTCCGGTGAAGAAGTCTATGCGAGAGAAGGCTGTGGAACGCAGAAATGTTAATAAGGAGCACAACAGTAACTTCAAAGCAGGATACATTCCAATTGATGAAGACCGTCTCCACAAGACAGGGTTACGTGGCAGGAAAGGCAACTTGGCCATTTGTGTGATTGTTCTTCTTTTTATTTTGGCTGTCATCAATCTTATTGTGAGTATAATACTTAGACTGTAAGCAACATCAGGATGTATTTCGTTTTGACGGTTTATTAGAGAAATAAAACTTATTCCAGTATGGCTGAGAAGGACTTAAAATGTACTGAAGGAGATTTCTTATTTTTCTCCTTTTTTTTGGTTGTTGTTTTGTAGACTGAGCAAGATTAGATAGAATAATCTTGTAACTTCAGTCATGATTATTTCAGTTATCAACAAGGAACCTACCATTTATGCAACATAGAATTTGGAACCTTGAAAGTGTCTCTCCATTCACAAAACTCAGTAACAGCGAATGTGCAACATGCTATTAACGCAGTACAAATACATGCAGGATAAACTCTTATGCCAGGGACATTTTACATATAACAAGAGAGCTGCACATGAGCATTCAGAATTAATGAGCCACTGCACTTCAAACCTTCATTGTTGTAACTACCACCTTTTCATTGCTTGATCAATGAGAAGTAATGAATTATTTTTCATAATTCGACATGCACATGTGAAGGTGCTTTCTTGTAGTTCAAGGGTAAGTATATCCTTAGCTGAGCTACTTTGTTCAGCTAATGATACCATGGTTACCCTTAAACAGGAAAAAGATTTAATTATGGATGTGATTTAATTTCAAATACATATATTATATATGTGTACAAATTATTTTAGTTACCATTTCAGGTGAGTCTAAAAATTATGTAAAATGCTTTTCATAATTAAATGTGTTCTCATGTTTCCATTAGGATTTAAACAGACTAAAGTAAATTCATACCTAAAGTTTACTTAAACGTTAGCATTAATAATTACTTCAAATAAAACATCTGGTTAATACAACTCCTTGTTGTGGGAAGGTTGAAACGATCAAAGTAATCTTTGAAAATGTGTGTTTCTCTTTCAGATTACACTAGTTATCTGGGCAGTGATTCGAATTGGTCCCAATGGTTGTGACAGTATGGAGTTCCATGAGAGTGGCTTGTTACGGTTTAAGCAAGTTTCTGACATGGGCGTTATACATCCATTATATAAAAGCACTGTAGGAGGCAGACGTAATGAAGATTTGGTGATCACTGGAAATAATCAGCCTGTAAGTTGTATCATTAATTGAAAGTTTGTGATCAACGCTGTGGAAGTACAGTCATATTATTAATAAACGTTATATTTGAAACATCATTAACTTAATGACTTTGTTTCTGAAGATTGTATTTCAGCAAGGAACAACCAAGCTTAGTGTGGAAAAAGACAAAACTTCTATTACCAGCGATATTGGGATGGAATTTGTTGACCCACGGACACAAAATACCTTGTTCAGCACAGACTATGAAACTCATGAATTTCATCTGCCAAATGGAGTTAAAATCTTGAATGTACAAAAGGCCTCTACAGAGAGGGTATGTCTCTTTTAACTGTCTCTTAATTTTTTTAAAAGCTTATTACAGAATTGCCATAGTTGTAGAGTAAGAAAAAAGTTTACTAATACCATCTTTGAAGCATATTTAGAAAATTGACTAAACGTAGCTAAAAACACAGCTCTGAAAATGTAAATCACCGTAAAAATTAGAACAGAAATGAAAACCGACATCATTAAATGAGTGTAATGTCTGGAATACCATGCCAACTAGGTGTGTGTCTTTTTATTAAGCCTAGATAGCGGTTTCAGAAATAAAATTTCTGTGAAAAGCTTCTCTGTTTCTAGTAAGAACTTGCAAAAATAATTACCAGAACCTCATGTGTCATTTTCCTTCTATTGGAGATAAATGTTAATACAATTAGAATTTCAAAAGCCTGAGTAAAAGTGTAGAGAACAATCACAGCATTATAGGAGTTACGTTAATTCATGGCTTCTAGGTTAAACAAGTTCTTAGTTGGTTTCTACATTAAATGTGCTTTATCAGAAAACTAAAAAACCTAAATGCTGGTGTGTGTACATTTAAAATGCTTATCTTAATGTCAAACTGAAATTTCTTTGTTGCATATCATCACTTATTGTAAAAGATTTACAGATAGAGTCAAGCCCCTAGTTCTTTTGTATAACATTAGCAGAGTAGTATCAATGGTTTTATAGAGGGTTGAACGTGCCTTAGGAAGCATTGAGGAATCCTGTTAAGGACGAACAAAAAAGAGAATTTACTTTGCTCTTCTTTGTGTTTCCTCTGCAGGCTAACAAAATAGTATGCTCTAGAAAAAAAAACAAAAAACCAAAAAAACTACCTGTAACTTTAAATACATAGGAGGAACAGATTAAATGAAATTAGAGGAGTAAGTTTATATAGTCACTCCTAACAAGAAGCCTGTATTTGCTACCAGTGTTAACTGTGTATCCCATAAAATCGTCATATGAATTGTTATTTTTATCACAAACAATATGCACACATAAACTATTTCAAATAACCTTCCAAAATTAAGTAGTCCTTATTTTCAAATGTGAATGTGGAAATGGGCAGAAACTTCATAGGTGTAATGGGAGAAGGGCAAAAAAGTACATTGAAGGTTTTTTATTAAATTGTGTAGCAATATTTTTAAGGTAATTAAAGTTACTCAGACAAACCCAAGCAGCACATTTTCATTGATCTGTAATATACTTTTTTTGTTTATGTTCTTAGATTACCAGCAATGCAACCAGTGATCTAAACATAAAGGTCGATGGCCGTGCTATTGTCCGTGGAAACGAAGGTGTTTTCATCACAGGCAAGACCATTGAGTTTCGAATGGGGGGTAACATGGAACTTAAAGCAGTAAGTATTTAAAATCAGCATTTTTTGAACAGCTTAGTTTCAAATTCAGGCTGATAATAAACTGATGTAGTTTTATATGGATTCAAATTTTATATGAAGTAGTCATGCATAAAAGTTTAGTTGCAGTCAGTGCATTTAGTAAGGTTTTTAAAAGGTGAATTATTGCTTTGCTATTAAATAGCGGTTCAGTAGTTTTCCCCACGGTGCAATTAAAGCGAAGCTATTGGCCTCTGCACTGAAACAAATACCAAAGGGAATTCATCATCTCTTCTGGAGGTTTTACTGGGGACAGCAACCTTTGACGGAGGAGCAGAGCATACAGTTAGGAGCACTACCTTCTGTGCTGCAGCAGCGAGGCTCGCCAGCATTCATTTAAGATTTTTGGACATTGTTAAGATTGCAGAGCATATAGAATGATGGAAAAGGTTAAAGGAGGATAAAAAACACAGACTGTCCTGGTTTGAGGCCCAAACCACAACAGAGATACATGCGCTTTTAATGTGTGAATGAATTTCATGTATGAATTCAAACACTGATTCCCATTTCACATACATATTTTTAGATTTACTGCATTTGCTAATAGGTCTGTCAAGTGAAATGCCACACTACTGCTGTCTCTCTCAATATCGATCTACCACTGGAATAGCAAAGTACATTGCTGGCTGTAATTGAGAAATTCATGGGTGTTACTCACAAATTTAATTAAAAAATGAAACCTTGTCATATGTACTTTTTTTATTCTGTTGATTTCTACAGCCATACTAAAGATGTCATTGATTTGTTAAACCAGCTTGTGTGTTTCAAAACCAAAACAACCTGCCTTGTTTACATTTTAAGTTGTACTTTTTTTTTTTCTTCCACTTAATAGGAAAACAGCATTATCCTGAATGGAACTGTGATGGTCAGCCCATCACGACTGCCAAGTTCTTCTTACGGGGAACAGTTCAATAACGGCAACTGGCTGCGTTTCAAGCTCTGTATGTGTGCGGATGGGACACTGTTCAAGGTTCAGGTGACAGGTTATAACATGGGTTGTCAGACTTCTGTCAATCCGTGCGGAGCCACACACTAAAACACAAACCACTACCAGGAGAGTTCTCTTTTGTGTTTACATATATTTGTATGAAGTAATTGCATGCCTTCAAGGATTTCTGTTTTTACAGCAGTTTATACTAACATTTATTACATACTATTTTTAAGCAAAGGCTGTTATGTTCAACAGTATTATGTCACCATCCTGCCATAATAGTGGCACTGATTTAGTAAGCTCTCAGTCTACATGCATACTGAAGTACCTTCCTGAATTGAGATCAGTTGAATATATTTAAAGAATGTGATCTTATCAACAATCTTGACTGCCTTCAGTTGCCTTTAGAGGAGGTTTTTGTCATACATCCGAAGACCTCGAGGGCTGCTGAGAACACAACTGCGATCTGAAGTACGTCAGCAGGAATGTTGATTTGTTGTTGGAAGTGGATTTGCTTAGGACAGCTGAAGCGGCAAATTTTTGTCTTCTCTTCATTTCTTGCCAAAGGTCGATAGAATGATTTCCCCCAAAATTATCTGGTTTACCATATGTGTACTAAGAGAGGGGTAATGGCAGATTCACTTTAAAATACTGCATTTTTTCTGCCATATATTCTTGTGTAGTTAAAGAAAAAATTATGCTAGCACAAATAATATTTGCAAAGTAATATCAAGTGTGGAAATGTAACTTCAGTTTTGAAATAGTCTTGTGATTATTGAAGTGTTGCTTGAGCTCCCATTCTCTCTGTGGCATTCTACAGTTGCTTAATTTATGTGAAGTATTTATAAAATGTGTTTATATTAGAAGTACAGTTTCAAAGATGTACTTATAACTTGCTCACTACCCAAAGAAAGTATTTTCCTGGGTGCTTTAATGTGAACAATGAACAGGTAATAATCTAAAGCATGACTGTTGCAGCAGTGTCCGAGATCAGATCTTTTTCCCCATAAATGTCAGTACTGATGCATTACTGAGAACCCACAGAATTAAATTCCAAAGTTAAACTGCAGGTCTATAATTCTAAATGTGATGGTATCAATCCTGTGACAGCAGACACACGTATCTGAATTTGTGAAGTGAAACTGTGTCTATGGTGAACTGGGGCCTTATAGAAACTATTACAGCCTTGTAACTGCTTTTGCCGAAGTAAGGTGTTCTGTACGAAAAACAGACCAGCTCATTGTAAGTCTCCCACTCCTCCCTCCCCGTGTATTTTCTTCAGTTTAAAATAGTTTTGTTTTGCAGTAGCATCAAATAACCTTAATAATGGAGGCCATAAAGTTGACTTTGCAAGTAGCTTTTTCACAGGTTTTTCTAGATAAGCACATGCTTCTCTTCCTAAAAGTTGTGCAAATGTTACACATTAACTTCAGGATCCGTCATTTCTTGTGGGAAGATAAACTATCTACCTTTGTTTGACAGCTCTCAAAGTACACAGAATTCCACAAAATACAAATCAGCTCCTGCTGCAACAAGAACTTTGTATCTAAGGTCCCACTTTCTGTATTTACTAGAAGTCAGAAAGTCCTCATGCCGGATGTGTATGGGTGGAAGTGGTTTCTAGAGGGGGATCCTTAGGTCAGGCATTACGCCACACGGGAGGTCAGAGGGGTCACGTTTCCCTCATTGCTCTAAGGCAGAGGCGGATTTTGATGCTCAGTAGTTGTTGGGGGGTGGACAGCAGTGAAGCTGTTCTAACAAAAACAGACTAAAATGTAGCGAAAGCCACTGAATTGCTCACATTAAAGATTATGGGAAAGTACTAACATTTTGCATACTGCCTTCATGAACTTCACAGCTTTACTACGGTTAATGTTTATTACCCACTTCAACACACATTTTGCTGAAAACATGCACACGTATCTGCTGCTAAGTAGTGCCCTAATTAATACCTGTTACCATTAAGAGGAGGAAATAAACTATAACATTTTTAGAATTTTCACTCATGCTAATGGAAGTTTGTCACTTTATTTTTATATATATAAATACACAGGTATAAAAATATAAGCAGCAGCATCCTTGAAGCTGAAACAGATCTTGAAAGTGACGCATACTGCCTCAGTCAAGTAGATTACATGTGAAGAACATATTAAAGCTCTTCTTTGGTTACTACTGACGTGCCTATATGCTAGTATTGCATTCTTATAATTATCAAGAGTTCTTTTTAAAATACTGTATGCAACACAGCTGAAAGATTTGTCACAAAGGTACTCTTAAATCATGGTCTGGAGAATTGGTTTTGAAGTGCGGATTTTTTGTCAAAATGTACCAAAACCGATCATACAAATACCAAATGAAATTATCAATTTGTTAGCCACTATTTATGTATTGTTAATATATTTTTTTGCCTTCACTATAGTTTGAGAAATGCTGGCACCACACATGCCCTGTGTGGTGCATTTATTTGTTGTTTATCTTCTAACTGCCTAAGCTACATTTTTCTGTATGTATTTAAAACGTGTGGCACATGATTTATTTCAGTCCCACAGATGCACTTAAGATTCTGTGTGTTTAAAGTACATCCTCTGTGTAAAATACCATCCTGGGTATGCTGAAACAACTTACATGTGAAGAGTTCTCAGCATATGTAAAGGTGGTGATTGTTTCAATAGGTGAAAGACAACTGAATTTGTAATCTTTGTTTTGAAATGGAACAATAAATTCTACAACGCGGCTGTGGTTCACAAGTGTTATTTGTAAGAATATAGTTTTCCATTAAAAATAAGTGCTTGTGTTACTGACAGGGGAACTAGTATTTTATTAACTGTAGGTATGAAAGTCATCCCACATCTATTCGTCATGGATTGTATCTGGTGGACTTTGCTCAGTGGTAATTGCGTATGATACCTGAAGTAGAGTTCAAAAGTCTCCACTGTTGTTAGTTCACAAGTTCCTGAGAAGCTGTGTTTCACGACCGAAGGGCTGGAAAAGAAAGAAAAGGTTCGGATTGTTTTTTGGGAGAGGTGGAGGGGAGGTGGAAGGTTACCAGTTTATGAATGTTCTTTTTGAAACATACCTAAGACTCCAAAACCGAACGTTTAAGGCAGAACGTTGGTAATGCATTGGGTGTTTGTTTAGTGTTGATTTTTTTTTATGTCAAAGTATTTCCGCTTTCTACTTAACTCTTCTTATGCCGACCTTACTATAATTTTACATTTTACATATAGATACTATGGATAACTTTCACCTGAGTGTCATTGCTGTGGCCCTTTACTTTAATCTTCCTGGATCAGTGGGAACCAAGTCACAGCGGAGTCTTCTTGATACACATCACCGTTCAGACTGCAAGTGGGATGGGGAGCGCGTAGTGAATTGTTCTTTTACCGGAATATCTGCTATTCCAGAAGACATACTGCAAACAGCAATAACGGCTGATCTTAGCTACAATAATATTAAAACTTTTATGTGCACTGATGGAAGAAAGGAAGAATGGATGCTACACCACCTGAATCTCAGTAACAACCTGATTTCTGAACTCTCTTTAACTACTTGTAGAAATTTACCTGTTTTAGAAACTCTAAACCTCAATGGTAATGCCATCCACACCCTCACACTGGACACACCTACGCCTGCACGTGGGTCTAGAAAGTATGGAAAAGTAGATCGTCTCCTGCCTGCTTTGAAAGTATTGTCAGTGGAAAGAAATAATCTTAATACAGTTCCAAGAGGTAAGCATTTCAAAATCTTTAAGGACCTCACTCCCAACGGGCAAGTTGGTTTTGGATACAATTTCATCTGATCTTGCTCAATGCAGAATGTGACTGTCCGCTTGTTTAGGTACACTTAAGGTAAGGGAAAGTTCCAGCTGCGTGCAAATACAGAGACTGGAGCAAATGGGTTGTTTCGGTTTAGGTTGGTGGTTTTTATACAGTCTTTGCAATCGTAACGCTTTAATGTCGGTCAAATATAACCAAATTTATCCCCTGAGAGCCCAAGCAGTATTTTTCCTTGTTGTACAGAAAGGGAAGTAAGGATCTTTGGAAAAACACCAGCCTCCACAACCCGGTCGTGAACCTTAACATCAAGAAAATTACAGATAATGAATTCCACACTACTCTTCAGAAGAGTCAATATTCTTTCAATAAAACTTGCTCCAGTTTCAGTATTTCACGAAGACAGGAAAATACATTTTGTTCAGTCAAAACAATTTCGCTTTGTGCCATCTGACACCCAACCAAAGCGACACCTTCTAGTAACAGGAGAGGGCCGTAAGGTTTCGATAGATTTTAGAAATAGTGTTTGCCAGTCACCAAACTACGCTAGGCATCGTAGCCTTTATGACAGCCTCTGTCCTCATTAACAGGTGGTGCACGTTCTCCACACAGGGTTTAACCAAGGCAGGAGCTACAGTACGAGCAACACTATCCTAGATGCTGTTTGCTGAATTTAATTGATCTCTGATAACATCACCAGATTCATTAGCTCTAGATTTTGAAAACACTGGGGCAGGGGGGCAGGCAGCAAACCAAAACCACACATCTCAAAGTCAGACAAAGGGAATAATTTTGCACCTACACAGGGTCCTCAAAGGTCTATTTTTCTCCTTTTTTGATACTAAATATTTCTCTGGCATGCAGGAAAACGTTTTGCTTAATTATTTTGTAGTATCTGTAAGGTTCCCATCTAGACAGTATAGAAAAGCTACATTATAAAAAACACTGATGCAGATTTGATTTGTTTTGATAAATAAATATAATGACACCCGATAGGATGCCTCAGTGGGTCAGACAGATCAACCCTTTTCTCCAGAAGACTCAATTTTTAGATGTTAAGTCAAATTGCTACGCATCACAGCACTGTGCTTCAAATTATATTTAAATCCCATATTCATTTAAATGCAGGTTCCGAACTTTATTTTCCTCCTCCAGAATGCCTCACTAGCATTCTAGTTTTTAAGCTCTGGTGAGGAAACACAAACTGGATTTCTAAAGCAGGGAGGTTTGGCCACAGAGAAACCCTTCTCCCAGCTGCCACCCCAGTGTCGGGCTGCTGTGCCAGTGTGTATTTTTGGCACAAATTTAGCTTCCAGGAAGCATCCAAACTACCATTCTTCATGCAGGTGCAAGGAAGAATTTATGAAGTGCCAGAAGTTCTGAATGCATTTCCTACCAGCTACCTCTAGTTTTACGGCAGGAATGAATCATTCCTTCTGCTTTTCCCAATAAACCCAATGATGAATTACTCAGCAAACAGTACACTGGAATAAGGCATTTCCAGTAAACCAGATGACACCAAGGGCAAAATTTTGAAGGAGAACTAATATTTTCTCAACAAAGCCATATGATCAAAAATCACTTTAGAGTGACATTCCGGTGTTACGAATGGTGGTGATGCTGAGCGCTCGAGTGCCTGCCTTCCCACGGGAACTCACAGGCTGGAGCTCTGGGGCTGCCTGCACAGCAGCAAACAAAACCGAGGGATCTCCAGCCTTCAAAAGGGCTACTTACAGCCAGACAGCTGCTGTCGTAACTCGGATATGCTGAAGAATATACTGTCATGCCTCACAAATCACACACACAGGCACATGCAACAACATGGTTTTGGTTTCAGTCAGGTTTACACCCTATGAATATGGTTCAAGTAATTCCACATATGAAAAACTCTCGTGAAGTTGCAGATAGCAATGAACGGGAGCTGGTGTATCACCTTTTGCATCTCCATCTTTTATTTACATAATTTATTTATTATTTAATTTATTTATTTTTATTTAATTTGGATATTACAAACTGAGTATATTCCACCCTTTTCACACTCCTCCTTCCCTACCTCCAGTTCTCCAGAGAAGCGTGCTTGAAGTACAGAGGTCACAGTCGATACACGAAGGAATGTTACTGCTTTTACGGAGATGTGAATTTTTAAAACAGGCGTTGATTGCAAATGTATTAATGCGCCTGCTGTCGATGCTACGGAACTTTTAGAATGGGACAACCTCTGAATAGAAAAGGCATAATAACACAAAGCCTGCAGCCGCTCGTTCCAATAGACAGGAATGGAAGGAATTTTGTTGCAAAGAATTTTAAAAAGCCACTTGATGCAATTGGGAAAACAAGAACGTGAAATGTAAAGTAGTTTTGTTCTTCCTAGGACTAGGCCTGCTGCAATCTTTACAAACTGTCCGCTTGTCATCCAATGGCATACGACACATTGATCCGAATGATTTCCAGAACTGTTCCCAGCTGAAGGACATCAGCTTGCAAAACAACAAGATAACTAAAATTCATCCAGACGCCTTCAGGGATCTCAACAAATTACAGGTTTTAAAGCAGTAACACAACTGCTTCAATGTTTTGTATTAATCGCCGTTAAAGATATTAATTATCAACTAGTCAGCATGATTATACTGGTCTTTGATTATTATATTAGTATACAATTATAAAAACTAAAGCAAATGGTGAAAATAATCATTATTTTTATACAATATTTGCTCTTCATATATAGGAAAACACACACACTCGTAAATATACAAAATATAACCATAAATTCACCATTTATCTATGCCACAAACCAATCCGTAAGTGGCTTAAGCACACAGACGTCCTTTTCGACCCCCAACCCTTCCATGGCGAGAGCCCCGCGGCTTCCCATTCACAGAGGTACTCTACAATGGGAGAATACCAAATATATCACAATTCAAACTTTTCATTTAAACTAAAAAACTTAGAACAATATTCTTGAAATCCTAACCAGACGTATTGCTCCTGTAACTGCAAAGTGCTTGGATACTAAAATAAATGTTATTGTTGATATTGCAATCAGGATTCCATTGTAAGGCTTAACGAACTAACTCTGAATTCTTTCCAAATAGGTCGTGGATCTCCGTGAAAACGCTCTGACAACCCCTTTACCACAGATATTAATCAGTCTGAACTTCTTTCAACTTGAAGTGGGTTTGTCAAGTAAGGCCTGGATGTTTAACTGCAGACTAAATGCTTTCAAAGATTTATTTCATTTTCTCTTTGACTCCACGAGGAAAAAATGGAGTATTTCATACAATAAATCTGCCAGCAACTCACAGAAACCTCTGCTGTATCTTTCAAGCTTCCGTTTAAACTGCAGCGACAGTGTTCTGCTCAAGAGGGCTGTAATCCCAACAGGGAAGACGTCGGTGCTAAACTGTGACTTGGACAACACAAGGGGTATGTAAAACAGGGTCTCTATCCATACGCTGCTAAAATCCAAATGCGTGCAGAATGAGCAAAGAAATCTGGTTTAAAAAGCAGGTTTCTAAAGACACTGTTTAAAAATAACTGAACAATAATTCAACATGCAAATTACGTCATTAGAAAGTAGTATACCGGTTAGAATATTTGAAAGTCACGTTTTCCAAGAATAGTCTTCATCTCCTTCCTTACATTAAACTAGTAAGTGATGCCAAATTATACACAAATAAATTCCAAGAAGGAGTATTCATCAGTTTATCAGTTAATTTTGGAATACAAACCAAGGACCGGACAGTGGGGTGGCACTTCTGGGACACGCAGAAACCCGAGAAGGATACAACAGCGTTTCCAGTATTCAGTTACAACAAAATGAAATGAAAGTTTATTTGCAAAGGAAAGGATTTATATTTCTTTTTAAAAAGTACAGATACTGCAGCACACAGTTCACTTAGGAAATTAATTCCACATTTAGTTATAGAGAGGACCTGAAGTACAAGTGACAAAATCTACAGAGCTAAGACTTCCCACGCAGAAGGAAAACTAAGACCAAGCTTGAGTAGAAGGTGTGTTTGTCATGTGCCGCAAGGCAAAACAGTTTAACTCCGATGGACAAACAGCACTTTGAGGTGGTAAGGCTTTCCCCTTGGAACACTTTAGCCCCAAACGAGAACAGGTAGGGTTGATCAGAAATGCCACCTGCTTTGTCTACTAACAAGGAAAGTCACGGAAACTCTGATCCCGGGATTAAATTCAACGCACGGGATTGCACCAAAGCTCCACTGGGAACGCAAGCAGATCCAAAGGCAAAAGTGTTTCATACAACCTTGAAACACATCACAAAAGCCAACAACCAGCCATGGCCTACCCTAGCTAAAGTTTGGAACAATTGCTTGGTAGATACAAATATTGTTGTTTTTCGCACCTGTTTGCTGCAGTTAAAGCAGTAACTACAGGAAAATCACAGCGGTTGAAACAGGGACAGCTAACTAGTGCAGTTTTATCTCACCTGCACACAGTGACCATGGCCACACAGGAGAACGGCTGGTGATAAATACGGATCTTCCACGAGGGAGATCAGCAGGAGCTTCTAGCGTAACCCAGAACATAGTTAGATAATCTCAGTGACCTCCTCCCTCGCCACACCATTTTTCTTGTAAAGTCTGCTATTAAGACCCCCCACGGACTATGTTTTAAATGGGGTGGGGAGGAATTTATGATGGTTTAACAGGTACTTGTACCATATAAAATGACTATGGATAGATAAAAAGAAAGTGGATTTTATAATAAATAGTTAAAATTATCACAGATAGGTCAGAGTATGTTCTTATAGAAATAACTTGACCCTACAAACCACCTATCCTATACTTTTAAGAAAGATTTAGTTTGTATTTTCTTTTATTTCAGGTAATGGAGTTTCTTGGTGGACACCTAAAGGCAGAATTTCAAAAGATAATAGTCTTCCTCATATGACACTGGATAAAATGAATAATTTAGTGATATACAATGCTGAGAAAACTGCTGAAGGGTTATACTGGTGTACTTTTAATACAACAAAGAAGAAGTATCTCATCTACAATATAGAGGTGAAGGAAAGGCTTTCAACGTTTTTGGTTAGAAAAGCCCGGGACACTAACGCTGTTTTTAGACAAGGAAGAACAGAGCAAGACTTTGCACTGGCTGTCTGCCTCTCGGTGCTCATCACGTTCGTTTGTGCTTTTTCTCTGGGTGCTTTTGCTCGACCCTACCTCCTGAGCCTGTGGAGACTCATGCGCAGGAACAAAAATGCCGGTTCGGAACATACTTATTCTAATCAAGCTTTTTCAGATGAAACCTGGAGCAGAGAGTGCTCTGCAAGCAAACCAACAAATACTCAGCATAATTTGTTCATTTGCGAGGAGAATTCATCAAGAAAAACATGCATTTTTCCTACAGAAGCCTCTACTTTGCCTGAAAATGTCATTGGTAGCAGCGTACATACATCAAATACCGAAGCGGAGTACCAGAAACAAAGCAATAATGAGATCAACGTGAAGAAAAACCAAGCGTTTTCAGACATCAAAACTAGTCTCAGCAATGATGAAAATACAAATATTGATGATCATGGACTATTTCCTGTGAGGGCAGATTACAAGAACAGCAATGAAGTAATGCCAAGAAAATTAACGAGTAATGACATTTCATTACGGAAAGACTCAAAATATGCAAATAAAGACTCAGAGAAGAGCAGGTTCCCTCCCATACCCAGGAGACTGAATGCCAACTCTTACTCAAATCACACTGACTCTTCAGACTCGGGTTTATGCTTCACAGGAGAACCTGGCTTTCCGTTTTCCACAGTACAAACACACACGGTTGCACAAGATTCTGGGAACAGCGAGGTGAGCAACAACTCTGGTCTGCTGCAGTCTGAAATCACAAAGTCTACACCAGACTCTCCCGAAAGAAAAGGAATTGTTTCATGTAAAGAACCCCTGAGCATTACGAAATTTATGCCTGGAAGGCAAAGCTCTGATGAGCAACTTGGTCTAAATGGCAACATAAATATAACCAGTGATGGGGGAGATTTTATTTTACCCAGTAGCTGCGAGAGACATACAAATATTGAGAATTTACGTGCCTACGAAACAACAGAGAACTCTCCTCTTGCAGGGTACAACTGTAAAACGGAACATACAAATGAAAAAGACACTTCAGCAGATATATTTGGTGATAGTTCTTCAGATGAAGGGACTCCATTCACAATGAGTGACTGTAGTTCTTTAGCAGACTTTGAACTGGAACAACCTGATGTTAGTGACAACCTGCCAGTCTGTCAGTCGTCACTAGAGGAAGCCGATACGAACAGTGGAACTGAGTTCTCCACACTGCCAGAGTCTCCAAAGATTGCTGCTGAACTTCAGCATATTGGGAAAAATGAAGATGAGAACAATGCGTATTTTGAAACCACTATGAATTATGGATCCGATACCATCATGCCCAAAAGAGCATCACCTTACATTGATAAATGTAGTGACCACATAAGCATGTCAGATTCAGACACAGTTAGTTCTTCAAGTCAAGAAGCTCCCGATAGGTTTGATTATTTTACTAACGCAGAATCAACAGTGCAAAATTCTGATTCTCCCCACAATCAGAGTACAGATTTTGGTAGTACATTCCTGTCGTTAAAACATTCTCCCATGTATGACACAGATAGAGAGAACACTCCTGAAGAGGCTGCAGCGCAGCGGGATCAGTTTCCCGTTGAACCACAGCATTCCCTCAGCTTCACTCCCACTGAACAAAAAGAAAATGCGCCAGAGGGAAGCAGAGACGAGCAGATGGACAGGAACTTCCCTGAAAAGAATCATGGTGAAGGGGACATGACATTAAGAAGAAACACGAGTACATCTGAAGACAATGATTTTATTTTTGCTCCCATTGATACTGGTTTGAATGAAATTGTTAAAATCACATCTCTACGGCATTCCAGCAATGAATCATCTCTTCAATCTCTGCCTGAACACACAGCTGAAAAACATTTTATGGTTATTACAGAGAAAGAAGACTTTCTACCACAGGGGAAGCAGGTGAACACAACTAAGGCCTGTGCAGATATAACGCAAAGAGGTTTTAATGAGGAAGACCGTGATGGATATCCAGAATTACAGGATACCAGCAACTGCAGTCTGCCCAAAGAAACACGGTCTTGCAATCTTACAGCAGATTTGCTGCATCTTCACTCTTCTGGGAAAACACAATCAGTCTTCAACACAGAAGATCATTTCCAACTGGATCAGAGCAACGACGATGCATATTCCTTCTCAGGCCCACAGGGTTTCTTCAATGAAAGCACACGATACAGTTTATTTTCATTCCCACAACAGACTATGGGAAACATAATCCCCGAAAGCACCGATTCCAGCAAGATGGAGGATGACACTAATTTGACAGGACTGGAGAACAATTCTACAGCAGCTGTCAACCTCCAAAATTCAAGTGAAAAACTCAGTCAGACCAACTTAGGACAGGGCCAGTTTTTTGTTAAGAAGAAAAGAGCATTTGATGGATTTGCTAATATTTTGCAAAGCAGGAGAACAGACTTCAACAGCTGAGACACAAAAGTGTAATACTAAGCTCCCACAGTGTTTATGTCACATAGTAGATGCAAAAATGATTGTGTCTTAAAGTGAAGTGTGTAGCTTTTAGTAACTGTTAAATATCATGGGTTGTTTGGGGTTCCCCCCGCCCCGTACAGCTATCTATCTGCCTTTAACTTCAGAAGTGCAAGTTATGGATCTAGACTTAACAACGAGATGTATAAAGCTGGGATCCATACAATTTAAAAAGACTGTAATTCCAAAGGGTAATTCAGGCCAGAAGCCATGGACTTCTGTTTAGAAGGGTACTTGTAAAAAAAACAAGAGTAGATTTTATGAAAAACAAATCTAGGATAACTCAAATGAGTAAACTACTCAATAGTTATGATAAAACTTTTGCTGCGTTACAATAATATTTCCTTTCTCATTATTGTTGATACTACAATATTAGTTTCCCTTAGAATTTGCCTCTGATATGTACTGTTTTATTTCTCTTTGTCGAAAATAAATGTAACACTGAAATCATCATTACATTATTACTGTCACTGTGTTTTCCTGTGGGACTTGCCCTATAAAGTGAAACAGTACACATTATTGTCTTCTGCTCTCTGAACCAAATTTGTGGATTACGTGTCCCTGAATTCCCACAGTTTTGCAAAGGTAAGTAAAGTCCAAGCAGCATTCGATTACTTTTAAAAAATTACTTTTTAACTTGGCAAGACAGAGTTCTCAAAGAAACAGAATAGAATTCAAACCTTGCAGAAGAGTCAGTTATGGAGACGTAGCTACTGATGGGACATCACCTGCAGTCTGCAGGTGTGATGACATGGGCGGGGTAATTTAAAAAAAGACAGCCTACTATTACCGAGCTATAATTCCCTATAAAAAAAGGATCCTATATCCACTTCAGAATTCTGCTGAGAAAGGCAAATCAAGAGCAGCTCAAAGCTGCTGTATTAGAATATCAATAGCTTGATAACCAGGAACTTTTTCTAAGTCAAAAGGTAACAAACGTAAGATAAAATTTGCTCTGAATATGGCCCAGGGCCCTTTTTACGTGCACAGTATCATTGACGTAGTCCTTGAAGGGGAACGTCATCACGAAGGGGAACAGGCCCAGGTTCCCAGAAAATGCAGGAGGGCTAGCCAGCAACTCTGGGAAGACTGTTACGAAGACACAATTAATTCACTAAAAACTCCAAACAGAAGGAACACATTTCAATTCCATCAGATGAGGAACAAGTAAAATGGCACAGCACATCTTTGAAACGATCTTTAAAGAGAAAGCTAGGAAAGAACAAAGAGATGTTGACAGAAGCTACTAACTGTTAGCTTCACATACTTGGAATTTAAAAAAAAAAAAAAGTACTGCAAAAAACTTAAGAGGCAAGTAAAAGCAACTGAAGGAGACCAGTGCTAACATTTTCTTTAGTACTTTGAGTTCCTTTTAAATAATTGCTTTACACATCTAGCATCACAATTATCAGTTATATATTTACAGAGCCAAATCACCTATGCTTAGATCCCCTATTGGTTTGTTTTGGGTTTTCTTCTGGCCGATTCTCTCAAAACTCAGACTAGTTAGGTTTCAGGTAGGTGTTGCACAGATTTGATTTAGGTCACCGCAGTATTTGCAAATAACTGCACTCAGGAACACCTGTAATTCAATTACAAGCACTGAATCTGCTGTCACTCACACAGATCTTCGTGCCTTGTCAGTTAGTTCTTGGAAGATTTCTGCTCTTTTTCCTCCGGTACTCGGTGATACAGTGCTATCTAAATTGATAACTAAGAAGGTTTTTTTAAGAGCAAATACTGGCTTCATTCCTTTGCTAAGAGTCTGTGCAGGGACCAAGGATGAAATAATCTTCTGAAGAAATAATTTGTCACCAAATTAGTCATGAGTTCAGGGTCTGATTTTGTTTTCTGTTTTTCAAACACAGGAAAGTTTTACACATTTAACTGTCCAGAATTGTTCATACAGTCTGAGTAGATAAGAACTAAATGACAAAACACTCAAATCTGCAAGAATAACAGCATTCTCGAAGTGTTAAAAATACACTAACTCTACAATAAACTATGTTTCCCAATACAATTCATTCCTTGATTATACAAATGTCTGTAAATGTTACACACCCAGTTCTACTGCAGTTTTTCTCTCCTAATCCCCACATAGCCTCACTACTCGTGTCATGCCTCGGCTGCTATTGAATTTAAGGCTGCTGTTCTCGGAGAACAGTGCGTGACATACAAACCGACTGCATTTTTAGAGGTAGCCTAGAAGTAAAGAACCGGGTACTTTGAGCGCAATTCCTTGCGGGAACAGCCACATAGCCACTAGGAGCCGAAAACAGAACAGCATTTCCTCACCACCAGCGCTTTTCTTAGCACCCACAACCAGCTTTCAGCAAAGCTCATTATACACACAAGTTACTTGTGGTCAAAGCAACGTTGAAAGCGGGATACATTAAAAAGTGCAGACTTGCTCTTTACGGTATGTACAAGTCTTCAAACACTGTGCTGACAGACCTCCAAGGTCTGTCACCTTTTGGCTGTACCAGCTGCTAACAAGTTATGAACTTGAGCTACATAAGCAAGCCAATTTCGTGGATCGTGGGAAAAAAATAAAAATATTTGTGCAGTTCTATTGATGTCTCATACACAGCAGTGTTTTGTCATTGGCTTCTGCTACAGTTCAGCAGGCTTTCATAATATATATTGGAAAATTATTTTTCTCATCTTTTTTCTGACCGTGGGAATGCTGCAGTGGCGACGCCGACAGTACACGACTTGTGAGAAGCTGCGTGTTTTCTAAGCCTCCCTTTATGCAACGAAGTTATAGGAAAAGGTTTTCTGCTGTTCCCATCAGAGAAAATAAATTTGCTCCTTCATCAGAGGATTTTTAACATGTGATAAATTATTTCATTTTACTGTCAGAATATTGTTGATGTTCTGCCTCAAACTTACCTTCAGATTTATGTCTAATCTTGCACCTTTCCTTTGCTACTGATCACTCCAGACACTCTTATTATCACTTGTTCCTTCAAACCCAAACACTCAGCTGCTTCTCCTTCATATTAGATCCTCACTTCATTAGCAATTGCTCCTATAGTTAATATAAAACCTTTTACAGTTTCTGTGGCTTCCAAGCAGTACTCTTCATACTCTGCTCCTCTCCATCCACCCTATTTCTCCATGCCCCTCTGTATACAATAGGTCCATGGTCCCCCACTCACCGACTCCCTCCGAGATTTTATCCACTCGCTTTTCTTTACATTTCAGCTGATACCAATTCACTGTATCTTGTTTGCACTGAAAACTTCTCTAGTTTAGCTGGTTTGGTCACTGAGAATTTTCTGTAATACCTATACTAGTACAAAACCAGTTGCAGTTACAGGGGTTTAAGTGTCCATTATACAGACACCACCTTTTTCCCCCCCCCGTGCAGAAGTTGCAGTTGCAGAGAGGCGTAACTGCAACTGCTCTAGGGATGTTGAAACTTCGTTAGCTCCATCAGTAACGTCAGGGACCAAAACTCATGTTCAGGTAAGACTGACGTTATTACCACAGTTGATAGTGCGTAAACAGACCAAGAACAGACTTGATAAAGAAGGTGGCTGAGCGTATGCTCTATGAATTCGTAAACGAAGCAGGAGGAGGCAGCCAAGAGGATGTCGGTGACAGTCTGGGCACACCCTTCTTCGCAGGGCAACGGCGTGCTGAGCTCCGGGGTTGACAGGACACAGGATCCCCCATCAGTATGGGAAACATACTGAAATCTTAAGAGCAGATTGAGAACTTCAGATACAGTAATCAGAATGAAACAAAGCTCTCATTTTCAAACACCTATTTATGATACTTCGATGATTATCAAGTTGTTTGCTGTAGGTACAAAGCATTTCAATCTTGTCCAGAGTACCTTGGTAACTGGGCTGGAAAATAACCCTTGAATATAAAGAAAAGACATTCACATTTAACCTACACATAATTAACATGAGAAAGTATTTGGATAGCAATATTAAAGTTTTCATGGTACAGAAGACTGGGACCCACCCCCTCTGATAAATACAAGCAGCAGGCTTCTGAGAACAGGGAAGGCAGTCCCAGCCTTCATCACCAACATCAACGTAATGAAGAACTGCTTCTCTAGAATGGGCTCTACATTACAATATTCTAATTGTAACGTAAATACATTCAACTGTAAATAATATTTTAAGTCAAGAGCCTTAGGACTGGTAGCTCAAATAGTGCAAAATATTTTAAAGTTTCTTGTGGAATCTCTTATATGTGTTCTCTATTTTCCTTGCCAGCTTTTAAGTCTGTTTCCCATTCAAAAACATATTTGTAACTCTGCAAGCAATACAAAGTAGTAAGATTAACTAACGGCCCCTTTAAAAACCTAAATTTGTGAACGTATTATGGACATTTAGGCTATAATTTTCATGTCTTACTGCTAGCAACTTTTCTACTGCTATGCATAGATACTATCACTTTTGCTTTTAAAAAGATGAACATGACAGTTCATTACAAGTCAAATAATTGAAAAACTTTTCTAAAAACCAAGAAAACCACAAGTTTTTAAGGTCATGAACAGACCCTCAGGTCAAAATATTACCACATTTAAATACTACTAGACTGGTCTTCTTTTCCAGTATTACATTTGATTAACTTAGAGAATTTTCATTAGCGTGTGCTTTTAGAAATCACAGAATCACAGAAGGGTTGAGGCTGGAACTGACCTCTGGAAGTCCAAACTCACTGCTCAAGCTGGGGCACCCACAGCCAGTGTCTCAGGACCATGTCCAGACAGCTTCTGAATATCTCCAAGGATTGAGACTCCACCACCTTTCTGGGCAACCTTGTGCCAGTGCTCAGTCCCCCTCACAGTCAAAAAGTATTTTCTGATGTTCAGATGGAGCATCCCGTGTTTCAGTTTGTGCCCACCGGTTCTGGTCCTGTCACTGGACACTGCTGCAAAGAGTCTGGCTCTAACTTCTTTACACCCTTCCTTCAGGTATTTATATACATTAGTAAGATTTGCCCCCCCAGCACCTTCTCCAGCCTGAACAGTCCCAGCTCTCTCAGCCTTTCCTCATAGGAGAGACGTTCCTGTCCCTTCATCATCTTTGTGGCCTTTTGCTGGACTCTCTCTAGTATGTTGGAGTATCTCTGGTACTGGGGAGCCCAGAAGAGGGGACAGTACTACCGGTGTGGCCTCACCAGTGCTGAGCAGAGGGCAAGGATCATCTCCCGCAACCTGCTGGCAATACTTTGTCTAATGCAGTGCAGGATACCATCTGCCTTTTTTGTGGCAAGGGCACATTGCCAGCTCATCTTCAACTTGGTGTCCACCAGGACATCCAGTCCCTTTTCTGCCAGGCTGGGTGGCCCCCAGCATGTACTGGTGCCTGGGGTTGCTCCTTCCCCGGTGCAGGACTTTGCACTTGTCCTGGTTGAAGTTCATGAGGTTCCTGTCAGCCCATTTCTCCAGCCCATCAAGGTCCCTCTGGATGGCAGCATGACCCTCTGGTGTATCAGCCACTCCTCCCAGTTCGTTGACATCAGCAAACTTGCTGAGGGTACACTCTGCCCCATCATCCAGGTCATTAATGAAGATGTGGAACAGGAGTGGACCCAGCACTGACCCCTGGAGTACAGCACTAGTTACTGGCCTCCAACTAGACTTTGTGCCACTGACCACCACCCTCTGGGCCCTGCCATTCCAGTTTTCAGTCCACCTCTCACTGCTCATCCAGCCCGTACATGCTTTTCCATGAGGACCTCATGGGCCAAAAGCCTGTGTTGAGATGAGTGGGTAATAATTATGCTTCTTGTAAAATTTTTGTCTTAAGAGACAATCCTGCTCAGACTGACTCTTTTTGTTGAAAACTTTTGTATTACAGTACTGTTTTACACCCACACACTCCACTTGAAACACACGTTTTTACAACAAAGTTTTAAATTCTGATTTGCCTTACTATTAGAAATAAGGATGACAAGATTATACATACAAGTTCTCCCTGCTACTAAATGATAAAGGTTGCCAGCTGACATGATACATGTTCAGATAGGAGAATTTCTGAAGTATGAACCACAGAAAAATCTGAAGTCAGTTGCTGAAACCAACACCAATACTGTTTATTTGTGGGATGCCATTTTACATCAACACCAGCAAAAGACCTAAAAATCAACCGGATGAACTCGTGTTAGGTGGCATAACAGTATTTTCATCAGGTCATGAGTCACAGGAGTTTAGCACACCTTATTTATGTAATATCCAAATAACTAAGACATAAAGCATTCACAGTTACAGGTTAACTGCTGTTCCTGCAACAGCAGTGTCAGTAGGTACTATTTTGTGACACCACACGTACGTACACACACACACACGGGAGGGAATTAAAAACAAACAAAAAATATCAAGCCAAGTTTTGGTCTCAATTACAGACAACAAACTATTTAGTTGGTGGATGGATTCTATACACTTTTTCAGCAATATGAAAGGATAAAATATAAGGCCTAGAAAGAGGTATTTTAGCAGTTATAATTAAAACCAGGGCACAAGCTAACCTTTAAAGCTGTCTACATGAATTCCAAGAGTATTAAACAATCTGTTAGACTTGTGATCAAGGGTCAACAGAAATCTGGGAAAACCTTGAAACAACTGAAGTCCATTTCTTCCCCTCCAAAAAAGTAACTTGGGAACATTAACCAAGTAGCAACGAGCTGCAACTGATTTTGATTGCGTGAGCATATTTGTGATGAAATAAAACACATGTATTTGTGGTAAAATGGGAGAGGCCTCCAGTCCTCTACAAAAGTTAGAAAAGGCTACACAAAGGTAACCCAAATACTTATTGTAGCTTAAAGACAACCTTAAACAGGTTTTAACTGAAAAATCAAGTACATGAAGGATTCTAATAAATTCCATCCTCTTCAGTTTGCTTTCCTTGAAAAATATAAAAAGTGAAAAAATAACAGTAACACAGAATTATATTAATATTTTAAATACTGAATATTATTTTGCTGTAGAATGAAATTTAATTTATGGAATGTTTTGGTTACTAATATTCATAGAATCATTTAGGTTGGAAAAAACCGTTAAGATCATCAAGTCCAAAGAGCTCCAAACATTTCTCATCTATCAACTTAGACTGTCCACTGCTATAGTCTTTGGATGCTGTTTTCCTTTCACTAACTAGCTTTCCACTTTACATCTCCCAAATACCAAGCATGAATGACACACAGATCATCAAGTTTCTGCTAGAAGGACAATAATAGTACACCAGAAAGATGAGCATAAGACCCATGACACTTCTGCTGAATGACCTCTCAGTGTCTTGTCCAAAAAGTTGGCATATTCTGTATACTACTTTTCAAAAGAAAAAAAAAGAAAAAAAAAATATCAAACCCCAAACCCTACATCAACTATATGATGGCATAACAAACAAAAAAACAGACACCAAACTTGTACTAAATACAAGGTAAACTGAGTAACTTAGTTAAGCTTCCACAATGATTTAAAAATGAGCGGGAATTTCTCGAAAATACAAGAGCTGGCAATGTTAGGATCCTCTGCTTATCAGCATATATAGCAAAAACCAGACGGATGGATAGCACAGGGAAGCTTATCAAACCATACGGGTCCATTTTAGTCGATTTGTTCTCTATAAACGTCAGTAAAGCCATCTACTAGCTGCAATTGAATTTGTGGTTTATTTTATGAAGATACATGTTTATAAACCAGCTAAAAACTACAGATTCATCCTGCTTGCATGTGAAAAAAAAATTTGCAGCATCTACCTGATTCATTTCCAAATACATTCTTCCTTTCCATCACTCCCGGTTACTTTCACCCAAAGAAAAAATGAAGTTTACTTATACAGCGTGAGTACTTTCTGAGGTTTCTTCTCCTCTGTTTTCTTTGCTTTTAATTAAATGTTGTATTCTGCTAAACGTTAGCAAAACTTGGAAAAAGAGCACCTGGTTGAGCTGAACAGATTTCTGTTGACCCTGTTATATGAAAATTATACCTATAACAGTGATAGATTAAAAGTGTCTTTGGCTCTTGCTTCCACTGTTGGAAGGGAAATTATTTGTGACGTACAAAACCTTTTATGCAAACTTTGTATTTGTTGCAGGATTCATGCCACTTTGTGCTAAACAGTTTTCTAGAGTCAGTAACTAGCTTAATGTTTAAGAACAATTACAGTATTTCACTTAAAATCTTAGCAACCACAATTTAGCCTAATGTTAAAAGTTCTATTGCTTCTAAGTTCATTCTTTTAAGAACTAAACCAGCAGCTCCACTGATACTTCCTTACGGTTATACTATGGTAATATACACATTTACATCAGAAGTCTTAATAAAACGTGTGTTTTAGTAAGAGGCTTATTGTAAACATTAAATACCACACTCCACTGAATTAATTTCTTGTGCAAACTGGCATCAAACATGGAATTAAGGTTATGCGTATTAGTACATGAGAAAGCAATGACTATGTATGTTTTACCACTATTAAAGAGCGCTATTTAGTGTCATGGAAATCCAAACATGACTTTCACAGGGGAAGGCAGCATTTCCTTCTTAGCATCATGAAATTCTAGGTTTTGTATATGCATACATATTGTATATTTACGTATATACAAATATACACAAACACACGAACAGTTTTTGTCTTTGGCAGCTGAGTTTGACAAACAAAAACCAACAACAAGAAACAGATTTGAACACAACTGACCACTGTAGCACCACAATTACAACCTCCTGGTCCAGGGCAACAAACTAATGTGCTTTTGCTAAACTAGGCTTAATCCTGGAAGTAGTCAAGTTAATGACAGTTGTTCCTGACTTCAGTGATGGCAGAATAGGACCTTCAATACATCTGAAAATTTCACATTCAACCTAAAAAATGCCTTCCCCCCACTTCCTCTGGATTGCATTCTAGAGAAATCCCAAAACCGCCAATACCTTGTGAAATATTTCTACACTAATGTTATTCTTCATTCCCAAACATCCACTGGCCCTTTTTTGTTAAATGCTCCGTGAATCGATATGGAACATTTTAATACATCCTTAGAGATCAAAGTTTAATAGCACCGGATACTTCAAGGACCTATTCACAAAAATCAACACTAACATTACTTAATAGAGAAGGGTAAGGCAAAGACAACATGACAAAATTACAGAACTTAAACATCATTCCATTTACTCATTTTCCCCCAAATAATCACTAGAACTGTCCTATAAAAAAAAATGAGTGAGATAGGCAGTGGTCCCTACCAAAAAGTACTGTTATTTAATGCTGGTGTTTAACATGCCCATTGCCTGCAATGGACATTCTGCTAGGAAATTCCAATCCCCATCATGAAAGACAAAGTAATGTTTTGACTATTCAATATCATATTTTTAATTACTTAGAAACACAAAGTTAGAGACCCTGGGAAAGACTAATGTTACAAACAAAAAACCCCTCAAATCTATATTATCTATGTGCTAGGGGTGAGCAGACGTTATTCCCCAAACCACTAATTTTAGCTAGAACTTTCAATTTCGCTAGGTTGCAACATAGACCAAACACTCTTGGGTACACCAAAAATGACAAGGAGTATGCCAAAGGCAATTTACGAAAGTCTAAAACCCATTTTTAAAAGGTACTTTAATTTGTTCATTTGTACCTGTAATGACTACTGCAGTTTTAACATTAAAAAGTCAGTACTTTTTTTCTTCAAATGGAAATCATCTGTGGCATGTACAACTATTACAGTGTTTTAATATTTATATGTGTATATTATTTTTTTTAAGACACCAATGTTTCATTCCTATTAAGCAATAGGTCAGGTTTGGCGAATTCCGGTGAAGAAAGTCACAGCACGTCTTCTCCCCTCAGAAACTGGCATCTCAAATAGTAACATTAAAATTGTCAATAGTTGTTCACATAACTATGTCCAAGCAGTCTGTTCATTTCATTTTTCAAAATGCTACATTTGAGACCAAAAGAAAAACAAAATAACTGAAGTTTCAACAAACATGTAAGTGATGACTAGAAA
The DNA here is from genome assembly GCA_008921705.1 of Burhinus oedicnemus. Classification (NCBI taxonomy): domain Eukaryota; kingdom Metazoa; phylum Chordata; class Aves; order Charadriiformes; family Burhinidae; genus Burhinus; species Burhinus oedicnemus. The sequence continues at coordinate 1,562,750 of VFFE01007506.1, forward strand.
TATGCCACAAAATTATTTTTACAATACATTTCTGCAGAAATAATCCCTAGGTGAAGCTTTTTTTATACACATATACAAAATTTAGACAGCAATATACACATAATCACAGTGAAGACGCTGGCAAGTTCACCAATTCGTAGTGTAAATACAAAATGCAAAGCAGCCTTCAAAGAGAACAATGCTACACAGCAAGCATAGCTAGCTTGTTAAATAGCAAACATCAAAAGTTCCCTGCCAAAGGGATGCAGTGCAAGAAAAGCAGCATGCACTTTGATACAAATAGCAGTTTATGGCTAATGGTTGACATAACTGTGGTAACAGTGACTCTTGAGTGGCTGTGCATAGTTAAACTCCTATGTCATCTGTTTTCCTTTATACCATTCCACAAACTCATCCAACAACACTGGCCCTGTAGAGAGATCAAATAACTCTATTTTACAAAATTCTGTAAAAGGACACTGAATGATTAAGCTCAGAGAAATAAATTATTTTAGAACACCAACATATGGTAGTACTTACAGGCTCCATCTTCATCATAGTTACTGAGGTCAAGGTTAATCGTTCTGCTGAATTCGAGAACGTTACACCACTGGTCCTTATTGATAACTTTGTATTTTGATTGCTGTTTAAGGCAAGAAACAGAAGTTACTAAAATATATTTTCAACTCCCTCAAATTCAGATTTTCTTACAGAAAATTTAAACCTTGTGATGAATTATTATTTTAATCCGTATGCTAAAACTAAACAGGATTAAAGAAACCACTAAGTAGTCAAACTAGTGTTGAATAATATATGTTTCTGATTAAGATATCTTTTAGTGGACAAACACACAGCAATAAAATGGAAGTCCAAAAGCAAATCAAAGACATTCTATACTTTGTCCTGCATCAAATAAACCTTAACAGCGTACGGGTTTGGGGAAAAGGAAGAAAGGAAAGATAACAATTTATTAGTGCTGCTTTGGGGGTTAGTATATTCTAAATCAGAACAAAGAATTCTTAGCTGTTCATTCTACTGCTAGTTAAAGTATAAGGGAAGATAGATTAAAAAAAAAAAAAAAGTAATTCTGTTTCAAACTCCGTACCTCTAGAAACTGGTGAAATACTGGAAAAAGGGACCATGTTTTTCCTAAAAGAAGGCCCAACATACACTTGGCAGTATTGATATCTAGGCTGCGCTGGTCCTTTTCCTGCATAAAAAGCGAAAGGTCAAAGAGGAAAAAAAGAGCACGATTTCAGGATTTTTCACTTCCCCCGCTGCCTGTACTACAGCTCACCCATACATAAAATAAATTAACAAATAAATAATAAATAGCAGTATTTAACAGTGGTTTTTAATAAAACACAACTTCCTAGTAAAGTTTCCTTCCTCATAGCTAATGGTTTGCTATACAGAGATGCTGCTTTCTCTACACTTTCCCAAAAACCTGTCACCGCTACCGCAGGTGAGGCATACACTCCTGTTTGTGACTTCAGACCTTTCTAGAAAGCAATGGCCATTAGACTCATACCCATGTTTGCACGTATGCCTCTGTATAGCCATACGTCTCTTAAAATAGTATCGCTGCACGTATTTCCTGCAGCATTATTACAACTACGTGAACTGTTGTCAGTAGATAGTTAAGTGGCTATCAAGGAACACTGACTATGCAAGAGCCAAGGCGGTCCTTTGTTCTGTTCTACCAATTACATGAAATTCAGATGAAATTAATTATCAAATGAGCAGTGGGAACAAAATACACTAGTACATAGAGACCCCTCTCAGAACTGTTCCAGTTTTAGTTCAATGTAGCAGTAGTATATTAAGGCTTCAGGGGTGATTTTTTTGTTTCTGCTGAGGAAAAGAAGCATCATCTGTACCCAGCAGATTCATTAAATCTAAGCAGTGGGAAAGTCAACATATTTGATAACACAACTTCTGCATATCTTAAAAGTAATGTGTACGTGTAAGATTGCATTTTGTTATTTTAAGCAGTTTATCCATCTACATTTGTTCTCTGGAAATTAAACAAATTTTGTTGAGAGACGGGATGTAAACCCCACCCTTTTATGCCTTGGTTATAGCATTAAGCTACAAATTCAGAAATTAATGAAATTACAAAACATGAAGTTCCATATTAGCTACTGTAGACCCCAGTCTCTCTGTATGTACTCATGATTGCAGACTGCAAAGTCTATATTAAGAAAACCCAGGGATATAGGGATATACAGAACACAGGGAGTGCCTAACCGAACAGTGCAAGAGAGCTGCCCTATGCCTCACCTGTACAAGTGCAGTTTTATGTATTACAGAATACACACCTTTATTTAAAAAAGACAAGCTCAAAACATAACTGAATTATCTTTTATCATGTAGGAAGGATGTGGTAGAGCGAGATCCCCGTTCTCAGACAACAACTGAATGCCTTAGCCACAAGGTTATCCTCTCTTCTTGAAACCCATTTCATACAAAATATACCTCAATTCTAAAATTATGTAGACAGAATTTAATGCAGATTTGTTTTGGAAGGTAAGTGGGGAGGCCAGCAACTCTGAAAACATCAGAAGCTGTTTTACATTCTGGTCACTAAATCCAAGAGGGACTTCACTCAATCTGATCTAGAGGAAAAAAGTAAATTCCAGGATGAACAAAGCTTTTCAGTTATTAATAAAGGTAAAAAAAAAAACCAAAACCAAAAACCTGCAGAGGCATTTTTATATTAATATGATACAATTCTTTCACTTATTTCCAACACCAATTAGTTCTATAAACTAATCCTCTTTCCAAAGCCCATTTATACCTCTGTCACAAACACCTTTAAGCAGAAATCACGCTGCTGAGAGAATACATCTTATTTTCCATACTTTTTATACTCTGAATTCTTCCCACACACTCCAGTGTTAATGAAATTGGGCTCTGTTGCCTTTACTTTGGCCATGCTGTTTTTACATTATTTACATTCTCAGGTTTCTACATTCTCCCTCTCAAGCTACTCTTCAGAACAAATTGTTCAGATAAGCCCTTTATACCCACCTCCAACTGCCTAATGGCACATCTGCCATGACAGATGCTCCAATTTCATTCTTAACATACATTCCCAATACCTACATTCTCTTTCTTGGACACAGTGGAAAGAATATATTGACAAACTCTGATAAATTTCATTATTTGTTTTACGTTGATGATAGACAGTCTTTCTGAGATTATTTTTTTTTCCCCCAAATTTCAGACCTATTTAAGCCATGAAATACATGCATTTGTATGTTCTTAAACTTGGCAATGACAATAGCAAACAGGGAGCGAGGAATGTATTTGTGCTTAATACCAACATATGGCGTTTAAAATTATTTCCTCAAATCCATGCTGACTTAAGTCATGCATGCTGCATAAAACCTCAATGATACTTATTTTTATTGACAAACTAACTCTAAATACCAAATCACAACAGACGCTTTCAAAAATTCTCTCTTAGAACTTCAGAAGTTTAGACAAGTGGGTTTTGCCATGCATCTCTTCCCTGAAATGATTACCCTTAGGATGGAAATTACACAGTCTTCTGAATCAAAACCCAGAACTGTTCCAGTCAGCTTTTTTCTATCAATTATTCTGATAAAAATTACATACAGATTCATCTGCTACATCTAGATAAGTATATCAGCCTTTGCCAGCATTCATTTGTATTCTTACTGGATGCCATTCTCCTGTAGACTTCCCTGGCTCCACAGTATTAAGAGTTCAATAATTCTATTCATCTAATATTGTTTTGACAATTCCCCTGTTGATGTGCCTTTGACTTGCAGTTCTACAATCTGGGGGGTTTTTGTCACAAATCATGTCACAGAATTTGTGTCTCAATGTTTAAATTATTTTTCAAGACCACTGTTTGTCACATCAATTTGGTACCTCTTGAAAAAACACCACCCACTATCCTCTTTTTAAGTTTCTGCACTTTTGACAGGCTGGCACAGATTTGCTACTAGTAAAACATTTTTTAATCTATTCCAAATATTTCATCAGTATCTTGGACTTTGGCAACATTACTTATTTCCAGCCTTTGCATTTTACGTTGAGCAAAACTGGCAGAATAAATCTTCACAAAGCAAAGGAGGAATTAAGATGTTGATAAGGCTTTTTTCCCCTCTCATACTAATAACATGCATTCTGTAATATTCAGCTGTAGGTTTCCTTGGTTAAGAGCGAACTACCGTGAATCTCTCTGCGTGCTGACATGCAAAAACCACTGATGTACCACAAATCTGAGTTTCTTATGACAGACTTCTATCAGAATCGCTATCAGTTCAATTTCTTATTATTTTTCTCATGTTACTTTTTTTTTTTCTACAAATTTTCTTGGTGTTTTTGGTTCTCCTGCACTGGAATCTGAGCTTCAGTTTTGCCTATGATCATTTTTATGTTAAATATTCTGTACATTCCACCACATTAGCAAGATGGATGTCCAAATTCCATGTCAAAATTTTGATTCAAAAAATTCAAATTCTTTTATTGCTCCCTTTAAGTAGGAATAGTCTTATGCATATTATGGGTTCGAATGCCAGGTACAATTTTATCAATACTTATTTTCTAGTAGGAAGACTGATATCAGGATATTGTTTAATAAATACTGAGAACATCATTAATGACCTTCCAACAGTTGTCCAAACAAGTAGCTGTATTACAGCATATCCAGCTTTTATCATGTTAGTTATTTTTACCATCTGCAGAAATGCCTGAATTGCCTTCCTGTTTTAAATATGTTTATGCTCAGAAAATTCAAACAGCAAGAAGAAAAACCAGGGTAATTCTAAAGCCAGTGGAAGTAAGTGGCAAAGCTCTGATGTGCAACAAAATAGGGCCTAAATTACTTCCTTGAAGTCACAAAATAGCTTCAAGCAGAGGGGCAACAGAATGTGTCAAAACACCAAACCACTGAACATCAGGCATCCTATATGCTCCTCTCTTCCAGTTCTGGCAGTTTGCATATACTTTTTTAAAAACACAAACAGTTCCATTTGTTAGAAGCAGTCTTGAGTGGTATTTTAAGAGAAACACACTTAGAAGTATACAGTCTTTCAGTTATTACTTATGTAAGTCAGGTTTTAGTTTCAGATCCTGGTTTTCCACAGTACTTACCCGTGCAAAGTCAAATGCATATCTATAAATAAGTTTAAAATTGGTAGGCTCATTTAATAAAGATCTCAAGTAATCCAGAGAATTTCTCAATTTTTCTGTAGTATCACATCTACAAGAAGAGCACAAAGTGAATTTAGATTCTGCATTCTTATACAGACGCCTGATGTTTTAGAAAAGAATCCCTAACGTATCCCCATCAATCTGTTCAAAATAACATCACTCTGTATAAAGGCATGTTTATGAGTTTGTCTGCATAAAATGTCTTGATTAAATCCACAATGTGAAACAGATTTAGATAAAACAGCAAAGTCTTACACTGGTACTCTGATAAAAATTTGTTTGGCTTTGTAGAAAATGCACTCTCCAACAGATTAAACTAAGAGCTTGTCTACACATGGCAAACAACCAGCAAACCGCAGCAGGGAAACAATACTTCTATAGTTTTGCTGAAACTATAGAACTTTCTACAAAGTTTTAGTGATTCTGCTCTGGAAGATAAGTCAAAACACAGTTCTTTCTCCAACTCTCTATGAAACCTGTGATTATTTAACTACATTTATGTTAATTATGCCATGAAGATAAGCTCTCAACTGGAGAAAGCAACTCTTAGAAAGAACATGACAATGCAGAAAGGGTTTGTGTTATTTAGCATTTTAAACCACAACATACCAATACGTAATAGATAGACGTCCTTGGGGACAGAAACAATGTCGAACCTCATGCCATTTCTGTTTTCTTGAGTCTGTATTTAAACGTGTAGCTGTCAGGTTTCACATTGTCAGTAAGTGGCCATATCACCATAAACAGGACCAAAAATGTATAGCTTCTACTCCACAATAGAGCTCTCTGCTTTAGGTGTTATGAGTCAAAATATCGAAGAGTGTTTTTCTAAAAAACGAGGTTTACTATAACAAACTTAAGAAGTTTTCAGAGCACTTACTGTAGTGATGTCATTCCTTTTAACCATTCTTGTAATGTAAAGTAGCCCATGTTTTGTGCATCCAACTTCCATGCTAGTACAAGCATAACTACCTGTTTTAAGGAGGAAAAAGAAAAAAAAAAATGAAGACTGAAAAGAATTAACAAAAAGATCCAAGCATTTTTCAAATAACTACTGTTTAGTAGGCTACAAATGCTTTACTCATATAAATGGGACCTTCAGATCTTTGCTACACTATTTTAAAAGTTAAAAAAACTGAAAGTGACAAACCTGTACATAGTCCAAACAAAGAGAAGGTAACAGTGCAAAGAGACAGAGTGAACATCCACCCACGTTACCAGCAGCCACCTTACTTGAAGTGCGTGTGCACAGTCATCTAGTGAGCAGTGCAACGAGGAAGATGAGTTGGTGCAAAAGCTACAGAAAAGGTTTCCCAAAACAACTACAAAATTTAAGTATCAATTTGATAACAAGTTACATTTTACATTGCTTAAATTCTCATCTAGTTGAGCATCAGGTACAATCCATGAGCTCTGTGAAATCCAAGTATTCTAAAGCTAATAATGATCCCACAGCTACCCCAGGGTACCCCCAGCCTACCTGACTGTGCAGGTATGGACATGCAGTAGAATTCAAGTAGATGTTAAGTAAAGCTCGGTGAACTAACGTTAATACACATCAAAACAGAGGCTGATACATAAATACTTCAGTTTTGCCCCAAAAGAGAGAGAGTCCTTTTTACATCTCACACAGAAGATTGAAGCAACAAAGAATTTATATTAAGTGATACCATAAGATTACTATCGTATTCAGGAACTTGAGAAACCACTTTTGATATATAAATGGAAAAACTTGCAGGCCAACTGATCCTGCAGACCAGAAGAAAAAAAATAATCAAGTCATTTAAATTTGCAACTCAGCCTTTAGCTAGCTAATATTAGTGCAGCTCTATATGGTCTTTAATGTGAAATCAGAATACCTACTTACATACCCAAACATCTGCATAAATCTCAAGGGTTTATTATACTAATAAACTCCAAAATTAGCAAATTACATCTTATATTTCCAGTAAATCTTTCAAAACCACAATTCTCATTTTACTTAGTCAGTGATGACGCTTTATGAATACCGCAAAAGATGAGATTTGCAGATACATTTAAAGAGCAAAAACTGGGCACTAGGAAAAAGCCTGTAAAATGCACAACTATTACTTTATAAATTTTATGTAGCTCTCTATGTACATACATATAAAATATATATATATGTAATTATATATATTCCTTATTTGTGTTTTGAAACTGCTTAATTGGAGTGCTAATATTGCTCACAATATTTGAAATCCCTTTCTCTCCCGGAAAACCCGAAGAAAACATTACTTTGTAGTTTTGTAGTCGCTACATCAAATCTCCAATGTTGTCTCATTGTTTCAGAAAAGACATCCATCAGTTTGTTTTTTTTTTTTTTTTTTTTT
>VFFE01007506.1:1572729-1596450 GCA_008921705.1 Burhinus oedicnemus
GAAAAAAAAAAGGGGCGGGGGGGAAGGTGGGTGGAGAAAAAAGTAAAAGGCCCATAGATACCTTCCACAAAGGAAGGGCCAACGAGTATACTTGGTACTTTTGGTACCAGAACTTGTACCACTGTCAGAGAATGCTGACCCTGGAACAGGATTGCTAAAGGGTGTTTTCTCCATCATCAGAGCTAAAAAGGTGCGTGCAGAACTTTTTCCCAGAGTGTCTGCTATACCTGTCACTACTGGGCAACAGCAAACTCCGAGCCTTTGTGTTTAGCATTACCCTTCCATTTCTGAACCCTGACATACTGACCATCAGGAACAGCATCGCAAAAAAAAAAAAAAAGATTACCTATGGGGAAATAGTACATATTTGTCTCTCAAACAAGACACACATGCAGGTACAATGACTCAGAAAAATCTTCACTTGAAAAAAGTTTTTATTAGTTTAGCATGACATTGTCAGTGTCAGGACAGTGACAGCAGACTTCAAAAAATGTTTCTTTATATTACAACCAGTATCTTCTTAAGGAGCATTTAGCTTTTCCTTTTTTATTATCTCTTTGTGACAGCCATTTTACCAACTAGAAAGAGGAAAGAATGTGGGACAGGGCAGGGAAAAAGCAGTATGAGATTAACCTGCCTACATTTTATAAAAGTGATCCACTACTTAACCACATTTAAATGAAGTTATTTTCTCAGAAATGCTTGCATCTCATCATGACCCAAGAGTGGACTCGTAACATCCATTTTTAAACGTATCTTTGAAACATTCTTATGAGCTAGGGAATTGTAATATCCCTGCAATAAAGATGAGACAGTGTAGTTTATAATTGGAAGTGCTATAGGTAGATGTAAACTAATTAAAAAAACCTGAGTGTCTAGGCCTTTCATGTCTCTTTAAACACACGATGATCCGTGTATTTTCAGATTATTTTCCTCCATTCGTAACTGATTTGGTAGGAAAGCAAAAGCATGAAAATTCCATCCAGCTATTACGGGGTGACCAGGCAAGTCATCATAAGAGTAAATGGTTGCTGCCAGCAAAAAGAACAAGGTCACGGTAATTCTCTTCAATCTACTGCAGTCTTCAAAGTTGGGCATCTACTCCTCCTCTGAGCATGCTTCAAACTGTACTGGAATTTGTCCACCTACCAGAGGAGCAACTTTGGGCTGTGTGGCTCCAGAATATTCAAACGGAGATTAGTGAAAGCATGGAGTTTAGGTCACACAAAACATTCTCTTGACTGCAGAAGCTGTAATAGCTCATTTAAGGGAAAAACAAAAAAAAAAAGGGGGGGGGGGAAGAAAAAAGCTACAGTTTGTTATGGTAAGACAAAAGTTAACCCCTCATGAAGATTTACAGCCTGCTCATCTCAGATGGTCAGCGTTTACTGAATGAAAAAAGCAAGAAACTTACCAAGAGTAGCTTTGTTTCTATGCAACCAGAACTTATTCAAAACCTTTACCTCATTCTGAGCTTTGAACTGAGCAACTAATTGCTTTCAGATTATTTACATTTTGAAAGATGCAACCTTTTGATTGAAGATACCCCCTACTACTTCGATTAATTCTAATTAATTAAATTAAAATTTTGCCTGAGAACTTTCATCAGTGCAGCACAATGAAAATATTTTTATAAAGCCTTACCTATTCATTTCACAGCTATGAGTTTAGCAGTAGTTTCATAGATACTGTAGTAGAAACAAGTGAGGGGGTGGAAGAGATGTTTTACGATTTGCAAGGCGTGACAAAGACTGTCTAAAGCAACCCTCAGGACAAAATTAATTGACCGGTAAGTTTTATGAATGAATGTGTCTTACCTCTCCCTATCTAAAGGCTTACAATCATCTCTAAATGTTTAAATTAATGTTTTGAACTTCATCAGGCTTAAGGAGCCTACATGCTGATAGTCACATGTCCAGTTTAAGTTTCCTCAGAACTATTATGTGAAGTTCATTGAAAAGGCATAGAAACAGGGAAAATTATACCTGTGCATACTTGAAAATCTCTGCTTCAAGGAATAAGGTCTAGACATCTATGACAGTTGGTAACACAGGCTGTCTGCATGGGGCAGGACCAAACCAGTTAGTAAACGACAACAGAACAAAAAAACCTCTCAACACTAAAGGTTTTGAAGACTTCCAAGGTTAGTACACTCCCGTTTTACTTTCCCATGTTAATAATAGTGTGTTGACTGTGTTTTCAAAACTTACATTTTTTCACTATAGAGTATGGAGCTTATTCTCAATAAAGAAAATCTATTTTTCATGTTAGTAGGCCTTTATGTGGTCCATACACATATCCAGGCTAAATTGGACTCTAGATCTAATTGCTTGAAAATATAGCTTTCAGGGAAGCAGATAAATATTCCTAGTTTTCATTCTTCTAAGGTCCATACATCCATTACTCTAAGACTATTGCCCTCGAGATGATTCTGGAATAGGGAGTAGAATTATTTTTTAAACAAGACTATCAGAAAGAAGAGAAGACACTATGTTATACAGCTCATTCCTCCCTAAGGCAAAAGCCAATATTTGGATAGAGATTGTCTAACAAATACTCAGCATTAGATAATTACACAGTGAGGACTATATTCTTACCTAGCAAGTATCTTTACATGAAACTTGCTTTACCTAAGACCCTTAACACAGTGACGGAAGAGCAACGTGCAGAAAATGTATTTTTAACTCCAATTTGAGAACACCCTATACGGTAAGAGTTGTAAGTATAATAAAGTCAAGACTGTGAAACTGAGAGGAAAATACAAACTAAGTCTTCCAGTCATTATGTTCTGTTTACTTCCCATAGCTATTCTTTAAGACAGGATAAATCTTGCTGTGATCCAGAAATTAACACACTGAGTTCTTTTCATTATACATCATCTGGCATAAAAATTCCCTCCCACTGAAACACTCCATTCATGGTTGAAGGTGACATTATGAACATTAATTAAAAGAATTCAAGCTCTTATTATATAAGGGTGGGATGCTAAAGAACGTGTTTGGAATCTTTGTCTTCCATAATCAGTCCATGCACGAGATCAGCATTTCCAAATAACTTCACTAACAACTAGATTTGTTCCTATAAACGTTCTTCCTCAATGGCCAGTGTCATCATTCCACTAATCCTTCCAAGATGAGGCTGTATCCCTAACAGCCTGGAACTGAGGGTGAAGGCTCTTACAAGCTTCCTGGTATCACATTTGTTTAAGTTTCTGAGTTTAAGAGCCTTCAGAAATCATCTTCTCTTTCAGCACACAGCCCTGCTGAAATAAACTTTCTGGAAAAAATACATATCTCAAAAATATTACTATCATAGTTGAATAGATTACAGGAACACACCACAAATAGTGAAGACTGAAAACATGACCCAACACAACTATCCACATAAAGATAGAAAAAAAAAAAAATCCTTTGTATGGACAAACCAGGAGGAATCATCAACATTTGGTCTCAGCTGTGGTAACATCATTAACGATGACATTCCTTTGATAATCTTCAGACTACTACCTAACATTTTCACACTGAAAGCAAACAGCAGACTCGCAATTACCGAGTTTGTTAATGTTGCCCCTCTAAGCCTGCCACTGTAACTACGAAACATACAAAACTTACATCATTCCATAAGCACTTGAAGTGACAAGTCATTTGTGTTAGAAAACACAGTCTCTTCTGAGGAGCACACATTGTATTTTTTTATTTAAGGCAGACATTCAAGAAATGATGCTGACTACCTTTTTTGCTTAATACAGAATCCACACGGGCTAATGTCCCTCGAAGACTTATCCTGAGTTACTAGTACGCAGCTTCTAGGAAGTCTGCCTCTAAAACTGAAGCAATGGTAAAGAACTGGGCCTAGAAGCCCCTTATTCCATAAACTGGCACGGCACTATCCATACTGTTCTTACTGTATACAGCATTCTCTGCATACAACATCAGAGGAAATGGCTTTGTGAATAACTAGGTCTGCTACAGCACACTGCCGTAGAGGTCCCTGATTTCAGACTGCTATCTGCTCGACAAACTGAGATGTCTGACCTCCAAAGACCAAACATGACAGGCATGAGCTCCGCCTGACAAACAAGCATGGAAGTAGGAGACAGCTTGCTCTTTGACTAACTTGTTCACAGAGGTTACAGGGGCATAGGCCAAATTTGAAGAAATCCTTCCTTGAAAGAAAACAGAGCTTCAAGACTGAGCTGAATGTTCAGCAAATAATTGCATATCGCCAGTCCTGCTGAAATAAAAACTGGTTTATTGAAGACCAAACCAAAAGAAACTTATACACTGGGAAGCAGAGAAAGCCCAAAAACCTTTAGAAGTTAAGAAGCAAGACAGATAAAAATTGGAACCACAACACGGAAGGATATTCCCCTGTGGCCCACCACTGGCAGATCTGGTTTCACCTCCACTTCTAAAAGCAGGCTGAGGTCTTCCTTTTAATAAAGCCTTAAATGGCAGTAGAATGAAGACTAGATCCATTAGTTATAAACGGAAAGGTAGATATAAAAAAATCCTTCAAATTATGCTTTCAAAAAGCTCTTTAAAATTATTGTATCTGTACTACTCATAGAGCAAGAAATCAGTTTCTCATAATTTTCTTATCTGAATTACACAAATCAGTATCTGTTACTCACAGACAACCTTACTTTCTAGGGGTTCTGGGTTGTTTTCTTTTACCATCAGAATCTTGGCAAAGTGAGGTAAGTTTCATTAACCTCTCTACTTAGATTCTAGAAACATTCTGTCCTCATTTTGCTTCCATATTGTATGCATATTTTTAATAAGCTGTAATGTCCTCTCTCAACTATTTAGCTTTTATATTTTATTATTTGTGAAAAGCAACAAAAAAATATTAGGAACATGTACGGCTTTTTTGTTCTTGCTAGTGTTATGTATTCAGAGGAATGAAAGGGAGAGTTGAAATCTCTTTCTTCTTCTGCATCAACAGATCATTTAATAAATTCCAGTGCAGCTACAGTTGTGCAACCCTATTAAACACAATGGAGTTATAGAGGCATAACCAGAGGCTTAATTTGGCTACCAGCATTTTTCTTACTCATGCTAGAGAATAAAAAGGAAAGCACCAGCCTGATTTCAGGCTGACAGTTCGGAAAGAAATGATTCTTTTTACCTTCCTTAAGATACATGTTACGGAAGCATGTGTTTTCTGAGTCACCGGTAATACATGAATGTAATAGAGCTCAAATTCTACTGACTGACGCAGTGGCAACCAAACTTTCTGGCTGTATACGTCACTTTTCAATGTCAGGACAGTCCTGCACCTACCATGCAAGTTCTGAATTTAGTGCACGTACGTAGCGGCTATCTTGCACACAGGGAGCACAACCAATGGTTTCTGAATGACTGAGGCTGACTGAACATACACATATTGAAAATCCAACACTCGCAGAGGTCTCAGCTATGCCACACCTATGCCAAAAGAATACTCTGCTCATGCAGGCAGTTATAACCCACTTGCACTTCTGCTGCCCAGAGGGAAGCTGAGCAGCACCGCCTCAATCACTGCTCCACCACTGGCTATCACCTTGCCTGGACAATCTTCACCTTTCCCTTACATGATTAGCATCAAATCAACATGACAGGGAGAGACGAGCAGGACTTCAAGTAAGAGCTCAGTGGGCTACATTGACTTTCCTGACAGGCTGTAGACTGAGAATGCCCAATCCAGATCTTATTCGTGTATACAGGAAGATATTACTGTATTTCTTAGAAGTTGTTTCTGAACAAACAAGTGTGTCTATTTTGACAGCTGGCAAACTAAAGTAAGAAGAAGTTCCCTACAAGTTTCTTGTATGACTAGAAAAAGATGAAGATGCAAACTGAACCTAGATGTGCTTATCAATATCCCACAGTTAAATCACAGGCTATGGTTCCATATTGAGAAACCAAGCACATTTGAATACCATTTCCATTAGTATTTAAAAACAGCATCATATCAGCTATTCAACTTTAGATATTCCATCAGTCTTAGCTAATGGTAAGATGACATACCCATCATGTCTACTTTTCTTAGCAGATAAATCATCTCCTGCTGCAGGTCTCCTCTTTTTCCTTGGAGGCATCACTTTACTAAAGCAGTCTGATGAACTGCAAGACCGGAGACTTCCTACAGAGGGAATTAAAAACACCAGTACAAGAAATGAAACTCTTGCAGACCAGTTAAACTGTGTCCCCTAATAGGCATATCACAAAGGGAAGGGAAGGGAGGAAGTTAGTGGATTTGAAAATTACAGAAGAAATGGTCTCCTTTCAATAGCAAAATCCATCTCACTTTTACATGGTACTGTACGACCAGATTTCGGTTAAGGCCAAAAGTACTACACCAAATGTACAGTAGTGCTAGTGCTACTTCAGTCTAACAAAAGGCAAGAACTCAGACTACTCTGAAGAAGTATTTAAGTCCTCAAAAAGGCATCCTTATTTTTAGTCATTTATTCAAATCAGAACTTCTAAGAGTTATTCATTACTTTTTGAAATACATATGTGACTCAAAAACTAGAGCATCTACCCCTAGAAAACAGAACCTTTTTATTTTGAAGCCCCAAGTTTTTCGTGACACAGAGAGCAAGGGGTAGGAAAGGTTTTGTTTGTTCTTTGGGGTTTTTTTGTTCATTTTCTTTCTTCTTTTTTTTTGAGGGGGGTGTGGGGGTGGGAAGGGGGCAGGGGAAGAGATATTCAGCAACCACTAGGGGAAAAACTAAGTGGCTGGCTGTATCATTTGGACCGGATAGTTCTCAAGGAATGAAGGTCTCCAAGCAGGAAACAGCCAATTCAAGACACTGACACCAATCAAGTGGCAGTCTTTCCCTCCCCTTCTCTCAGCTACATACTCCTATGTCTCTGGTGACTCTTCAGTGTGCCAATCCAGCTCACCAAACCTGTAGATAATTAACCCAAGCAAAAAAGAATAACTTTCTGTACATTAGCACAAGAAAGAGCACAGGACCAGCCCTTTTGACCACAGCAAGTCGTTACATTGCCTTTGCTGTCTCATGAAAACAGCAGGCCAACACTCCAGGCAAAATTTTGTCCTACTTTCATATACCAAAGACCACATGGACACCTGAGAAAGGTGTGTGCAAGAGCAGCTCAAAGAGCTATCAAAGCTCTAAGTGTTATGCAGAGAATTTTAAAAGGAAAGGAAAAGAGAAGGTGAGGTATAAAAATCCAGACACAAAGCGATGCCAAAGAAACTTGCAAGAAAATATGAAGAACTCCAGCATGCCTAAGCTACCTTTTCTTAGCTTCAACAGCATCCAAGTTTAGGTATGCTTTATTAAGATGCCCACAAAATCTTTTATTTTAAAATCACAGCACAGAAGCAAGCAATAAAACTTTGACTACTTTTTGACACCAAGGGAGCAGACTGAAATCGGAGGCCCAATTCCCAACAAATACTAACAGCAATCTTTTGCTTACCTATTCTTCGTATCTTTGAAAGTCTCTCTCCTGCTATAGGAGAAACACATGTAAGGAACCTTACAGCCTCACAGGCTTTGCTACATGTACTTTATTTTAAACATGCACTGAAACTATTATGCATATGAAAGTACAGCTTTTTCTAGTATTAGGCAAGATGTTCAAACCAGTTTTTACATCAAGAACTAATTTGGTTTCAATTAATAAAGCTTTTGCATTTAGTATGCCTTCTTTGGTCTTACCTTTGTATTAATTTCTGTTAAGAAGAAAATCAATCTCTCTAGTTCAAGAAATACTCTTTCCAATTCAAAAACTCTTCCTATCTACCTTTTTTTTTTTTTTTAACCCTAAAGCTCCCCCACCCGAGCACCCTCCCCAGGAAAGTATGGCCATTCCTACACTATCTTTTAGAAAGAAAGTTTTAAGAGTATTGTAAATTCAAATTATAATTTAACTAGTTACCAAAAAACTTCCAAGCATTATACTACATAAACTACTACCACATCAAAAAATCGTAATGGCTGTGTGTCAGAAGAAAATAGTTCTAGAAGCACTGACCAGAATAAGATACAAAAGGAAATTAACAATAGTAATATTCATCTTCTTCTCACCAATATCAGACATATTTAAAAGAGGTAAACCAGAGACCTTCAAAAACTCACAGTACACCTGATGCATTTTACTACTCAGATTAAAGAAACTAAGGAACCTGACCTGCTGAATGTCACTTGTTCCATCTGATTATGCCTGCAAACTAATGATAACGCAAAACTGCATTCCCCTAAGTTATTGGAACTGTGATGCTTTACGGCTTTTTAGACCAAGTTTCTAAAGACTCTGCCAGTATTTTCTGAAAACCTACACAGACTAAAAACACTGAAGATGAGAGCAGAACTTAACAGATGGCTAGAGACAGCCAACAGACTCAAACACACACTAAACTTAATACATGAAAACGTGTGCTAATGAACCCCTTCTTTTGGAAAATATCTATGTACTTGAGTACAACCTGTAGCTATCTCATTCCTTAGAGAGCAATTTCATTGTTTTTAAATGCCTTTCTATTAAAAAAAAAAAAAATCTATTTATGATAGCCACAGGCATTAGATGCTGGTAAAATGCAAGAAAAAACACCACACACCCCCTCCCCCCCCCAGGGTTTGTCCAGTTTCCTGGTTATTTGATTGGGAAAAGAAATATGAAAAGCCTCTGTGAAAAGAGAAGCGTAGCAAAAGATGAAAATAAAATAAATAAAAATAAATAAAAGTAAAATTAAAACAGTTATGGAAAATCATTTTGTCAGATCTGCAACCCATACAAACCAAAGAATTCAACCCAAGAATTCCCGCTTGAAGTCTTTTCCTCATTAAATGATAAAACATTTTTAGGGAGATTGCTGTTTTTGAAGGCTTAAACTGATAACAGAATTGACCATAACCCAATTTCTCCAACAACTCATATGAAAAACCTGTACCCTTTCTTGGTTTGAATGTATCTAGTTGCAGCTCTCAAACTGACAGAAAAGGGAAGAAAAGAGATAGCTCAGAAATTGGTCAGTGGCTAGTAAATGCACACGTACACCCTGCACAAACACACACAGAGACACCAGGTGGACAAACATATGGTACATGCTTTCAGAGATTTAACATCTTAACAACTGAGGTTTGGACCAAGTCTTCATTACGTTTTAACTGTTGAATGACTCTAAACCACTAAAAAACACAGCAGAAGAATGTTACTTCAAAAGTATTTCCTTTTGTTACTAGACTCAGTATATTGAATTTGGAGGGCAGTTGTAATTTCCCTGTAACAAACTCTGGAAGTTAAACCCACAGAATATTTTTATCTTTTATTTCCACCTAAAACTAAGAAGTATCAGAGTTTGGGGTTTTTTGATTAAATTCTTGCAATTTCTTATTTTACAGTATAGCTCACTAATCAGCATCAATATTAACGTTTCCTACACAGAGCTTTCTAATTCTAAATGTAATTTCTAGGTCTAGCCTTTCACAACTAATTCACTTCTCAAAGGTCCGATCATCTGCAAACGAACATGCAGCTCCCTCTGACTTCATGCAAAATTTGACAGGAACTTTACTTACCGAGTGCAGCTTCTCTGATGTGATTATCTTCAAAGTTTCTTACTCCTGGGTCTCAACTCAAGATTGGCAGAACTCTCCTAGTTCTCACTGTTTTTTTGACACTTGAAGCTAGCATTTGCAAGGTAGAGCCTCCAAATGGCTGCTGAATAGGCCACCATCAGCCAAAAGCCTGCCGAGTATAAATGTTGTTTGCCAAACATTCTGTTCAGTATTTCCAAATTTGCAGGAGAGAATTTGCAGGAGACAAAACTACCAAAGGGAAATACCAACTCAAGAGCTAAAATTCATCCTAAGAAATTGAAAATGATATGCAAGAAAATAACTACAAGGGAGGGACCTCCTAGAATAGCAACAAAACCAGAACAAACAAAAAAGAAAAAAGGTCAATAAATAAGAATTCTACAAGCTCTGTCCCTACAGAAGTTATTTACAGACATGCAATTTTCACCTTCTCTCTAGATGATGCCTGTGAATAATCCTACTCTTCTGATGCTTAAGTAGAGGGATGTTTCAAAGGAAAAAATAATTAGAAACTGTGAATGCTGAAGCAATTGGAAAGATACAGCTGCTCGCTTAATGATGCAACAAGACCACCACAAGCACAGTTAACAATCACCATTTTTCAGATACAAGATGAGAAAACTTAAGATACTCATCAAAACATCAAACAACTTGCAATCTTTTTGTAAAAGGAAAAATCATCTTCTCTATCTTGAATTCTACACTACAGAACTGCTTTGGTCTCAAGTGTGTTTTCTTCTCTAAAACAACAAAAAAATAGTAGAGGCAAAAGTAATTTTCCCCCCTACAAGCTTCAAGAACAGCAGTGAAGCTTTGTTTTTGTTGAAGACATTACCTCATTCTTTTAGCAAGACAGGTGACAACAGGAAGTGTACTTTTACTTTTAAAGACATTTTAGTCTGGATAGATAAATAAATCACAATTCAATAACCAAATAATGACTTTAAGCTATTAACAAGTTCCTAGATTTGCAGTTACGACATAAAAACAACTATTATTTCAAATTCTACAGAGTTTTCCAAATTAATGCGTATACATACTAGAAGAAAAAGAAATTGTTTACAGAATCTGAAGGCCTGCTTTTCTTACCCCTACAAACAGCTGAAAAGGCAAAGGCTCATAACACATTTACAGCCTACCTTACTTTTCAGATATATGTGCACACTGAATGCTAACAGATTTTATGAGATTGTAATAATTACAGGTGACTGGAACTTTGAAGCAAGGTCCATCTTAGCTCCCAAATCACTGAAGGAATTTTGGAACTGCTCTTAGATATTTAAGATCTGGTTCCAGAAAAGAAATCTGGCTAATACTTAGAAAAGATATAATTTGCTTAAAATAATTGAGATGTCCAGTACATTTACTGTTAGGTCAGAAACAACTGCTTTGAAATAAGTGTAATATGCATTAGAAGTTCATTATAAATATTAACCTAAAATTGAAATACTCAGGTTTTTTAAATACCTTTTAGAAATCTCAATCAAATTTAGATATGCATTTATTAAGTCATCTCAAAAGCAGGGCCCACAATGTAATAACATTAACTGGGATAGTTATGTTAGAAAACAAATAGTAACCTTTAAGGATAAGGCTTCCTCCAGAAGATTCAGTGTTTTTTTAAAAAAAAAAAATAAATAAAAAAAACCTCTCAAAACTAAAAAAAATCATCTTTAGATGGGTTTGGCAACACTCAAAGAATCTTTTGCAACAGTGTTATATACATGACTTTCAAATGAGTTCTGGATATAGAATCTCAAATTCACAGCACCTATGCAGTTCTGTAAATTGCACAACAAAATTAATAGGTCTTGACAGTTTTTACTATGCAGTCAGTAATACTGGAAAACAGAAGTTCCAAAAATTTAGGCACATCGAAATCAAACAATTTGCAAAAGTAATTCTTTTTAGATTTACATAAGGCTGTCCAGTAAGATGTTTCAGAACTGTCAAGTCCCATACAAAATGGACACAGGAGACTTCACCATACTATATTCATAATAGCCAAAATAGCTCCTTGCACATGTATTTGTCCTCCTATGAGGAAAACCAAGCACACGTTTTAACTGAATTCGCCTGGAAGTTATGCAAATGCTGGGGCTTCATCTTCTTCTACAAGGAGACACAGAACAGGGCAGAAGCATAAGAAATACTGGAATAAAATCTGAAGATGAGGAGCCTGCTAGTATCAACCTCTGCTTTCAGTTCTCACTTCATACTTCTTTCTGGTTTGAAAAGTTCATTTACAACTATTGTAAAAAATTACACTCTTTACTGGGATTTTGTGCTCAAACTCATTCAATGAGAATGTTTATGCTTTTGAAACAGCTTAATTCACACACCACAATGGAGGCAACAGCATAACGGTGAGTGTCAGTATAAAGCAGTTCATCAAAACCGGTAACATGCTCAAACACCTTCCAATAGATATCGTAAGAGCTCTGAGGTTAATTTTTTATACTGAGCTTTGAGACAGAAGCGCTAGGCAAGAGATGAGACAAATTCCAAATCCCTTAAGCACACCTACTCTTACGGATTGATCAGTGACAGAAGGGGACTACCTCAATGCTTCACAACAGCTTTTTGTGATCAAAAGTAAGCAAAGTATGCGTGTTTAGTTTGAGCACCTGGATCACAAAGGGGAAAATTCCAAGTCTCCAGCAGGCGATGGGAGAGGACATCAGTTCTAATATACGGACAATTAAACCTCTGACTGTCTTGAACTACCTGCCTCAACCTCTTTTGCAGATGTTTTGCATTTACATGATCAGCTAATTTCAAGTATCAAACCATTAACCACACTGAAGGAAAATATTTGATAGAAGCCTTTTGTGGCTAGGGTAAGACAGTTCAACTACGAAACAAAGTCTCCCGTCACAGTATGGAGGAGGGTACATCAGCCCTACGCGAGCTCTGTCCGATCCCAAACAATGCAGTCCTATGCATCTCCTCTCATTGCTCCAGGCTAAGAGTGTTCTAGATTCACAAGTCTGTCCCAGAAACCTCCAGGAAGAGCTGACAGCTCTCTCCACTTTCTTAAGGGCTCAAGGTAACATCAGCAAACATAGCCAGCACCTCGGGATAGAGAAAAACTTTGAGACAGATGGTAGGACAGATATGGTCAGTTTTAAAGAACAGTTCTGCTGAGTGATCAGGGCTCCAAGCCAGTAAGTTATTTTCCTTCCTCCTTAGGTATCATGCCTGAACCACAGAAAGGAAGGAAGAAAAAGAAATCAAGGAAGATGCCAGCTCATCAGTAACAAGCGCAAAAGGAGGTAACAAATGTTGCAAGACATGAAGTCATAAAGCACAAATGCTGATGAACCAAGAATGGCAGCAAGCTAGTACCAGGCACCTGAGATGAAGGCCTTGAAAAATGACAACATTTTATTGAACAGAAAACAGATTTGGACTAATAAATAGCCCTTACACACCGACTGAAAATCTACATAAGAAACAGGAACGACCTGCACCAAAACCACTGAAGAAAAACGCTGGGTTGTTTGGAGCACAGCATTTAAACTCGGTCACAGGCATCGCAACAGCCACAAGAGGTCTTGCTTCGGCTCGGTTCTCACTAACGCTCTTTCAAGAGTCAAAACACTGTAAGAACATGGATATTCTGCTAGTCTAATGGGTTGTGTCCAAGGAGTGAGAGAAATTTTTCATGAAGTCTTCTAAAGTACTTACACTAAGAAACAGTGAAATGACAGATACTGCTGAAACCTGTGTGAGTCCTTCACAACTGGATAAATTAAAAGCACGAACATCTATTTTGAAGAAAACTAAAAAATCCTGGCACTTGTTTTCTAAAACTCCTTCAGCTTTCTAAAATACAATTTTCAATGATGCTAGAGAGACTTCTTTGATGAAGCTTGTTTAAGTTGTTTCAATCTATTTCTACTACATCCCTATTAAATACCTGTCTGGCGATCGTCTTGACCAACGTCCTCTGTCAGATTCTGCAAGAGAGTAGGAATGACACAGTTAAACAAGATGGTGATCTTCATTGTTCAGTAATGTTTTTAACCTTTATTTTATATCAATATGCATCTTAATTACTGAAGGAGCATCTAGCTAAGACTGCAGAGCCTTTGCGTTTTCAGTTCCTATTTATCTAAAAAGTTACCCTTGCAAATTTATCTAAAAAGTTCAAGGATAATCTTTAAACAACTTGACAAATATTTCTGAATTTTTTTCTATCAAAAACGTATCAAACTATGTTTCAAGAATGGAAATATCTATCCACGGGATGGGGCATTTTCCATTGTTGTACTGAACAATTCCATTAATAAATGCAGCATTAGAAAGTTTGAGTTTACCATTTACCACAGAAATGGCTTTGCTTAAGGATAAACACATACACGTGCTATGAAGAAAACAGATTAAAAAAACAACTGAAATCTTGGAAACAAGTTACCCCCTTTTTTAGGCAGGGTCTTTTCCACTAAATTTGCAGTGTACAAACAGAAGGCATATCAGCATTTCCAGCTATGGTTGCAATAAAACAAATGTAAATGCTGAGCAACAAGCAGGGACAGTCTTTGAAAAAAATCTTGTTTCACTCTTGCTCATTCGATATGTTTTCCATAAGAACTGTAAGAAATTGGATAACGATGATGATTACCATTATTTGATATATCTGGGAAAGCTGCTTCTTTGGAGACAACATCTAAACCCAACGTTGCAGTGACCAGTGCTCAAACTCCACTCTGATCCCCGGAACGTGATCTTTCACCTTTTACTAATACTGCTTATCTCTGAACGGATTCAAAACCAACAGCCTCTCACACAAAAAGGTAGCGATACCTTCTTCAAAAGTGTAATCACTTAATGATTTCTATCACAAAACGTTCTGGACTAAAGCCCTAGCTATTCTGCTGAGAGAAAATGGCAAGTCATTACCAGCCTATTGAGGGTGTGGTAAATCTTGTGAATATTTGCCAGTGTTGATAGGTGAGAATTCAGTTGAAAATCTGGAGGGGGGGAGAAAAAAAAAAAAAAAGAAAAGAGTTAAACTCTCTGGTTTCCAGCTGTAGCAACCGACATCTTCATATGTTATGGTCATTTAATAAAATCATCACACAACTATAAAATAAAAGCCATCTCAACACTTTTTCAGCATCAACATTTTCAACACCAAGTAGAATCAGTAAATGAAATCTGCAAAAGATATCCTACATATGCATTTTTCTTCAGGTGTGGATGACGCTCCACAAAACAGAACTACAGCTAACTATAGCTAAATAAAAAATTATATTAAAAAATATATTTACAACTTTTTTCCTTTAAATTAGAAACCACTATAATTTCCATGCTACCCAAGTCCTTCTGTTCCATCTATTCCAAAACCAATTTAAGTACCATGTAACATTCTAAAATGTTTCTAAAATTCTACAAATGCTAGTTTTTTAAAAAGATTATTTTAATAATACACATGTACTTGCCTTTATACTAACTTCCTTGCAAAACTAAGTGACTGGAATACACGTACCCAGTAGAAATACGACTTTTGTATAATGAACCAAACGTCACAATACAGCAGATGTTAAGATCAGAGCCAATAAAACCAAAAATAAAATATTCTGACACTTCATGAAAGAAGCCATAGCATAGACATTAACTTTGCTTCCATGCTCCAAAAATAAAACACTTCAGTTTGCTTCAGTTGCAAAAAAGTGACAAACTAATTTTTCCCTATTCTTTCAAATCCCTTATTTTTGCTAGAAATGTGTCGAGGACAAAACTGGAGAATAAGTACTTTACAAAAAATATCAACTGTGATCCAGCCACAGAACACACAAACCAGCAAGAACCTCAGAAGCTGGACACAGACCAGCTCACAGGGATCAATGACAGCCAACTACTATACAATATTTCCATTTAAACTAAAAGTAAATTAACTACCCCACTAGAACTCGTGTGCAAGAAAACTCTAATTGGAGACATGTACTATATGATAAGCAAAGAATGTCAAGCAAAATTCTTCCATACATGAAAAGCTGTACGTGCCTAGTGTCACTGCCCAGTTAATGCATTTCTACTGTAAGACATTTAATTTGGCTTTGCCCAGTAGCCGATACTGTACAAGATGCAAGTACAGTCAAAGATATAATTCCCACATTACTATCCCTCACATTTCAAATGAATGTTGTCAAAATAGACTTATGATGACCCAGAACCTAAGGATAAACAAAAGTTATCATTAACTATCAGATCCCACGTCAGTAAACGTGGATCTGAAGGAACTGCCTTCTGCAAGTGTACTTGTTACACACATTGTTATGGAATTCTCTTGTCATGGTGAATAATAAAAATAATTCAAAAGATACCTTTAAGAATCATACATTTCGTTTATTATGTTAGCTAGAGAGTACCATTTCACTAATTGGTACTTACTTCTTAATGCATTGTCCCCAATCCACCACCACAGCAATTCAATTTAAGTCGCAAGTGCCAAAGATGGAGTTTCCAACTTTAGATATACTTATCTATATGAAGTCAAAGACAATCCAGATATTCTTACCAAGATACAACAGTAAGATCTTGCATCTTGAACAAGGTGCTAGATTTTTTCCTGCATTAAGTGCTCAGTAAAGTCCCATTTTTGCTAGTCAAACAACCCTAAGCAGAACCATTCTGCAAAAAAACAACCCCGAGTTTCTTAGCCAACTTTCAATTCAACATAATTAAAAAAAAAAAAAAAAAAAAAAAAAAAAGAGGGGAGAGGAAGGGGGGAACAGAAAAGCCATTCTGAGAAGGGCAAGATTAAAAGGTAAGATTTATTTTGTTAACTGCCAGACCAGACTAAGCTTTCTGGAATATGAATTTTAACATTTCCCTTGTTGCTCAGCCTAAAATCTACAAAGAATATGAGCCTTTAGTGAAACCAGTTACACCTGGAGGTAACGAGCTGAGAACACTGAGAAAATATTTTATTCTAAAGTAATATTAAACAATAATTTTAGATGGTACTCTTAAAAATAATAGAAAAAATATTTTAAAATTAGGATTATATATGTTACGTATTGCCTTTGAAATGAAACATTCCTAGGCACTTCAAAACACATCATTCACACCAGTATGTTTCACACATCCACTGGAAATACTCCTACAATTTTAAGGTGTTACTTCAAAAATAGGTTATATAATTATGACGGACCCAAAGGGGTTACACAAATAAATGTTACAGCTCTCACACAACAAGCGTCACACCTTAGTTCCACAAAGACTGGTTTATCCATATGAAGATGGAGGACCAGAGTCCAAAGTTTTCCCTCTTCCACCAGGGAAGCTTGCAAAGTAGGGATGTTATCCAAAACCAAAACCAGGCTGCTTTTACAGTAACTGTTATAAAAATAAACGCGAGCTGAAGCCAATGAAGGAAGGGAAAGTTAAATTACAGCTCAGGTCACCTTCTGAACTGGCCACAGTGTTTGCTAGATCTATACTGCAAGGAAAATCTTGAAAAAAAATCTTGAAAAGGCATATTTTGAAAAATAATACCTCCCATGCTCAAATAACACCATCTTGAAAATTAGCAAAGGGACAATGGCGTAGCCAACACGACAAGCAAGTGATTCAACAGCTGGCCGCAACTGCCTGCCTGGGGAACGCGCTGTCCCCCCTCCACCTCCCCAATGTCCACACTTGCTTAGGCAGCTCCAAGCCATGCCTGCCTGACCGCCGCGGTCAGGCCACTGCCCCAGGAATCTCATCCGCAAAAAATATAAACAAACAAACCCTGCCAGCTCAGTGGTCTGAATCAGATCACCAAGGAGATGTAACACCAGATAAGCAGAGTTGGAGCAAGAAACGGACAAGGTCCTCCCAAGTGGGAGCAACATAATCTCTTGTGGCAGCCGCGATGTGTTAAATCAACTCAACTGTCCATCCAAGCCCCACGATGAGAAGAGTGATACATCACACGAAGCTACGCGCTCAACAGCTGGTTGTATGAGCTCTACATGAAGAAAGCCATCACGTGTGAAGCTATTTTTCACCTGAATACAAGGGTTTCAAAGCACACGAATTGCTCCGAAAATATTTTGTTTTCTTCCCCTGCAGGAAAAAAAAAGAGTATTTTATAGCAAAATACCACACAGTTTATTGACCTGGGATCAGAAGAAAGAAACCTGCTTGCTTCATGAATACTGAAAAGAGATGTGCTAGAACGTTTGCTAAGACTTTAAGAGGTGTATGTCAAACAAGCCCACGCATTTTGTTGATTAAATTATTTTTCATGTAGATGTCAGCTTATCTTTAGCAAGGATTGAAGCAATGGAAATTCCAAATGGTATTAAATAGCTTGCAATAATTCAGAATGTTATGGCTAAAGAAAAAAAAAATCTGAGTAAAATAATTGCAAATCCAGAATCCAGAAAGGAAAGAAATGCCAGAGCCAACTTAATATCGTGGAATTTAAACCCTGTCTGCAGTTTATCATTAACACTTAATGTTCAGTGTTAAAGTCTGGGTTAGTCAATTAGTCATGATCATACACAATTTCAAAGTAGAAAGCAAACAGTTTAAAAATAACTTTTAAAATATTATAGATTAAGGTTTACACTATGGACCAGCCAGTTATGAAGAGGCAAAAGAAACAGCAGCTAGCTGGGCTTGCTTCCATAACAAACCAGACAAAAATCAGTCTACACCCCCTCATTAAGACAAACATATGAAATACAATGAACAAACAAAATATTCACTATATCTTAAATATAAGTCGATTATATGATACAGGTGAACTGAACTTGAATACTGTACTTTCCTATCTGAAATGAAAAAACTTTAAAGGTCAAGTCTGACTTTTTTTATTAGAAGAAACGATGTGTTGCCAAACTATTCAAGTGAAACCACAAATGAATACCAGTACCTATCACATATAGACAAACACCTGCCTGAACGAAAACTTTAACTTAGTTCCTGCTGCCAAAATTATCATTTTAAAGCTTGGACAGAACACAGCTACAGGGTGCACTACCATCTACTAAAAAATTAACAATAGTACTAAACCAGATCAGCAGCTGACTCCAAGTTTCCTTTAAAAGCCTCCAGATTATTTTTGTGAGCAAACAGAAAAATCTATACAAAATCTCACAGCAACAGTGGGTCTAAAAATATTTATCTGAGACAGACATGCCATATAAATGCTATAGATACAATTCTGTATTAAAAATTAAGTATGGAAGTAGTTCGTAGCAGTAATTTTTATTACTGCTAAGACATATCTGACTCAGTACAAATATTGTGGGTAATTTCCTGTAGCCTTCTCAGAAAAAAATTAGACAGAAACACATACTAGGCAGACTCCTTCCTGAAAACGAAAATGGAATGTTTATGCTTTTACTTTTATTTAATTGGTTTCCTTGGTTTCAAATAATAGAACTGGAAAAGACTTGTAGTAGTACTGGAAACAATAGTTCCAAGTACTGTCCTTCTTAATTAGTTTTAAATAAACTTTATTTACCCAAAAAAAGAATCATTTAATCTTCTATGAACTACACTGTTTCATGCTCTGTAGTCTACTTACAGAATTATCCTAACAGTAAGACAATTTATATTGATTAATGGACTTAGAAGTTCTGATCTGAAACCTACATTTGGCTTTCAATACTTATGTTCAGAAAGCAGAATTTCTATATCCTTTACTAAATGCAGAAAACAAAAGAAAAACGTACATCAGTTTTATTTTCATTTACGCAAAAACATCACAACACACCTAAAAATTGAGGTTCCCAAACTGCAGTACAGAGCAGCTCGGCGCTGACTCTGCACTGCTGTCAAAGACAGGATTAAGAATTCGTTTCCGACGTGTCTGCAGCTGAACGCGCACGGGCAGGGACGCCCTTCAGCAGGGGCAGCCTGCACAAGAGACTCTCCCAGTCGGGGATGCGAGAGCAAGCCTGCGGGCAAGGGGAGGCGGAGAAGAACACGCTTGGAAAGTAGGGTCTCCCTCGATAGGAAAAATTTCTTCACTGAAAGGGTTATCAAATATCGGAACAGGCTGCCCAGGGAAGTGGTGGAATCACCATCCCTGGAGGTATTTAAAAGACGGGTAGACGTGGTGCTGAGGGACTTGGTTTAGTGGCGGTTTTGGCAGTGTTGGGTTTATGGTTGGACTGGATGATCTTTGTCTCCTCCAACATAGGTGGTTCTATGATTTGGTGGGGTTGAACATAGAGCGTGGTTCAGAAAGTAAGGAAAATAAAAGTGAATTCCAGCCTGGACAGTAATAACACGCAATTAAATGGAAAGAGAAGTGGGATGATCCATCCTAGCTTGAGGAGCAGCAGCACCTAGCCATTAGAGACATGGTGCTGCAGGACATTTCTCCTGCATGCATGCATACAGAGCCGCATCAAGCTCAGAGCTACTGCTGACGCCAGCAGTATCCAAACCCACAGTCCCAAATTTGCGTACATTTTCCAAACACAAGAGCCTAAAATGTTCTGAAGCAAAATAGAGTGATTTAAGCCATGAAAAAAACAAAAAACCAAAAACAACTACAAAAAAACCAAACAACACAAGGTGGTTGAAATGACAACACACTACAAAACACATATTTTAAGGTAAACGTTCACATTCAACTCTAACATTTGGTATTACCGTATGTAATCAGTCACTCACTTTATCTGCAACAAAATATTTTAAAATTACTGCATGTTACATAGATGGGGAAAAGCATTAATTCCCCACCCCCACCCCGTAGGAACAAATCCTTATGCTACCGAGGTATTTAAAAAGTACCTTGATCTGAAGGCTTGTTTACAAAAAGAGCTACTGCAGTTTAAAGCTCATTGAGAATTTTAGAGCAATTTAAGCTACGCAGAAGTTGTGTAACTGTTACTTTAGAGGGAATGCATTTCCATTTACCTTAAATTGACTCTGAACAGATAAGAGTTATGCTAACATATGCTATACCAACACACAGGATAAAACCCTGCATACTGGCTCATGGGGGTTTTTTGGGTTCTTTTTGGTTTGGGTGGGAGGGGTAGTTTGGTTGTGTGGTTTTTGTTTCGTCTTTTACAGAAAAGACCTAACACTACCTGTATTTCTTGTGCAAAACGTCAGTTTCTGTTGCTGCAAATACCACTTGTGTACCTACTGAATGTATTTGATAAGCATTCCTAATGGAGATTCTTGCCAGAATATAATAAAGCTGGAGTGACCAGCCACAGTTGGAAAAGAACAAGTAAAAGCAGTGGGTAATTAGAGTTAATTTGAATCTATTTCTAAAGCATGTATTACCAAATCAAACAGCATTTCAGTGATTCCGTGTTACTCAGACTGTGAACAGACGTTCTTTCAGTCTACAGTTCAAGAACATAGGAAATTGAGCTACAAAGCATTTAATGCAGAACCAATTTCACACCCATTTGATGCAACGTGTTCATCCAGTCTAACTCTTACTCTACCGTCAAATTAATTCAGAAAAGCGTCAGTGAGTTAGTTTTGCATCATCGGCTGCTGTGGCCTGAGAGCTGTTTGCCAGCTCTACTCTTTAACTTCATGCTAGATCAGGTATCATCTGCCATCCGACAAAGGGCATAAAGCTAATAAAAACTTCGTATCTCGTCCTCTAGCTAATTCAGCAGAAATGCAACCCCGTCAAGTACGCGCTACTAGGGTATCGGGCACCGTGCAGATCCAGTATACATCACGATGGATCCGCCACAGCCCAGGAACAGCTACGCCAGGCAAAAGCATTCCTGCCCCAGCTGTTTGCTTCCTCCTCTGCCAAAAGCTACAGACCCCGCAGCCCTGCCAGCGGCACAGCTCATGGGCACATTCCCTAATCCACTTCAGGCAAAAAAACCAACCCTGGCAGTTTAGACAATTTAAGTAAGTGGCAAGAGCTAACCCAGATACATTCGACCGAGTGGATTAGAGAGCGCTCCTGCAAACCATTTCACCAGCCGAGCAAGGGAAGCAGTAATCTACAGCTAATGGGCAGTAATGAGCAGCTGCAGCAGACAGAGTCCCACAGTCTGGGCAGCCACACATCTGCATCAAGGGACACAGAAGCATGTGTCACACCAGCTGGTTCCCCAGGGCAAGCTAAAGCCTTGTAGCTCTAACAATATATATATATTTATATATATACACAACTATATATACACATACACACACACACAACTATATATATATACAAAAAACAGTGAGCAAACTGGTAGTTATTTCTATCTCTTTATGAGTCCAAAGTTGTAATTCTGTTTAACCTCAGACCTATGCTTTTAAATGAAACAACTTAATTGGACAGTGTAAGAAAAATGCTGGCACGTTTAAAATAAGGGTTCTGCTCAAAGCTTTTGTTAGCAGTCTTACTTACTGTAGAAGAAATAACCACATTATTAAATGCTCTAATACTTGAATTGGATACAAGAGTTGCACATTTTCATGGCATGTACAGTATACTTCCTCGTGTAACGCTTTTTGGCAAGCACAGGACAGACAAATTAACAAGTTTTCCACTTCTGCTTGAAGACACAAACAAAACTAGGAAATAATGCTTTGAAAAAGCCCAAAGTCTTTGTTTTCAGTATCTCCAAAGTAAGGGGAAAAAATGTAAAGAAAACACAGGATTAATAATTCATTTAAAGTTAGCACAAAAACTACTCAGAAAAAAATAAATTTAAATCAAGTGCTGCAATTACACAAATTAAATCTCATTCTGATACAAAAGAATGAAGAAAAACAGTGAAAGAAAGATAGTTCACTTGCTTAACTCAACTTATTGCATGGCAATAAGAAGAAGACAATAAGAGAAAACAATTCCAACTGTAGTTTATTAGATTTGCAAGAAACTTTTAAGCAAACATTTGCAACAGAAAAAAAGTTGCTCTTTCTCATGTAATGTGAAAGGTGTATATTCAGTCTCAGAAAATAAAACTGAGACTGAGCAAAAAAATATTAATGGAGTTTCTCTCATAAGAACAGGTAAGAATCTAAGAAGGATCAAAAAGAAGGCTCAAAAAACCCATTCAGTCAAGAAGCAATCATAAGCCAACTTCTGCATGTGTAGAGATGTGCTATGAACACTTCTTGTTTCAAGCATTTAAATCAATGAGGAAAAAAACCAACTACTACAAAGCTACCGATAATCAAGTTAGTTAATTTAGGAAAACATTCCTATTTAAAATAACACATATACAAGGCCATGACCTGTCAAAAAAAAAAAAGTATCAAGGTGGAACATTCAATCATTCCAAGATACGTTTTAAAGAGATGCCAGTAGCAGCCGAAGGCTGAAAAACAGTACTCTTCTTGTTTTCTGCAGAGAAATTTGGGGCGGGGGGGAGGGAAATCATGACATAGTCTTAACATCCTACATGAGGGAGCACTGGAATATTTGTAACGGTAGCTTACACGTGTATAACGACGACCTGCACCGGTTTTTTTTGGACAGGGCACATGACAAAAGACACAGAACAGAAGGCACTTTCTAGAATAATTATCCTTCCATTTCCAACATGAGGCAGTTATTTGTGCTTTAATAGCCGCCTTAACCACTAACGTATAATGATCCCTAAATATAAAGGTAAAATAAACCAGAACCACTGAAAAAATTATATAACCTTACGAGTTAGAGCCTTTGCCAGGCTGCCCCTATCCAGTCTCTCATTTTGAATAACATGGGAGGATTCAAGAAAATCCGGGCCTTATGCAGCATTTCTGTCCGTAATTGCTTTCAGGACTTTGTCCAAAAGTCGGACCATCGCTCGTTAACGTATGAGCAAAGCTTCCATTTTCATTATCTTTCCCACAAGCAAGTCACGAAGTGTCTCGGAGCTGCAGCTCCCCTGCACAGGGAGAACGCGTTCCTGGCAGGTTTCACGGGAATCGCCAACACCGTTCGGCCGAGCCCGCTCCGTGCCGGGGATGGCGGCCTCACCCCTCCGCCGGGCGGCGACGGAGCCTCTTCCCGAACCCCACAGCCACCCCACGCGGGTCTGGAAACCCACCCCACCCCCCACGCCAGGCAACCTGCCCACAGCAAACGCTCCCGCCCGCTCCGAAAGAGACAAAGCTCCCCCAGAACGGGTGGCGTGCCCTCCCCTCCCCACCGCCCTTGCCCCAGCCCGCAGCGGCTCCCCAGCCCTCCCCGGGGGCTCCCCACCGGCGCCGGGGCAGCGGTGCCGCGACTCCCACCCCCC
>VFFE01007506.1:1596470-1687109 GCA_008921705.1 Burhinus oedicnemus
TCTCCCCCCGCCGGTTCCCCACCCGCCGGCCTGAACGCCCGTCACCGGGAGCCCCGTCGGCGCGTTCGGCCGAGCCTCCTCAGTGAGGGGCAGGAGGAGCCGCCCCCAACCCAGCGGCGGAGAGACCAGGCCGGGAGCGGCGGGGGTCGCCGCTGGGCGGGCGGGAGCGCGCGGCCCGGCCCGGCCCCGCCGCTACTCACTGACAGCGGCGGCATCCGAGTGCATTTTCGTGCAGCGCACACACCGCCCGGCCCGGCCCGGCTGCCGCTGCCCCGCTCCCAATCGCGGAGCCCAAGCACGGACACCTCCCGCCCCGCCCACCGGCCGCACCCATTGGCTCGGGCTGCCCCGGGAGGCCGCACGTCCCGCTCTCCTACTGCGTGAGGCTCCTGCCATTCTCCTTCGGCCTGCCCCGCACCGCCTTCCCCGCCTGCTACCGAGCTCCTATTGGCCTCAAGGCTGAGCCGACCCCGCCCCCCTTCACTCTGACTGGGCTTTGCCGCTGCCAGTTTTTCCTGGCCTTGAAAGCGCGTGCAAGGAACACCACTTTGTGTCACCCGTGGCTCTGATTGGCTACGGAGGCCAAGGGTCGCGCCCACGCCCTGACACGATTGGGTAAGCGGAGCAGAGGGCGGGGCCGCCGAGGCTGACCCGCCCCGCAGAGGGCCACCAGCGGGAGCGGGCCGCATCGGTGCCCCGGGGCGAGAGGCGGCGGGCAGGCCCCTACGTTCCGTCGCCTCAGGCCCCTCGGCGCGGGCAGCGGCGGCAGCGCGCTCTCCCCGTCTCAGCCCCGAGGGGACGGTTGGCGGCCTCGCCTCCCAGCGCCGCCTTCTCTGTCCCCCGCTGTCGGGGCGAGCCCAGGCCTCGGCGCGGCCATAGGCTCGCAAGCCTCGTACGAACGAGCGCTCGCACATAACGCGTGCAGCCGGTGCCCCGTCGGCAGGGCTGGAGCAGGTAGCTGGCGCTGGGGAGGGAAGATTTCTGGACGGCGAGGAGACACGAGGGCCAACAGCTGCTCCTCGCAGTGATGAGAGGCCCCTAGAAATCCAGCCCAGGGACCCGCCCTCCTTCCACCCCCCGCTGCAGTACCGAGGGAAGGAGCTCCCCGTTCCCCAGACACCCCGCAGGTCGTGGCTGCTTAGCGTGTGAGCTCAGCTTCTTGCGTCCTTTCAGCGATAACAGCCTGCCCTTGCCCTGCTCGGTGTTGAAACGAGACGAGAAGGGACTGCTACAGCACCATCCGTGCACAATGGAGGATTATTACGGGGGGAAATTATTATGGGGGGAAAAAAACCCAACCACCACCACCTTCCTCTTAAGAGGTTAAGTTAAAAGAAAGTCAAGGACTCAGAACTGAAGAAGTGTCAGAGTTAAGGTAGTTGTCTCTTTGGAGCAATGCATTAGCATACAGTCCTGAATTAACTGATCACACACCTGTTTCGAGGGTTTTTTTATGACCCTTGCCTTACTCAGTGAAGCAGCCAGAATGGGCAAGTGCAGCCGATTCATTTTGCCGAGCAACATCTTACGTTTTCAACGTCTTACGTTTTCAACTGCTTGTTTTACATAGAAGATGGAGTCTATAAGAAAATTAATTTTCTCTTCAAAAGTCATGTACTAAGACCATGTTAGAGCAATGAAAGACCCCATGATTTGAAATTCTTACTTGTTCACTAACTCCTTGAAATTATTTCTGTAGAACCTCCTGCCTCTTTCTCTGGTATCTTCCTATTTGCAGCGTCTTTTCTTTACGTTAGCAATTGTATATTTTACATTATCACCGTAAAAAAAAAAAAAAAGTAATTACAGTAAAGCGATACAAGCTAGGTTTCACTTCTCGGGTAGTTCTAACATCCCACATGCCAGACATTCACATCTGTGCGTGTCATCTCAAGCTCTTATACCCAATAGGGGCACCACTGAGTTGCAATTCATCTGATCTGTTCTAATTCTGGATTGAGAGGAACAATTCCTTTAGGGGTGCCTGTTTGTTCACATTGACCATAAAAAGCACATAGACCGCTAGTTCAGAATAAAACCGTATACAAAAAGCAATCTTCTCCCATGCCTTACATAGCTGTAAAGTGATAGAGATCTAAAGAATGATGGCACAGAAAACCCCTATCTGATTGTATCTGAAGTCAGAAAGGTTTGTGTTTTTTCCCCCATTTATATTCGTCTAAAATGACGACGTCTAAAATACTACTTGGCTTTACAAATATTTCCTTGGACAACAGCTTCTGTAACTATCTCCATCCGTAAGCGTAAAGCAAATAACACTGTAGGTTTGACAAACAAAAGTTCAAAATATTTTTGAATAGTTGAATGCACAAGTATAATCTCTGACTCTTAAAAACTAGATTTGCAAAGAAATCCATAGGGAAACACAAAAGAGACTTTGTTTTCTGCTTCTGCCTGCTAAACAAGGGAACGTATGCTTCAGCCAGAAAAGGCCTGCCCCAAGAGAACAAGGCCCATTACAACACGCACCTTTCATTCCAACCTCAAGAAGGTATAAATATCCCTTTTGTTACCACTAGTTGTAAACTACTATCCAAGCCTCCAGGCTGGTAGAGGTTATGAAATCATGCCTGTATTTTCTTTCTGAAGCATGAGTTTACAAAACACAGACATACTTCATTTCACATAAAGCACATCCATCGGGTCGTGGTTGATCAAGCATTGTCTCAAGGACAGAGACAGTTTAAGCAGTTCCAGAACTAGCCTCTTAATCCTAGCCCTGCCGGCATCCTTTCTTTTCTGCCAGTGCAACCATTTGGACAGCTAGATAGCAAGGTAGATCAAAGAGCAAGACTTCCCCCAACGCCCCCAAAAAGCTTAAAACAAACAAAAAAAACCCCTTCAAGACTCTTTTTTGTTGTGTTCATTTGTTTGTTCTCCCAGCCCGATGAATATCCTGATCTGGCTCACTATACATATATGCAAATGCTCCCATCAACACACAGGAGAGGAATAATAAACCAAGAATTGGGGAGGGGCAGGAAATGCATCAGCCAATTTACACACTGCTAGAGCAAACTTAAAACTGTAGAGCTGGGTTGTTGGTTTTTTTTAAGGAGAAAGATTGTCATTGTTTTCATTGCTTTTTTTTAATTGATATCTAAAATGGCAAACGCATAAAAAACCACTGTAGACTGTGAATGATACTGGCTAACATGAGGAAGAGGAGCCATTTACTTAGTTTCATCTTCTTCATCACTATCAGAAACATAGTGTAGAAGCATGTTTGAGAAAGAGGATCCCCTCTGTTTCCAAAGGGTATCAGACTCCAAATTGCTAAAGCCACTGCATCTCTCAGATACCTTTGTTCATCTTGCTTTGCTTAGAAGCAAGCTTGAAGGTTAATTTTAGGCACCAGAATCACAAAGCATTACATATTTTACAAGTCAGAGGGGGAAGAGAATTGTATTGAAAATAAAAACATTAGCAAAGCAGAATTTGCTGAACATTAACAAAGCAGATGAAGCAGCAAGAAAGCACAGTACAGGGCACTGTAAGAAAAGAAATAAATTGTCTACCAGAAGCCCAGCAATCACAGTTTTAAATCATTTACAGATATGAAAAAGTAACTGATACCCAAGTCAATACAAACAGCTTTATCTAATGCTACTGAAAAGATTTTTCACCCTCAAGAGTTACAATGAAACACTTAACTGTGCGTTATTCTTGCATGGTACCAGCAGAACCCTACTGATCAAGGATAAAAGAGGACCTCAGGTGGCAGAAAGTAGCAGCTGCAGATTATCTAACTGCTTTCAAACCACTCCTCATTAAGTAATTCAGCTCATTGTAATTGCCCTGTCGCATGGACTCATAGTATGCTCCTTGTTTAACTAAAAAGGTTTGTTTTGTTACACTTGCTCCACAGATGTATGACTTTGACCCTGAGGTGAGGGTCCTTTTATAACACGCTGTAAACAAACGTAATTTTACATACATGAGAAAAAAAAAACATGTTTCAGGGCTGTTGGTAGCTCATATTTAAATCCTTAAGTTGGATTTATAGGTTTTTTTCAGCTTCAGTTTGAATTTTTTTTAAAAATCTGCTTAATTCCTAATTAGAAAACTCGAAGCAGCCAAGCTTAAGGGAGCTGCTCAGAATTTCTGCCTGAACCTTGGAGGTGCATCAAAACAAGGAGCACCTTTGTCTGGGGCCATGAAGCTCCCTCACTGTCAGTAGAGGATCTTAAAATTTTTCAGTGTTCTGTTTCAGTGGGACATGTGGGAGCTGGTCACTTAAGCTTGTTTCAGGAACATCAACTCCAGTTCAAAACCAAAGGGTGTGTCCAATTTTTGTTTAATAAGCTTGTAGCTGCGAAACCCTTTTTGAAAACGGGAAATAAACAGTTCAGGTCCTTAGCCTAAGAGGTTTGAACTGCACCTCCCAGGTTTCAGAGCGCTCTGTGACAACACCGGAGCCGCTGCTCCTGAAGCTGAGCTTACAATACACATAGAAATGCTGACGCCAAGGCCCCAAAGCAGGAGTACATGTAAGAGGAGACTTGAGTCTCCACCCTGCTGAAGAATCCAGTACAATTACTCTCAGAAGTTGCTCTGTCACATATTACCAAGAGTCCTTCTCTCTTATTCTGAGATACACACTGGTAGGCTCCTGATGTACTGCTGTCTCTTCCTGTATATTCCCAGAAACTTTAACAGATCTGCACAGAATGTCAGAGAGGATGGAATTAGGAGCACAACAGAATACATACTATTTAGAAGTCAGATATATATAATCTAGACCTTTTACTGCCAGGAAAAGTTCAAACTTTTAGAAAATAACCTCTACTTTATACATTTTATCTTTTCATGCTGTCTCTGAATGCATAGTTAAAGATATCCACAAACTTTTTCTTTCATAACAAACTATCTTATGAAAGCTGAGATGAAGACAGCATGATTAGAAAACAACAAGATTAGTCACATGCCCCTGCAGCAGGACCTGTTCTAGCACATTTCTTTCATAGTTTGAAACATAGTGATTGCGACTGAGAGATGTACCGCACATTTTTCTAAACCAGGCAGATACAGGGCAGATTCAAGGACAAAGAAAGTGTGGTTTTAGCTTCCCAATTCTAACCACAGTAGCAGAAGCAATATACAAACAGGTTGTGGTCATAGTTTTTCTTAGTTATTCTGACAAATAATGCAAATGTCAACAAATAGTTGCTACTCATTACATTTGCATACAGTGTTTTCTGATATCAGGCATTATGAGGTATGGATCCAGCAACATTAAATTACACACGCTACTCGGAAGAGGCTATTCAAACTTTAGATTTCATCAATGTCTATGTGAACGTTTCTAATGGGGTGAACATTTCTAAAGTCTGTGAAAATCCATCAAAGTATGGTCATAGACTTTGAAGATTACACACAGAGATGACATATAGTCTGATCTGTTATGCAAGTCACACTTTGGTGCCTGACTTCTTGAAAAATACCCTGATTCTATTTTTTAATTGTTAAAAAAAAAAAAAAAGTTTTTTTCAAGCTTTTTATGTTTATAAGTATCATTTCCTGCATCTGACATGAATAAACTACTCAACGTTACAAGGTATTTGCAGACTCAGCCTGTGGAGAATGTGAAGTAATGTGGCAAGTTAATGTTATGTTTTGCACAGGCTATGGAAAGGCAAACCTGTGGCTGGATGTGCGTCAGAGCTAGCATGAGAGCATGCTGCAAAGTGAGGATACTCAGAGCTGCTCTGCAATGTTGGTGCCGGTACCAGTGCCAGCTGCTGTTGCAGGCTGGGAGAAGGGAGAGACAGGGGCTACTGGTGTTCGCAGAAGAAAATTGCTGAAAGTGCAAGAAAGTCACTCCCATCACTCTGAAACCTAATTTATCCTGTCCTGCTGGAGAGTCACACAGAGAAAAAGTTTAGAGGAATTAAAATCCTACCTAAAGGATATCTAAACTGGAATGTTTAATTAGACCTCCTTGGGCTTGTAAAGACAAACACAGCACTTTTAGGTGAGAAGTAAATTAGTTCAACAGTCTCCGGTTAATCGTAACTAACAAAGTCAGGCTTTCTAATACCATCTGAGATGAAGCTGTGGTGGCTATGTATTCCTCAAGTGCATTTCAAATATCCTTGGTCCACAAAGATCAGTGAAGTGTTTCACTCCCAGAAACAGTCCTAACAACAAGGGAGTATCAGGATAAAGTAACAAGCTTGGTGATGGCAGCAGTTACCTGACTCCATAGACCAAGAAACCCTGGGTAAAGACACATCCTGTCTTTGCTTACATAGAGAAACAATAAAATTGAGTATGCTCAATCTGTTCTTAAAAGCACACTGTGGAGAATGAGAGGGAGAAAAAAAACCCCACCTCTTTCCTGCAACGTGACCTATTCCTTTGAGTTACAGTATGTTATGGTATTACTGGAAAGCCACACAGTACAAATACATCACAAATGTGGTTTCAAAGTTGAGAGGGTCATTTAAATAAATCATCTAACATGTTACTCACAAGCATGAAACTTCCTTTGGCCAACACTGGAAATGTCCTCATTGTTTAAGGGAAGGTCTGCACATATACTGAACGATCAGGAATTAAATATAAAAGACATTACCAAGAGATGCTAAGAAAACAATGTTTTACATTGTGTTACATGTGTATGTTACATAGTAGGTAATTTACTGCCTAGGCCAAAAAAAGCCCCATTTCTATTTAGTCCCACTAAAAATTTTAGTGCTAGCAAAGGAAAAATTCATTTTTCTGTTTTATTACAGTTCATTTTAAATAAAATTTACAAAATACTTTTCTCACTTCTCAGAAACCTTGTCATGTTGAGCATGATTGTTTTTAATTCTTCTGCAGTGTGTTCACGTAAGTGTCTCCTAACAATAACTATTCAGAGGCACTTTACTCTTCCCTTTGTAAAAGCGTTGCAGTCTAATGTCACGTTAAAAAAAGAAAGTCTGTAAAAGTCACTGCCTCTTCTCTAATATCATGAACATCAATCATCTGCAAATTGTTCTAATAAAACTCATTTAAGAATACAACGTGGAAGAGCAGAAGTAGTGAATACTGTTTCAGTAAGTCAAAAATGTGCACACTCCAAACACGTAGTTACTGCATATTTCCCAATTAAAAAACACAACAACTCCATTCCCATTTTGAAAAACCTAAGGCTAAACTTTTTATTGTGACAGCAGCGGGACTACAAAGTGCAGCATATATCAAAAAGTGACCTACACTACCACATTATTTTGCTTTGCCTCAGTGATCAAAAAAGCGTGGAAGTCAGCTGAAACTCCTTGCTCATGATTGCACCAATGAGTTCCCAGGAGAGGAAAGGGGTCGCATCTGGACCCTAAAGAAAAGGTGGACAGATACATCCAACTCTGAAACAGCTCAACATAGGATACCTTCAAAAAACTTGAAGCTACTGCCAAAGCAAGTTCCCACCTTTGCTTTCCTGCGTACAAAGCCCAGGTAGATACTAGTTTATCAGAATGCACGCGTCTTCCCTCTCTCACAGTGATAACAGCTCATTAAAGAAGAGAGTCACCATTACACAGATATTCACAGTGTTACACAGCCTGGGATTTGCTCATCCTTAAACAATGTAGTCTTTTTGGCTGCCAATTCAGTTTCAAGCAACAAACCTTTCTTGTTGGTCCCAATGACATGTTATTTTCTCATTCTAATTTGTCTGTTTAAAATATTTAGGAGTGCTCATATGAAAGTGATGAATATGCTCATAATTATGTCCATCTTTATAAGATCCAAACCTAAGAAAAATATTCAACAAAGCAAAACCATTACAACATGATTTAACCAATGCAATTAAATCATACACTTACTACAGTATAATTAACACTTCTTCTGAACGTTCTAGTTTATTTCAGAAACAGGCCACAACCCTACTTAGAAATGAATCATAATCTATGTACACTATCTAACTAGAGGTCTTTGAGTATAATGAAGACATTTAATTACATTCATTGGATTAATGCTATAGGCACTCAGTAAATGGAACTCCAGCTGACAAAGGTGAGTGGTGCATTTATCTAGTAAAATCCTATGCTTTTTGAGTTTTTTCTACTGACTTCAATGGAGATAGAATTTAACCCCCCATAGTACCAAATATTCAACCCTATTGTTAATATTGCACATCTTTCTTTCGAAAATTATAGTGAAAATTATAAGTTTTTGTGCCATATTTAAACCTGAAAGTTTTGACTACTGACTATTATGGTCAATAGATTTGCAAAAGTAAAATGTAGTACTTATTCAAAATATCAGCGCTAAATAGCATTTAAAAGCAGTGTCATTGTACTTCAAAAGAACTGTAGTTAATTGGAAAAAGTTAAACTTATTCCTAAAAGGTATAATTTTTTTTTCTTTATAGGCAGACATAAAAGAAATTAGGATAAGAAAAATATTCTGTGCTGAAATCAGCTGAGAAAAATCTGAATGTGAATGCTAACTTTAGGCAAGTTTCATCATGTGGAAAAGACTGGGCAAACTCCTGCTTAGACAGGAAGCCAGTGACTGGGTGGTAAATAAAAAGTGAGTAAGCTCAACTTTTAGGTGTATATAAGAAATGAATATATTTTGTATTATGCAAGTCAGAAGTAGTAAATACAGCATTGCTGGAAATTCTTTCTGTGGCCACATCTATCTCAAACTTCATGACTCTTCCACTGCAATTCAGTGTAGAATAAATACATTTCTCCATATTTCTCTTCCTTATGCAATGCCAGTGGAAAAATGACAGCATTCTAGAAATAAATAACTTCTAATGTAAAAACCTAGCCCTTTTTTCTTCTTGATATATGTAACATACTGCCTCAGGTGTTCTCCTTAGTTTCTGCTCCAGTTATATAGTACGATTTAAAATGCTTAGGCAGAGAGTATTTAACGTATATGTTGTATTTTGAGTTCTAAGTAAGAGCATATTAAGACTCCGATACTCAAAAGTGCTGAGATCTCTGGGAGATCTCTGATCATCTATAACATGAGTCACCACACCACTTGGCAAATATCCCTATCAAACAATCTCAGAAATTAATCATCTGGGTGAAATAAGCATTACCTTCAATTTATGCTACAACACAGCAGACTGATTTTCCCAAGGCACATGCCAAGTCAGTAGAAAAAATGGCGTTACAAATCAGAAGTTCTTGACTCCTAATCTTCTGCTTAGTTTGGTATTGACCAGTGCCTCCCACTTTAAGAACAATTTTGTTCCTAGACTTATCTTTCACAAGATGTCACGTACATCATCCCCTTAATTTCTTATATGACACACTGACCTGGGATTGAAATGGATGTCCTCAGGAACTTGGCTGGGATCAGTGACAATTCTGTCATTGTCAACATAGCTATCAAAGTGATCTGGGATCCTAAATTTGGCCATCTGGACTTCTGAATCACTTAAACCACCGTGAGATATGCGGGCATAGCCCAACCTATCAGATACAAGAACAGTTAGTTTGAAGAAACAACTCAAGGCAATTTCACCACATTCATGTCTCTTTTTTCCAAGGGTTTTTAACCTATCAACATAACTTCCCATTTCTGTGAATCTCACCTTCAAAAAACTTAAAAGTGCTCTATAAACACAAGTATCATAACACAATGTCACAAGTAGGAAAAGAGAGAAAGCATAAGTGTTTGACAACAAAAATAAATTCTAGATCTAGAAACTTATTTTTTAAATTATTTAGAATATGGATACTGGTATAAGGTCACGAACTTTTTTCACTGAAGAGATTTTGAAATTCAAGAGAGGAACTCAAGCATCAATGGAATGAGTAATGAAAAAAATTAGATTGCAAATGGGGGGTTTGTTGCTCTTTTTTTTTACTCAATACTGTTACTTAAGACAGCTATCTAGTTCACTGGTTTTATTCCTGTGAACACTGCAGAATGTGCAGTTTATTGAGAATAAGCTGAATTCCATTCTGGTACATATATATCACTCCGAGAATGATTTACAAGCAACTTGGTATTAAAAGATATCGAGTACATAGGTCCCAGCAGAGGAAAGTGCTTCAATATGGACTTACACCGTTAAAGTTTCCACTAAATCCAGCATAAAGCTTGGCTGGATTAGATCAGCATTTTGCTTCAACAAACCCTACAATCATAGTTCAAAATTTGTATCTTCTGTGTCACATACAAATTAGGGCTCAGCCTCCACGTTTTAGACTGAAGCTGCAAAGCCAGAGCTTTGGAAAAAAAGTAGCTTTATGTTACCAAAGCAGATTAGGTCTGAAGGCTTTTGACACAGAAGGATGAAACCTGTGTAATGGTTTGAGAAACCCACAACAATTTATTGTCGTTTAGAGAATTATTCTACCACCCAATGACCCCTCCCCACCCAGGAAGGGGAATTGGAAAGAAAACAAGGAAACCCAGGGGATGAAATATAAATAGATTTAATAGAATAAGACTAGATAATTAACAGTAATAACACTACAGATCCTGATACCAATATAAAATATATGAGGATTATACTCAGCCAACTGTATCAGTAGCAAGCTGTGCACTCCCAGCAGTGGACAGTAAATGTCAGACACTGCGAGCGCTACAGCTTGGGGAGGAAGGGAAGGGGCTCAGGGGTCTGGCACCGGGGCAAGAAGTTCTCTGGATTGCTGTCATCAAGGGAGAGTTCAAACTCCTCAGCAAACTTTCTAATTTATATTGAATGTGATGTGCATGGTATGAAATAATCCTGTTGGCCAGCTTGGTTCAAGTGCCCAGGTCTCGTTCCTCCTCATCCCTGCACCTGGCTAGACTGAAAACACTGAGACCTTGAAACCCACGCACCATAGCTGGCTATAAAGTAAATATTTTCACAAATTCAGACACTAGAGTCTTCTAGAAGTACAGTTTTCCCAAGCATTAGAAATTAGTCCTGTGTCACTCAAACCAGGACAACCTGTAATACTGTAAATTTTATTCAGAAATACACCAATTCATCCTGAGATTGATGTTTCACATTACTTCATGATACATCTAACTGTCCATACCCAATTGCTTAGGGATATAAGACTCTTCCACAATTACCTACAGAAGGGTGTAAAACTGATTGTCACAAAGATCTTTAAAACCAATGAATAAATGATCCACTTTAACACACCTTATTACTCCGCGATACATAATATAGCTACACCATCTGTCATGATCTGTACTGTCAATATCCTATGAGTGAAAGGAAAAAATAAAAAGTCAAACAAATAAGGCAAGCTTTCCTTATCCGTAGGCTTTAAATCAGTAATAGAACCAATG
The DNA here is from genome assembly GCA_008921705.1 of Burhinus oedicnemus. NCBI lineage: Eukaryota > Metazoa > Chordata > Aves > Charadriiformes > Burhinidae > Burhinus > Burhinus oedicnemus. Next base: position 1,607,742 of record VFFE01007506.1, read on the forward strand.
TGTAAACCTGTTGCAGAAAAATGTTTTGCCTAAAACACTGCAATAAAGTAGAAAGGAAAAAAAACAGTGTTAGACACAGACAAATCAGATTACTTTTTGACATCTCCTGACAGAAACCCAAACTGCAGAACTCAGTTTTAAAACAAAACAATCGCAGAATTAGAGGCTGGAAGGGATGTCTGGACGTCACCCACTCTCAACCTCATGATTAAAGTAACTTCAAGCAGGTTGCAGTCAACTTCTGAATATCTCCAAGGATGGAGATTTCACAACTTTTCTGGGCCCCTGTTCTAGTGCTTGACAACCCTAACTGTGATTTTTTTATTCTTTTTTTCCTTCTGCTATCTAACTGACATTTCCGTTGTGGCAACCACTGTCCATTGCCTCTTGTCATTTCCCTGTGTAACTTCACCTTCTCTATAACATGTCAGGCAGTTGAAGACTTTATTTGAAAATGTGTATGTATTTTCTTTTACGTCTATTTCTTAGTTACCAATTTGAAATACTAAGCTGAATGTTTCAAATATATGTTATCTCTAACTGCTAAAAGAAGCAGTATTTTTACATTACCTGCATATTTCCATTTTTTATTAACTCAGTATAATCTCTGGATCCAGGCGCTGAAGTGATGTATCCTAGAAATACAACTTGCTTAGAGCTGGTCTTCAATAGATTTGAAACAGCTATAGCCTGGAGTTTTCTGTCCAAGTCCTCTCTGAAAGAAATGGAAAAGACTTTAACACATATATGTTTTAGCTCAGAATCTTTGTGCTGTAACATAACAAAGCACAAACAAATCTGACATCTTTTTTATTGCTCAGTATTAGAATATGAAATTTTACAGAAAGCTCACCGATTCAAAATGATCACTATGTTCGATAAAAGCCGCATGGTTGTGGTAGATGTAATTAGGGTTCTCTTTCTAACCATTATAGGAACAACTGTTTCTATTACTGTTTTGTTTTTAATACTGACCTCATCACTAAGAAATGTGAATGTAAGTGCTTTGGTTATCTGAGGCTTTGTCTCAGCCTGCACTTGAAATTTAATTGTGCTAGCACAGAGTGGTGCATAACAAAGAGCATACATGCTAACAAAACTTTTATGATGGACATGTCATGGTAAATATAGTCTTAAAGTCTGGGTCACATAATTTATAAAATATAACTTATGAGCTATGTCATCCCGTTAACACTACTTAATGACATTTGGCAGGTATTCTGCATCTCTTTAACAAGATTTACACAACAGTTCCAACGTGACCAAAGGCGATAGCACAAGTGGAGCCTGGTAAAATACTGTATTGGATCCCATTCCCTGTGCTTGGATTTGTCATAACATAATGTAAAGGCAGTTCTCTTTCTATGATTCTTCATGTTAATAACTTTAAACAGTTGTGCAAAGTATGTTCTCTTCTATATTTTGGTAGACCGGGCTAAATACAATTGAGACAGGGAGCTCATTTTGGAACCTGTAATCCCAAGAGACGACAAGAATTTAAATGCTGCTATGCTTTCTAAATAGCAGTACTTCTGACTGAAGCAAATGCATTAGGGAGAAAGAGCACACAGCCAGGAAACAAAAAAACCCAACCATTTAAATAGAAGCCAGCTCAGCGAGCTGCTCTTTCCAGAATTACACCTCTCCAGAAGATGGGTTCTTTCAAATGACATAGGCATTGTTATATTCCCTTATTTTAAAAACAGTCTTTTAAAAAAATCCCTAGTTATCCAGTACTCTATAGTTCATGTAATCCTAAGCAGCAGATGAAAAAAGATGAAAAACAAGCAGCTGTGCATGCCATTTAATTACAAATTCATTCACCTCAAAACACAATCTAATTTGCCCTTGTTTCCCATGTGTCTCCTCCTATTTTCTCCTTCATCTTTAGCTCATCTCCCTGTGAGGGGGGAATACAGTGCTACTTTCTTCTACTTTGACAGTTTCTCAGAGAAGCAAGTCTAATCATCTATGTGAGGCACAGAATGACATTCCTTTCTAGAGTTCAAATTGGGAGTGGTTTCTGACAACTATACGTGTTCAGTAAAAGGGAAATCTATAAACAATTTTCATGCTTGGAGCACAGCTACTACACAGAGGAAGCAAATGGGGAAGCTCAGTATGGGATAATGAGAATTCCTACTGCTTTCTGAGCAGCTTCTTTGTGTATCATATTCTGCACCCAATCCATAAATTTGTCTCTCCATGAATTATAACAAATATTTTAAAAAAAGTCCAAATCTTACTGCATAACCACGAACATAGTAGATATTGCAGCAAATAGAACAGAAAAAATAACTACATGGAGCATCACAAAACTATCCCTTATTAATATTCATTACACACAAGTAATCAAGACATTGTCTTAAAGTAAAGAACTGAAATATATACCTTAACCTTTCCTATCACATATTTGAGTTAGTGGTATAATTGTTCCTTTCAGAATCCAGAGATCAGATTTCATATTTCCGGTTTCATATAGTCAGAAGAATACTGAATGGATATTTTTGTTGCTGCTTCAACACTGTCCTTTCTTGGAGGCTTCAGAATTGTTAGTTTTTATTTTAATAAACATCAGTTGCCCATTAATGCTACCTATCTCTAACTATCTGCACTCATTGTGGAATATAATAGATCTATTCCACATGCAGAAAGTCAGAAGGATGCTATCCTACACTGAGATGTATTTGTAGCCCTATTACTTGTTGTGGTTTTGCAGAACGTGTATCTCTAGTAACTCAGGTATTTTGTGTGACACATTTGTCCCTTTTAAAAAATGCTTCAAAATTTTAAACCAGTAGCTATGTCATAATATGTCAGTAGCTATGTCTCCAATATGCCTTGTTAGAACCAGTATTACAGCAGCAGATTTTAAAAGGTACAAAAGAAATCCCAGAAGTTCACAAATTACAATTATGTTACATGACTTTGCAGGACATACGCAACAAATAAAATACATACTCTTCATTTCCAAAGTGGGCGACAACAAAATCAACCAGTTTCCCTGTGAAGTTGACAGTCATGGAGATGGCAGGTGCAATCTCTCCCTCTGGAGATGGAAGGAGGTGATGGGTAGATTTTACAATTGGATACCTTGACAGCGCCATAATTCTACATGAGAAGAGGCAAACAGTTAAATTTTGTAGTTCACAAGCATCACAGGTGTGAACTAAGCAGATAAAAGAGAGCAGAAGACTAATGGTCACTGAACTCAAACCATCAGACCAGAATATAAACCATCTCTAGAGGATTATTATGAATTTAGAAGGTTTTCATCTAAAATATTATTTAAGTACATGTCTAAAAATGTATTATCAAATTCATTCCTACACTAAGAAATACTATTCCATATATATATATGAATTCTTACACTGAGCCTTTCAAAATCTGCATCCTCAGACAAGACAGAATTTTATACTACCAGTAATTAAAATGTATTTTATTAGAAGTAGAAGCAGGTAGAAATACATCTTTAAAGTGGGAGATTTCTCATTATTTCAGTTCTGTTTGGAAACAACCTTAAAACCATTTTGCATCAAGTTTTTCAAAATATTTCATGAAAAAAATTTCAGAGAATGACTTTTCTGCCCCGTTCTGCATCACTTAAAGACACAGGCTCTAGAAGAGGAATGTTACTAAATTCCCCTCACATATCACAAAAATTAAAAAGCCATTGCAATATCACTAGGAAGTTCCATCTGCCACAGAGATCTGCACATCCCCTTGAAAAAAAAGCCACATCATAAGCCACTATTTTCCAGATGGCAAAGATATTCCAAGATATGCAACTGGTAGTTGGTCAAGCATTAAAGTAAAATCAAACACAAAAAATCTGGTCAAACAGACATGCACCTTTCTATGCCCATTTCCCACTACACAGCTCAAGCTAGCTTTAAAGAATTAAAAAATTGTAATAACTCCAGGTGCACTTACATTTTCCAACTCCTATCACATTTTTAAGACTGAAATCCAAAGTTCTCATAGCCCAAAACAAAATGAGAAAAGTGAATCAGATATAGTACTTAAAATGCCAGACTTCCAAATCTGTACATTAAGGGGCACGATGCCATTCTCTGCATCACCAAAGCCAAAGTAACTTACAGGGGCAGGCACCAAAAACTGATTGTTTTTAACAACAAAAAAAACTTCATCTGCGTTGCATTGTAATGCTAGGCAATCAAAGCATGTTCTTAAAGACAAGCTCCTACAAGCGATTACGGTGATTGTTATTCCAATTATTCTCTGCCCATGTTATAATGGAGTTAGTATTGGACACTGTCACTGTGTGTGTAAAGATGACTCACCCCCAAGTGTGATCTCTTGTGCTTGGACCAAAATCTGTGTAAAATCCTAGTCTTTCTCCTAGCCACATTGTTGGATCGTTGTTCCCAATGAATGGTTTAGAGGCATCACTCTCTATAATAGTTATAAGATCTGCACCTAAAATGGGGAAGAAAAAGAAAATCTTTCTAAGTTTATAACCGTGACCTATAAATGTGATTTACAAATGACTACATAATGTCATCATTTCCCTTTTGATTACACAGGGATGGACACAGCCCTTCAGGGGTCCATCAGGGCAAATCTAATGCTGGCAACAAAGTCATGCCCAAACTGTTGGTCACTGTAGGCTACACAGCCTCTGATGGAGAGATACTTAGTGTCTGGATGCCATAGCTTCTCCCTGGTGCATAATCAGACACACGAGACTGCACAGCACAGCTGGCCCGCACAGCACAGCTGGCCTGCACATACCTAGTGCAGACCATTTCAAAAGCATTAGACATAATGTGCATACACAGATTAACAGCACAGTAGTGACTATATTGCTTTCAACTTGATGAACAAGCGCTACACAGCACATCTGCACTTACCTTCATCTCCCAAATCCTATTCTGCTCCAAAGGGTCCTGTGCAAGAGGGTGCTTCTGCCAAAACAATCAGCCCGTAGAAACCTAGCGTCAGCCCCCAGGTATGGTAAAAGGCGGCTTCTCAGCTCTAGTGAATTGTTGACCATCCGCAGCCACCTCACTTTCTGAGGGCACTGTGGTCCCTCCCTGTTTGCATGCTGAGATGTGGTTTTGTCAGGGGAACGTGACAGGTTCCCCTATAGTTTCACTGCAGGACACAGGAAGAGCTATGCGGTCCCGCAGGGAACTGGCAGCTAAGAAAGGCCTGTCCATGCCTGAAGGAAGGTGGGAGCCTGCGAGCTGGCCACAGGCTGGCTGAACCATCCAGGCTCAGCTTGAGCAGCAGGTCGGTATGGCTGCAGCAGCAACAACCGCTCCCTCCTTGCTGTGATTATGCCCACCTTGGAGTGCTCTCCTACTCTACAAGGCAGATCGAGTCACCACTTCATCCACAGCCCTTCTATAAGGAATTAAGCCCCATTTTTTGCTTTTGAAATGTCTTATTTAGCACTATGAAAGCTGTGTTAGCAGGGAAAAAATGGTAGCTCAGAGTACTTCTAAGTGGATTCCCAGATTTTTGCTTCTACATCATTAGCATACATGCTGGCCACAGAACAATAACTGAAACCATTGAGAGGGGTTGATGTTGGTTCCCTTCAGGGCAGACAAGAGTTCCAGTCACAAAAGCCATTACATGTTGCATCTTCACTATTCCAACAGAGAGAAGATGAGCCCAAGGTGTGCACACCACCACACCTTTAAAGATAACCCCTATGCTGAAGAAGTTAAGCCACTCTTTTCTGTGGCTCTCAAAATCAGCTACTCTTCTTTAGCAAACAAATTGTTTAAGAATCTCCAGCTTAACTCTGAATGCATTAATGCATTTCCTGGAAATGTTAATGTGGTATTTTATATAACAATATACATGTAACTTAAAACTCCAGAATATTGTTTCCAGCAATCAGGAATTAAGATTTATTCATTTATAATTTGGTGCCTTTTTGACTTACTAATTGCTTCTTTTAGAAGTGATACCACAAAGAAATGTTCAATGGACATAACCAGGTAATCACTTTTTCTAATACTCATGAATTTAAGCTACAGGCACCAGAAATAAAGGCATTCATTACAGTTCATAAATATATATGCAAAGATTAAGTAAGTACCCAGACATAAGCCATAAGCTATGGAATCACATATATACAAGAATGTCCCAAATTTCAATTCATCAAATGTCGCAGTTGTTTTCTCCTATCACTAGACAGCCTACAGAGCTCAGCCCTCTGAACCTTTGGTCATGGGACATGACCATGGGTCATGGAGTGAATGATGCACGAATCAGCCCGTTCTGTCTGCACTAACTCCTGGGCATCTCTGCCACAAATCAAGGCTTGCACAGCAGCACCTGTGCCAGTGCCTTCCCACTGCTTGGGTCTGTCAAGCCTGAGCTGCTCAGGAAAGCCGTGTGGTACATTCACACCAGAGGAGAGAACAACAAATGCTGGAACGGCAGCATGGATGCTTCCTAATCTCCTGAGCTGCTTTAAGACTTAAAGCGGCAGCTCCCAGTCTTCCCTATATCATGGGTATCGCAGAAAACAAGTAACACCTACAAGCAGCACTGGTCAATTCCTTTCAATGCACCCTGCAGCAGCACTAATCTTTAGTCCAAACTCTTCATTTCCTATAGCTAATTTTCCAACCAAAATCCTGTCCGTGAGCAACAGGTTAGACACCCTTCTTTACAATAAAATCATGACAACTCAACCCAGCTACAATCACTAGTTTTCTTTTACAAACTGCTCTGGCTCAGTGATGGAAACAGACTTGTCTGTTTCTCCTCTGTATACCTTGTTTAGGGCATTTTAATTTCAGACATTTTAGGAATTATACAATGCTTCACATCTAAAAACACAGAGAAGTTCTAAAACATTAAATTTGATCTAAAAGGATATTTATCATTATTTTATTCATGCAAATAATCTCTCTGTAGACAAGTAACTCACTAGCAGTATGAGAAAAAAATCCAAATAATAAGCGAAGTATTTCCTCCAACCAGAAACCTCTTTAAAATATATTTTAAAAATTATCACCTCTGCAAATGGATTTTTAACTGAAGTGATTGTATTGGAACAGCTCACAAATTCAAGAGAAAGCCACGAGACACAGGTTCTTGTGCAAATGCAAGAATGGACTCAGTTACCCATCTGTCTCTTCAGATGAACCCTCTCAAATATAAATGAAGTGGAAAAAAAATTACCTGTCTGATTAAGCAAATTAGCTGATCCTTCCAAATTAGACCATCCTTCATTGTCATATGCAAATCTAAAAGGCCAGATCATAGCAGAGAAGTCTCTTTTTGGAACCTCAAAAAAATAAATGGAAAAAAAGTGAAGTACAATTTTACTTTTATTTATTATACCTTTGCAGTCAACAACATCAGATACATGATACCATAAAAGACACACAAGAAGAGATGTTTTACCAATATATTTTCCTAATAAATCTGTCAGGATTACAAAAGACTTTAGGTATTTTTGAGAAAAATCTGCTGTTAACAAGAGGAGAAAAGTCATCGTAGTTAAAATGAATTTATACAAGTAACAGTAAATAAATTAATATGAAAAAGATTACAAATTTTTTCATCTTTCTAAGAGGAACTACCCACTTTTTTCCACATTATAAGGTACTACAAACCTGGATGAGTTCTAAAAAGAAAGCCAACTGTGTATGTCTGTGTGAATATGCACGTGCGGGCAGACGCGTGCACATACACACAATTTCTGCTTATCTGTCATCACCTTTCCTGCATCTTTTCCTGCACTTGTCACCTGTGATTTCTCTAACAACAAAAAAATTACCAACAGGAATACATGTCAAGAGCAAGTTTCATAGGACTATTTCCAAACTGCCACCGAAAGAAAAAAGTCTAATTCATAACTGCAACCAAGTGCATCAAAAATTCAATTTATATTAGTAATCAATTAAATCACAGAATGGAAACATGTGAATTTATATCTGATCAAAACAGGTCTAATTTTGAATTAAAATTACTAAATAGGCAAGCAACACATTCTGACAACTTGTAAGTAATCTAAATGCTAAACTGCACGAGCATTAAGCATCTTAATTGTTACTATCATTGCAATACCTAATTTTTTGCCAGACAGAAAACTGGAATCTTCTGATTTTTATCCAATTTCCATAACTAGTCTGTCTAACCTAAGTCAAGCAACTTTTCAGAGAAGTTCAATTCAGAGTTACACATGTAAATACAGAAGCATAGAATTCCTTCAGCTGGGAGGAACCTCAGGACATTATCTGTTCAAGCTTCCTTGATATAAGATCAGGCTGCTAACAGCATTGTCCAGTCAATTTTTGAATACAATTCAAATAAACTCATTTATAAAAGTAACATTCAAATTGAATATATGAGCCAAGGACCTCTCAGTTTTTCAGAATACTTTTTTCCTTCATAGCAGAACTATAAATCTCCAAGGAATTTACAAATTCAGCTTTTTGCATCTTCATTTCTGCATTAGTTTTGCTGAATACTTGGATACTGGTACAAAGACTTCTTCAGCGCCAAGCAACACATCTAAGATATCACATGCACATTTTACTGTATATTTGAAAGCTATCATTTTCACAAACACACTACTCACCCCTTGGCCTAACTTCTTCTGGTAAGTTTTATAACGCAGACCCAATCCTAGCAAACCAACACCAACAAAGAGCCACAATACTTGAAACAGAAAAACACAGAAAAGTTGTTTTTAAAGCAAGAGAAAATAATGTTGTTATTATGTGAGTTAAACAGAATTGGTACACTGTCATTCTAACGTGTGCTATTCATAGACTGGGAAATGTATACATTTAAATTTCCACATATGCCAGTGATAACACCATTCCGAAGTAGTGTACATAAGAATATCTATATGCGTGTAGAATATCAATATGTGTGGAGATACACTTACATTCTCCTTGGAATATTTATGTAAAAATGATACCTACTGAAGAATTCATTATAGGAGATGAGCAAGAGCATCACATAAACATTTCAGTGGTTTCCTCTCTGTGCTCCAGATATGCATTTGTAGTATTGATTTTTTAATTTTGTATTAATACAATGTGTGGACGAAAATTTAGTTTAATTTGCAAGCCTTTAGATGTCAGAAAGATGTGATCCCTGCTAGACCTCCAGAGCAGTCTTGTTTGACACATTCTTGGAAGGGTACTGTGTCTTCACAGAATGCAAATTCAGAGCTTTCTCATTGCTCCTGTAGCCTTCCAAATAACCACAGCGGACACTTAAGAGCTCTCAGGGTTGGGCACATTGTAATTTCATGAGCAAACCCCTCTGCAGTTATTTTATTTACACAGTGGCATACGCTATCTACAATGATTTCAGTAACTCCAGTTTATTCTTTCATCAAATCTTTAAACAGACATGTAATTATTTTTATGCAAGTTTTCTGGAACAATTTTGTGTGAAATTTAAATGCATTTTACCATGGACGATGTCAGAAGAAAGGACATGCTGTTTACATTAGTAAATGTTAAACAAGCAACTTCATACTTTGCAAGATGCAAAGGTGCTTAAAGGAGAAGGTGAGAAACAATACAAGTCTGAGCATGATGAGGAAGATACTGTTGTCGCAAAATTAGCTGAGCAAGAGCTGTGCTTTGTGACAGACAGTATTTTGAAGTATTTACTCACTTTTGTGAAATGCTTTTGAGTAATAATATTCAAACCACTTGCACTGGTGCTTACGTTGCCTCTAACAGACAAACTCGCAGGGCCACAGTCTTCTGGCCCCTGAGTGTATAGGGTAAAGACCTTCATAAAGATTTCAGAACCAACTCTGAAGAGTGGTGAAGCACTATTGTCTCTGCTTTCCAAATGAGGCAAAATGAGGTATGCAAATGGTAAGTGATTTGATCCAAACCCACAGAGAAAAAAAAGATGCAGGGATTTGAACCTTCACCATCCTGATCTCTGTAGGGTTAGCATGCCCTAACACCTAGCAATTTTTTCCTTTACCAAACTTCACAATAGTGACAGACTTTTTCTTTAGAAAAAGTAAGCTAACAATGAAAACAAATCTGAAGCTCAAATGATGTAGAAAAATACTTGAAAACATTATTTGGATGGATTCCAGAGGTTTAAAAGCCAAAAAGCGGTAAAACCTCAAACATTTTAGTTTCTCTTCAAAACCTAAGGAAAAAAGCAGACCTTGTACATATCATCTGGAAAGCTGGGATCCCTAGGCATACTTCACAGGCAGATGATGACAAAGGTTTCCTCAGGATAGGTCTGGTCTGAACGTGCAGCAGGGCGTCAGGATTGTGTAGTGATGTCAGCCACAACAGGCTTTGCAGGAGTGCCTCCTCACACAGGAGGGGTGTCACATTATACAGCAGCTCCTGGGCCAGTCAAGTCCCACCCCACTGCCATCCAGCTCACACAGCCCTATAAAGGGTGTCACACTGAACTGCTTCAGAATCAACATACCAAATGGGCTGAGAAATCATTAATATTTTTTTTATATACATGTGTAATAAAACCCAAGATCCAGAGAGGCCTCTTCCTCAACTGCCAAAATGAAATCACAAATGATGCCAAGTCCATTTTCTTTTCTCCCCAGTTCATTTTTTCCGGTCTCCATTTAACACATTGCATGAGGAACAGCCTCTGTCTCAACCATAATCATAGTGAATCAGCTGCTCAGTTAGTATACGTCATCATTAAAACTGGAACTACCAACTACAAGTCTGGCTCTACAAATAGCACAAAAAAGCATTTCTAAAACAACCCAGCAGAACACTCCAGTGCATTACTCTTTTTCCTCAAACAGTATTCCTAGAGTCATGGAAGAAAGGAAGTAAAATTATACTTACGTAATTTAATATAGTTTTTACTCTTTTTGAATAGTGGCTTTTGGTTGCTTTTCACTTCAAAGATAGAGCTAAGGTCTTTCTTGGGTCCCATTAGAAAGTCTACCCCAATACATAACATGATAAACCCTGTAAAAATATGAGTCATTAGTTTTTTCATAGAGCTTTAACATATTAAACATTGCTCATAAATGCACCATTTATAAACTCCCAGCTGTTGTGTCACATTCAAACTTATGGCTCCAACAACAAAGACAAGTCAAAGCACAAACACAGATAAATGCCATATCCAAAGTAGCAATGCAGGCAATATGAATTTTATTGAGAGAAGATCCTACTTCTCATTGTCACAGTATTCATCTCACCTATGCCTGCAGCACTTCAAAAATCTTTAATTTACATTGTTGTACTTGTTGACATAAGCATTGCTTCCAACAAAATGAGCTAGTGACATTAAACATGCCACTCATTACAAATATTTCAAAAAAATATTTCAAAACAGTAGAATTGCAATAAGAATTCAAAGTTAAAGATTATTTAAAATGCCACTGAACACCTGTTTCACACAAAAATAATGAAGTTCAAAATGACATTGTTTGGGGTAGGTTTTGTTGTTTGGGTTTTTTTTCCAAATAAGCTACTGCTGAGATTTAATACACCTGAAAAAGCTTTATTAAGCCTGCTTTATTCTGATAACTGAAGAACAGACCTAATAGTAAAAGTATCTAGCCAAAGAACCCTTCAACGTTATGAACTCTACTCTGGACTACAGTGAGTTCCAAAATACAGTCCACCTTTGGGTCTTTCAGGCTGAGGACAAGGGGACCTACTGACACTAATGCAACTTACCGCTGTTCTTGCTCTTGTCTTGCAACCCAGCAGCCTAAGGATCATATTACCAGATAACTTTGTGGTCCCAAGCATCAGGCTGCGTTGGGTGCTAACTGAACAATCCTCAGAACCTGCCTCATTACTCACTACGAAAACACAGAGATATTTTAACTCTGCTGGTACTACTGGGCCCCACTACTGCACACTTTATCAGGTTTCATCTGTTAGTGAAATACTTGTTTAAAATCATGTTTTCCCGTCCTCCATTCATGTACCAATTGGGAGAACAATGAAAACAAAAATATTTTTATCCTTTAATCTGGGGTGAAGTAGTGAATCTTTCAGCAGACCTCCCCACCTTTGCGTATCCTAACACCAACTTCCACAGAACCTCAAGCGCACTTAGCCATCACTCTCAAGCAAACACTGATTTGCAATACAGTTTCAGGGTATTATGTCAAAAAGGCTAGCACACGGTAGATAAATTATGCTAAAACGCTTCCAGGCTCCTATTGACTGCTACAACTCTCAGTTCACCCCAGTGCTTTCAAAGTCTACTGGAATTAACCTGGACGAGAACAATTAAATTACACTTCCCTATTACAGAACCTTAAAATAACAGGTTGACGAAAAAATACATTGTTGATTGTAGATGTCTATTATCTTTGCAAATGAACTGCTCTGTCCCCAAGATACAAGTAACAGTTTTATGTAAGAACTACAAAAGCAATTGCTCAACAATGTGTTCTACAACAGTGTAAGCAGACTGCAGCAGGTTGGGAGGCCAGTTTAACACGGCAGCATCTTGTATTCTTTTGCTCCAGAGCCAACAGAGGCAGCTGTGCTTTTTAAGAACAGACAACTAAGCACACCTATAGATACATTTTAAAAGCCAGTAAGGGACTTCCGTGCACTAACTGTTGCAATGCACTGTGATGGTATCTTTTCTTTTCAATAGGTAGTTCAGACTAATAGTACAAGCTCTTTTCCCACCCCTTATGAGCTAAAGGATCCAATTATCTGCAAAGAAAACATGGGAGCATGATGAATTGGATAAGAGCTCTGCTGGAGAAGGTGTATGTCCTTAATATCTTTGCGGTATAGTTAATTAACTATAGAAGTCACGTTTTATTTCAGAGTGATAGCTGAAGATAAAATAACCCTTACTCAGTATTTTCTTATTGCCCTTATTTGTTATATTAGTTGTAGCAAAAGTTTGCAAACCAGGAAGCTGGATCTAGTGCAATGAAGAAGGAAGCACACACAAAACCCTTCTCAAAGGGAGATTGATTCAAAGCCATTCAAGTTGATGGAAGACCAGGGATCCAACCCCTCAGCATTGTGTTACATCATAGTAAAGCAGCACAGAAGTTTTGAATATAATGATCTTACTTTCATTGTCACTTTTCCCGGTGCAGTTCCCTACCCAAACTGCGGGAAGAGAAAGGCAGGATATTGGACAGGAGGAGAAAGCAAGAAATAGCACTTGCACCTGAAAGAAACCAGAAGAAAACAAGCAGTTTGCCAGAAAGCCAAGCTGTAAGGGAAGAAGTGCAGCAACAAATACACAATCTCATGGTATAATTTGCAAATCTTTGATAAGCAATGGCATGGCGTTAAAAAGACAGAAACTGGATTCTCAGATGGAATATAAACTCATGTAGCACCATCAGCTGAGACAGGTTCAGCTCATGGTTTTCTTTTTACCAAAGAGAAAGTTAGGGCCACCTCTGTGTTACTATCCAGTCATCATGCCAGGTGAATTAGTCACAAGTGTGTATTTCAAAGGAAATGACAGAGAAGGATTTTATATGACAGATTTTCTTTTGTCAAAGCCTTACTCAGGAAAGCATTTGACATTCTTCTACCACATGCTTTCTTCATATAACTTCAAAAATAAAATTAAATTAACTAACTTTTTCTACAGAACCACACAGTGCTTTCAGAACAAAGAAAATTGCAATAAATGTAATGGAACTCTCCTCAAAACATAACAAACTGAAACCCTGCATGTGATTGCTGTAATATATGAAACACATATGGAGACCAAGAAACTGGAGTGACAGAAAGTAGTTTCAAAGACATTTACAAAATCTAAAACCATTGGAGTAACAAGTCAAGCACAGCATTCATTAATCCTTTTCAAACAAAATACAGGACAATGCATCACATTTGAAAATGTGCCACACACTTAGTGCAAGACAATGTTTGGCATTGTTTAAATATAATTAGTGAAATATGCTATTGAAACACATTAGTACCCATTAAGAAAATAATTCTGGAGACAAAACCAGAAAGGGTTGGTTTTGTTTCCACCTCCCCACCTTCATCAAGGGATCATTTTGCTAAAACCTTTATATTTGCTTACCTCAATTCTTCCTCACTGGCAAATACCTGACAATTTCTTTTCTTCCTCTCCTGTTTGCATGTTTGTGACACTGCAAGCTTATCGACATTCCTCCAAACACGCTGGTGTGTCCACAAAGCATAAGGTACAGCCACGTGGAAATGAAGCTCAGGTCTCAAATGCAGACTAGCTAGATCAGCAGGATGCTGCACTTTGCTCCTCAGATCAGGGCTAAATAATGCACTGAATTATGTTACAGTCCCAGTAACACAGCCTTCATAAACCCCTGAAGTTTCCAGAAACTACATTGTTACCTGAGGTACCATACTACTACCTTGGGTAGCTAGCATACAAGTGCATTCACACCCTGGATTGCAGCCATATTTTTAGGGTGACTGATTAACAGATCTCTTCCTCAATTGTGTACTGAGTTATCAGACTTCTTTTCACTCTGTCATTTTCCCTCAACTGAATTCCATTTTCTGCCCACATTTTAAACCATTTCTAACACTAAAGAAAAAAAGTAATTATTTTTTGCATGTTTCAATAATTTTCTCATAGAAACTCGTACCATAGTAAATCAAACAAGAGCTGAGCATTTGGAAAGGCTATTTATACACTAGATACATTTTAAATATCTGGTGAGGCTAAAGCAAGCATATTTGTATTTGTTCATAGTCATAAATATACCTAAAAGAAGATGGGAGCTTTCCCTAGCATAAATTCCTCCAGGTACAAATTTATAAGCTGTACACCATACACAGAAGAATAATTCAAGAACGTAGGCAAACATGGCTGTACTCATGGCTTTCCCAGGATGCAGACAGCTAACAAAACGTCCAGCCAGTTGAGGCCACACACACATAGTAAAGACAGCAAGAATGCTGCCTGCAACAGCAGCACTCCAGGTGTGTAAATAAAGCAGCCCAGCCGAAGATGCTAAACCTGTGAAGGGATAGAAAAGAGTAGAGCAAGTCAATCAGATAAATTATCTGCCACCTTCTTTTTCACATTCTGTCTAGGATAAACAGAGTGTCTGGGAAATATAACTGTGCTCTGCAGCCATGAGAACTGCATCATGAGAAAGACAGTTATTCCCAATAGCCGAAGACACAGATATCTCATTCTATTAAAGATTGCCTATTCAGCTGAAAACAGTGCAGCAAAAAGACAGCAGAGAAACATCATCAAGAGCCAAAACTGAACAGTTTTTCTTACATAGAGCTCTCCCAGCAGAAGATGGATGACATAGTTTTTAAGAGGTTAACAGTTCTGCCTGTTATGAACCTCCTTTAACAGAATACAGAAAGAATCAAATAGGTTAATGTGAAGAGAAAACATATCTTTCCCTGATCTTCTCCTCCCTTTAGATAACTGTACGATGGGCAAGAAAACAACTATTAATCTTTTACTAACCGCAAGATACTTGATTTACCACACTGTTTTTGACTGTGATAGGATTTGACCCCAAACAGAACGTTAACAACTACAGAAACTCTCTATAACAGAAGGACTTTAATTTAAAACTTTATTGTAGGTAAGAAAATGTTTACTAACTTCCACATCATGATAGCAGATGTATAGAAAAAATTTTAATATTTTACTCTCATGCATCAAGGTTCTGAGCATTTTACAATACAATGCTTGAATCAGCTAAAGAACCGTTCTGTACTTGTTTTAAATTAGCAATGTGTGTACATCAAAAATCAAATGCTCATACTCACATTATAATCTGCACACACATTTCTTAAAACTAACATCTGCAACAAAAGGTAAATTATTTGGGCAACTGACAGTTTAAGCATTGCCAACTCTTCTGCATTTATGGTGACTTTCCTGATATTTGGTATTTTATTTTGGTTCCTGACCAGGAGAAATTCAGTTTGCATTAAATTTCTTGTCTTCAAGGTTGTGGAAAATGACTTGAAAGTGTTGGCTCTTAAGTGCTCCAAAAGAGAAGGTGAATAAGAAAAAAGCAAACTATAACTCATGATTTCCTTTGGTCTCTATACTTTGCTATGTCCCAATTTATTATTAAACATTTGTAGGAAGTACTGCTTTTTATTCTTGATAAAAACAGTTAGCTAAGGCAAAAAAGAAGCAGATTTATGGGTTTTTTTTAAACAGCATTTATATCACTAAATTTCGCTCAGATAGGCCTACAAATTAAACCAAGCTGCATCTAACCATCCTTGCTGAGAAGGTATGGAAAACACACCTCTCCACAACTAAAGAGCAGAATTATTTCCATCTCCTCCTATTCACTCCATGCATAGCTTGCTCCACAGCATAGCTATACTGTCCTGCTGAAAATGGATGTCCAGATCCAGCAGTTGAATCCCTATCTCCACCACCCAGACTGATTCACAAATATATTGCTCCAGCAGAACTGCCTTGATGTTCATACTATTTTACTGCCTGGAGATCTCGGCAACTTAGGAGACAGGAGGCAAGTTTGCCTCCAGGTGAACTGCTCATTAAATTGCAACTTATTGTGTCTCCCACAGAGTCCGAGAGGCTTGTATCATAACCTTAGATGTAGCCTTACTCAATGAAGGCTTTGAGAACTGAGATGCTACTCATGGGAACAGAACCTCAACAGGGGCTTCTGAAGAGAGCAACTGCTCTGCAGTGGCCTGGAGATTTGGCCTGTAACCCTTAGTCAATGGTCAGACATGCATACACTACAGTGTATCCATTGACAGAGAAAAAGGCGGTTTGATTAGCAATTCACTTTTCTGAGATGTGGTATAGGGTCAGAGGGCTTGAGTAAAGGGAGTAAGGTAATAGAAACAAAAATTCTGCTCTGGATTTGTACCTACCTACGAGAAACCAAGCAAAACTGGTGACAGAAGACCAGCTCCAAAATGAAAGCATCAGTCCATGAGCCAGGCCCAACAGAACCGTACCTCTAATACAACAATAAGAAAAAAGAAATCATACATTAATATAATTTTATAAACACCTGGCATCAAAAAAGAAACTTCAAGACATACAGACAAGTATGCTTGGTAATATTTTATAAATCTTTTATTTTAAACAGAACTCAATTTGAGCACAAAATATCTGTCTCACACCCTGCTACATTTTCTCCCCTTTACCGGATGTAAGAAACATCCAGCTGAAAATAAGGCCATTTTATCATAATGTATAAGCGAGCTATGTTCAGCAGCAGAAGCACTCCACTGAAATACTAGGTACAAAAGGCAAAAAGGACTCAGAGAAAATGAGAGGGAGGAATCCACCCCAAACAGAAGTATTTTCTTCACATCAAATAGGGGATCCTACAGCATCTAACATTGCTATCCATCTTGGGTAGCCCTTGTGTATGCTAATTCCATATTATTGACTACCTCACCTGCCACTACACATAGTTGACTCAGAGTAACTAATCTGGTCTCTTTCCAGATTTTGGAACCTGGGTGAGGAACACGCAGTATAAAGATTAAATTCTTACTAACCAAAACTAACCAAGGTGAGGTGGTGGAGTTGCTTTTTATGTGAGAGAGCAACTGGAATGCATTGAGCTGTCCCTGGGGGTGGATGAAGAGCAAGTCGAGAGCTTGTGGGCAAGCATTAAGGGGCAGGCTAACATAAGAGACACTGTTGTGGGGGTTTATTACAGGCCACCTGATCAGGATGCAGAAGTTGATGAGGCCTTCTACAGGCAGCTGAGAGCCTTGGTTCTCATGGGGGACTTCAATCACCCTGATATCTGCTGGGAAGGCTACACAGCTAGGCATGTACAGTCCAGGAGGTTCCTCCAGTGTCTTGATGATAACTTTTTGACACAGGTGGTGGAGGAGCCAACAAGGAGAGGTGTACTACTGGACCCAGTACTGACCAACAAAGAGGGACTGGTGGAGGACATTAAGGCTGGGGGCAGCCTCAGCTGTAGTGATCATGAGAAGATCAAGTTCAGGATTATGTGCAGTAGGCATAAAACGACAAGTAGGGTTGCAACCTTGGACTTCAGGAGGGCTAACTTTGATCTCTTCAAGAAACTGCTTGGAGAATTCGCATGGACTCTAGAGGGCAGGGGTGCTCAAGAGAGCTGGTTCATATTCAAGTATCACTTCCTCCAAGCTCAGGATCAGTATATCCCTAAGAGCAAGGAATCAGGCAAGGGAAGCAGGAGACCTGCATGGTTGAGCAGGGAGCTTCTGAAAAAGCCCAAGTGGAAGAAGGAAGTTTACACTAAGTGGAAGAAGGGACTGACCACTTGGGAAGATTACAAGAATGCTGCCAGAGTATGCAGGGAAGAAACAAGGAAAGCCAAGGCCTCCTTGGAATTAAATCTGGCAAGGGATGTCAAGGTCAACAGGAAGGGTTTCTTCAAGTACATCAGAGGCAAAAGGAAAACTAGAGAAAATGTGGGCCCGCTATTGAATGAGACAGGGGCCATGGTGACAGATGGTGCAGAGAAGGCGGAATTACTGAATGCCTTCTTTCCTTCAGTCTTTACTGCTCAGGCCAGCCCTCAGGAGTCCCAGACTTTACAGGTAACAGAGAAAGTCTGGAGGAAGGAGAACTTTCCCTTGGTTGAGGAGGATCAAGTTAGAGATCAGTTAAGTAAACTGGATACCCACAAGTCCATGGGTCCTGATGGGATGCACCTGCGAGTGCTGAGGGAGCTGGCAGAAGTCATTGTTGGACCTCTCTCCATCATCTTTGAAAGGTCCTGGAGAACATGTGAGGTGCCTGAAGACTGGAGGAAAGCCAATGTCACTCCAGTCTTCAAAAAGGGCAAGAAGGAAGACCCGGGAAACTACAGGCCAGTCAGCCTCACCTCCATCCCTGGAAAGATGATGGAACAGCTTATTCTGGGCATCATCTCAAAGCATCTGGAGGAAAAGAAGGTTATCAGAAGTAGCCAATGTGGATTCCCCAAGGGGAAGTCATGTCTGACTGATCTGATAGCCTTCTATGATGGCATGACTGGACGGATAGATGAGGGGAGGGCAGTGGATGTTGTCTACCTTGACTTCAGCAAGGCTTTTGACACTGTCTCCCACAGCATCCTCATAGGCAAGCTTAGGAAGTGTGGGTTGGATGAATGGACAGTGGGGTGGATTGAAAACTGGCTGGCAGAGAGAGCTCAGAGGGTTGTGATTAGTGGCACAGAGTCTAGTTGGAGGTCTGTGACAAGTGGTGTTCCCCAGGGGTCAGGACTGGGTCCAGTCCTGTTCAACATATTCATCAATGACCTGGATGAAGGGAGAGAGTGTATCATCAGCAAGTTTGCTGATGACACCAAACTGGGAGGGGTGGCTGACACACCGGAAGGCTGTGCTGCCATTCAGCATGACCTGCACAAACTGGAGACATGGGCAGAGAGAAACCTCATGAAGTTCAACAAGGGCAAGTGTAAAGTACTGCACCTGGGGAGGAGTAACCCCATGCACCAGTACAGGTTAGGGACTGACCTGCTGGAAAGCAGCTTGGTGGAAAGGGACCTGGGAGTCCTGGTGGACGACAGGATGACCATGAGGCAGCAATGTGCCCATGTGGCCAAGAAGGCCAGTGGCATCCTGGGGTGCATCAAGAGGAGTATGGCAAGCAGGGCAAGGGAGGTTATCCTCCCCCTCTACTCTGCCCTGGTGAGGCCGCACCTGGAGTCCTGTGTCCAGTTCTGGGCTCCCCAGTTCAAGAAGGACAGGGAACTGCTGGAGAGGGGACAGCAGAGGGCTACAAAGATGATTAGGGGGCTGGAACATCTTTCTTAGGAGGAAAGGCTGAGGGACTTGGGTCTGTTTAGTCTGGAGACGAGAAGGCTAAGGGGGGATCTTATCAATGCTTATCAATACTTCCAGGGAGGGTGCTGGGAGGATGGCACCAGTCTTTTTGCAGTGGTGCCCAGTGATAGGACAAGAGGTAATGGGCACAAACTTGAATGTAGGAAGTTCCATCTAAACATGAGGGGGAACTTCTTTCCTTTGAGGGTGGCAGAGCACTGGAACAGGCTGCCCAGAGAGGTGGTGGAGTCTCCGACTCTGGAGACATTCCAAACCCACCTGGACGCCATCCTGTGCAACCTGCTCTAGGTGATCCTGCTCTGGCAGGGGGGCTGGACTAGATGATCTCCAGAGGTCCCTTCCAACCCCTATGATTCTGTGATTCTAGAGAAGTATATCCTTAATATTGCACACGGTTTACTTTTTTTATCTGCATGCATCTCTGATGTACACTATTTCCTACCATCTCCTCTCCAAAGCCATTTACTGCGTTATTAGAGATGCACTTCATTCCTAAGTCCCTGAACCTCAGTCCTACTTTAAAAATTGTTCTGCAATATGGCAAATCAAGTTTTCTACTGCTGAAATAAAAATCATTAGAAAACATTAAGATTTATTGGTATAGACGCAGTGCTTAGAGGTATCTGAAAGCAAGAATGAATCCACAAGTCTTTTGTGTGAAGTACCTTGTACCCACATTATTCTGTGTAAGTTTTTATACCATCAGCTTGTTGAGTTTTAGTTTGTCACCCACTACAGCACTGGCTTTTGATTATTGTTTTGTAGTAGTAGTAATAATAATAATATTAATAATAATAACAAACCAACCACTTACCCATATGGATTAGGATCTGGACCTGTATGTGGATGTCCACTTACTGCCCATCTAGAAACTAGTGAGACCTCCCCAAATATCCACAGGGTGAGGAACATGAGGCTGCCAAAAGCAATCCCTGACAAAAGCCAATGAGCGTGGGAAACAGTCTCTCTAACTGCATTACCACTTTTGTTTGCTTCTTGTTTCCTCTTGTCTCCACCTAGAATAAGAATAGAAATATAGCTGAGTAAACTGTCAAATAGAAAGGGTTACTGAGAAAAAGAAATAATCAAGATCACAAAACTACCAGAATAAATTACTGCCTCAGACACAAAAGCTAACTTACCCGATTCATTTGTGGAAACCGGTAAGACAAAAAATCTCTAGTAACATTCCCAGGTCTGTTAGGAAAAGCTACTCACCTTAAGTGTACAAAAATGGCAACATGCCCATATGATTATTCTTCATACTACTGGAATCTTAATAATTAAATTGGCTTTGAAAATCAGCAGAAAAGTTGTTAGAATTTGTTCAGAGGATTCTGTTCCCTGAAACACTAAACTCTGATAAGAACAAAACCTGACACTTCCAAAGAAGCCAGAAATAAACTCCCTTCTCTTCTCCTTTTTCCATGCAATTTAGATCCTCTCTGCTCTAAGGAGAAAGCAGCGCCTTTAATTGCATAGACATATTGCTTTGTCACCTAGGAAGAAGACAGATTCCCTTCCTAAGCTCCTGCAATAGATGCCCTTTCTAAATTATGATGAAAGCTCAGGCTTCATTTATGTCATATAATGCAAGTTTACAAACAATACACACAATGCCAATTTATACCCACTTACACATACATAAGGTCTTATCTTTCAATTAATTAATTCAGGTTATACTGAGAAGGAAGGAACTTCTGAGGACTTAACATGAGCTGCCTTAACCAACCAGCCCAACCTTGCTGTCTTTCTTGACCATACTTCAGAGTTTTAAAGTGTGATTAGCCCATGCTAGCCCCCACTTTTGGGTACTCTGTCCAGACGCTCCAAGAACTGAGGCAAATTTTGACCATGACAACTCATCCACTCTTGCAATTCTTTCTGTTTATTTTGTTACATCAGCTGTTCCCTAGCTTTGTCCCATCTCCCCTTCTCTGTCAAAGGATACGCACTGGCAGAGAAACTCAAAGAGCAGACTGAATTAACAAAATAACAGAAATACCACAGATGTTTCATGTTGGAATGAGGATAACCCATTCTGGGTTTATTGGTCTAGGTCATGCCTTTGTTTGCATTACTGTCACGTTATTGACACTGCAATTAGTTGGCAGTTCCAACACCAACTTACTACAGCTTATATGAATTGTGATACTGATTCTGCCACATTATGGGCAGATCGAAGTACCCCATGGTTTCTAAAGCCTGCAATGCTCATGCACCAGGTCTAAAAACAGACCGTACTGGGGAAAAAAACCCAAAGAATCAAACCCCAGTGACACACAGATAGGTATAATCTAGGATGTTTTCACAACTGCCATCTTTGCTGTAATATGCTTACCTGAATAAATTCGCTCCACTGCTGCTATAAAACCAAGCATCAATATGACAGTATTGGCAGTTTGTGAGCTCCAGACTGGGTTTAGTGATGTATACCAGATGCGAAGGACAAGGAGCATTATCTTGCCTAGCATGAAGCCCCATATCCTGATGAACCTATAAGAATCAGTTTTGGAATAACAATGCATTTGAGGGAAAAAAAAAAATTAAAAAATCTTAACTTCTCAGAAAAAGACAACCTTTTAATATAAAGAAATGTCATTTACAATCCCATCAGTATAAAAAGATACCTTTGTAAACTGTTTCCTGACCACCATGTTACTGTCTGAACCAGCAATGAGGAGGAAACACCCGCAGCCAAGATGAGTAGTCTAATTGAAGCATTTGGTGCCTGGTATGACGCTAAGCTTCCTACAAACACACACACACACAGAGGTTGTTTTAATGGGCAATAGAGATCAAGTAATAAGGATTTCCTGTGCATTAGTTCAATCTTGTCTGTAATTTGAATGCCTACACCATTCATCTGAACACACACAACACTACACATTTTTAAATAAACCAAAGAAACGTAGGTATGGAGAGAAACTGGGTATATATGATATTACAGCAGTTATCACTTTCAGGAAAAAAAAGTAATATGAAGCAATTATCCAAGACTGCAGTGATTGCCTTCATTTAAGTACTTACGGTCATTGATTCCATAAATAGGATATATGAATAAAATACCTAAGCATACAGATACTCCTAAACTGAGCACTTACATAACTCAAAAGCCGTAACACTTTATGTATGGCGACTGCTCCTTTCTAAAAAGGATATGGCTTTCGCCACACTGCACTCACATAACTCAAAAGGCATAAAAGTAAGCACACTGTGGCCAAAGCCGTATCCTTTTTAGAAAGCAGCAGTCACCATACATTGCACAAGGATTAGTAGGCAACTGCCTTACCAGGTGTGAACAAGGCTTTCTTTGGCCCAGTATCTGGTCTCAGAGTGGTCATTAGCAGCCTGTGTCATTTTGTTACTGGAAACTGTCACTCCCCCAGTCACTGAAAGAGACTGTGCATGTGCATCTCCACCATTTCCCAGGGCACAGTGACCTCACTTTTATCAGCAGTTTTAAACTCTGCTAGCAAGTTTCCAATTCAAGTGACTAGGGGTCACACACATTCTCTTAACTTCAGTCAGTGTCGCAAGCTCTCACCCAGGGCAAGTGACAAACAGCAGGAGAAGCAACATCGTTTTACTACCAGCCATTTGCTAAGCAAGTATGAGTCAAACTTGAAGAGACTTTAAGCAAGGAAGGCCAGAAAGGGAGCTGCTCATTCTGGCAATGCATGCTAGGAATCCTCCAACTGTCTATTTGCTCATTCTGCTCAGAGTAAAAGATGCAAAGCTTAGAGCAAAGATGGTAAAATGAAATCAATGTGCAGTGAAGATGTACTTGTATGGACTTTAGCAGAGGTTGCATGTACAATGCACAGATTTCTCTTGCTAAATTGTGCTGAAATCCGCAATCCTGCCTCTTCAAATCTTTCATCACTTGTGCTAGCCAGATTAAAGCTAGCATGGGTTTGCCTACTTACAGTAGACACACCTTTTGTTGCTGAGCAAGTACACCCAAAAAGTAAACATATCTATCCAAACATGCAAATTTACTGTGTGCTGTATGAAGACGTAGATTCAAATGGACACTACGACAGGGGTAGGTCATTGTTGTTGGGTTTTTTTTTAAATAGAACACAAAATCAAGTAGTATGAAAGGATACAGAAACGAAAACAAAAGTTTTGGAGAAAATAAAGCTTCCTGAAAAGGCAAAAAGAAAGACAATGATGAATAAGGGAAGAGCCTTTTTCATCAAAACCAAAAAAATGCAACTCCCTAAATATTCTGGTTTTAGCTAAGCATGAAGAATTTCCAGATTTTTTGATTGTGAAATTGAAGACTGAGTATTTCCAGTGGAATGGGGTGGAGCATGCATAGGGTAGATTGTTCTGCCCAATTTTGTTCAACAAGCCCCAGAGTAAGGCCATGGCCTTTCTGAGAAGGGTAAAAGATCAAAAAGAGAAAGAAGGAAGAAGTGTCAGGTATGAAGGAAAGAAAGCAGGAGTAATTGAGGAACAGCAGAAACAGCAGCACAGTATGATAGGACAGATTTAAAAGACAATGAAGTGATGAGAACCAAGTAAAAAGATATATATGGAAAGTCTTAAAGCCCAGTGCTGCCTGTGCAAGGGCATTTGGTAACTTAAAGTGGTTTGAGAACCTGCAGTAGGGAGGCAAGAAAAGAGTCAGAGTTACCACTGGCTGCTAAACTCTTTGCTGGAGACAAAGAGGGTGAAGAACATGCTCTTACATCTTCCCCAAATGCTGATGCTCGCTATGGAGCAACTGGTAAGGGGAATCAGAGTAAGTACAGTAGAGCTGGGAGAGAATATGTAGACTCACCAAGGGGCAGACAGTATTAGGACCATTTGAGAGATGGAAACTGCAGGGGGGAACCGTTCCTGTTCAGGCAGGAAAGAAGGGGAGGTCATACCTGTGTACAGCAATGCTCAGCATAGCCCAAATGTAAGAATACATACAGCTTCAGTTTCTCCATGCTCTGGAGTCTTTCTATGACCCCCACCATCAACACACCCTTTCCCCAGATTACTACTGAAGGTATTAGCTTTTTGTGTGTAGTTAAATCTTCAAGAGCTTGCAATTCAGGTGAAGCAAACAGGCATAAACCAACAGGCTTTACACACTGTTATAGGCCTGTCACTGCTCTTTACCTAGCAGAACAAAAATTACACACATTTAAGTGACTTCCATCTCTTCTGGCAAAGTGAATTAGTAAACATAGCAAGATGATCTCAAGGACTAATCTTAAATAATTTTTGTGTTACTGTGATATCTGAAGGAATGCAGAGTGCAATTTCAAAAGTTTATAGTCGTTACTAGCTTCTAAATTAGCAGATCTTGTAGAAAGCAATGCACTGAGCACTGCTGCAGAAAGCTGAAGTGGAAGACTCTGCTCAATGAAAAGCTTATTAAAAAAAAAAAAAACCAAACCAAAAAAGTATTAGAATGGATATGACAGAAAGAGTGGAAAAGAAAAGAACACGGTAAAACTATGCTTCATTTAAACTGATGAAATCAATGAGCTGTCTTCAGTTCTAATATCCTTTCAGAGATACAGAACAAGAATTCTTTTTAAAACTAAAGTCATGCAGAGAAAGTAAATAAGATGATCCTGTGCTTTCTTCTACCAGTAAAAGAAGAAAATTATACAGAAAGCGATTCTCCGATTATAATCTTACATTGATAAATGAGGAGCCAGTAACTGCTGCTTCTGAAAGAGAAGCCAGAAACTGCTGCTTCTGAAAGACATCAGTCAGCAGCAGCATTTTCCTTGTACACAGGATGGAGACCTTTGTGTCCTCCGAGTTCATCCAGGTGTTGCAAACTCATTAGCAATAACTTGCTTCTGAACATGGCTGGAGCTGCCAAACCTTCTCCCAACAAACCTTCAGAAAATCAACAAGAGCTAAGACTTGCACCAGTTAGCTGAAGACCAAAGAGGGAATCCCACAAGTTTAGGGAGAAGCATGTGGGATAGGTAATGAGGCGGTTTTATCTTGAATATAAGATCAAATTTTCTTCCTGTGCAAATTACAATATGAGAGCAATCTCACGCTCAGGATGAGCCTATAACCGCATCAATATGCTACAGGCATACAGACATATTTAACAAAGAAAAAAAACCTGTATTCTTTAACAAAAAAAACCCAAAACTCTGCTTCAGAAATTAAGTCTACCAAAAAGAATGTTTCACTCACAGCAGATTACTTTTATAATAGCCCTAAGCTGTTCTATAATGCCTCTTCCCTACCCATTGTCAGAGACACAGAACTGCAATACAAAAGACACCTGCTCTGCTGATCTCTGTGCAATATTGAAAACTTTTTTCCTGTTGAGCATGACTTGTACTAATTTAAAAGCTTCTAGAAATAAAAGTTAAAAAAGATTTGTCTTTAATTATGCAGTACTGGGCTAAAACCCAACACAATGGATGCAAACAATACTCTTTGACAATATCTAAAAGCTCGAGAGAAAAAGAAAAGCATGAGTTTGGGAGAACAAGAACTTCTTACTCCTGTCTCTTTTCAGAATCATCTGAATTTTGAGGCAATTTGGAACGTTTATTCTTACGCCTTTATACCAAGATGGAATCTATAACTCACTACGGTGCATACTCACCAACCATAGTCAGCCTCAGAAGGGCTAGGATGTACTTATTGTTAGCCAACCTCCAAAAAGGGCCAATTATCAAGAATATTGGAGAAAAGAAGGCAACGGCAGAAACTTCTAGACCCGTGAGTGCCAGTGTCTGAAGGGGGAAGTAATAGATCATCGGTGGCAGTGCATGGTAAAGAGACCAAGAAATGTAGCCTACAAAAAAAAAAAAAAGAAAAACAACCCATCATACATTTTCAACAGCATGGTTTCCTGCAGACTACTTAAAAATATACCATTTCATACTTCCAAATATAGAATATTAAATGTATTTGGAAGTGGTTCACATAACAATAGTGAGGAAATATTTGCTATTTCAAGTTAAATAAACACATTTTCACAGGAAATAGAATGATGGGAATAAAACAGCTCTTCCCCCACTCAGACAGTAGTTCCTACTTCGATGTTCAGTGCAGGAGTGCTCAGTCTAGGAAAGGGTTAGTGTCCAGAGGGAACAATGCTGGCTAAGTAGTCCACCCACAGTCTCAGGACTCCTCAAAGGCAGACTGGTGGCTACATGAATTATTCTAGTAAATCGGTGGGCCACTCTCCCCTGAAGACACCTTACCTAGGCACACCAGCACCGCACTATGATTTGCTATACGTTTTGCAGGAGATGCACCCAGCACCTGAGCCCGCCGGCCGTGGGCAAGGGGCCTGGTGACCACCCTCACGGCCGTGACCTGCTCAGGGCAGCGCAGCACGGTTCACCTGCACAAACGCTACGCAGAGGGCACGCAATAAATCCAAGAAACAAAAGACATTCCAGCGCTAGAAGAAAAGAAAAAAAAAAAAAAAGAACCCAAAGAAGAACACGCAGCAGTGACCATTATTTACTCATTTCCAGCGGAGGAGCTTATTTTGAAGCACCTTTCACCCGCAACATCTCCCCACAGACTCTAAGCCCCACAGCGCTAAAGGCTCCCGGGAGAGACCCCAGCGCCGCCCTGCCGCAGGGCTCCCAAGCGGGGATGAAAGAGGCCGCCCGGTACCGTTAACGGCCGACGGGTGCTGTTAACCGGCGACCGGCTCGGCCCGGCCCACCGCGGCTCCTCACAGCCCCCCGCCCCCAGCCCCGTCGGTCGGCACCGCCGCCACCTACCCAGGAGGCTTTCCGAGAGAACGGCCTTCCACAGGGGGAACATCGCTCCGCGACGCTGTCCGGCTGGGCTCGGCGGGGGCTTCGCCGCTCTCGCCCGGAGCCGAGTGGCGAGTGCCCAGCAGGGCGCGGCGGCGCCGCCGCCCGTCCCACCTCACGGAGCCCGCCCGGCACGCGGCCGCCGGCGAGCGGGCGCCACAGCGCCGCCTGACGGAGCGCGGGAGGGGGGGGGCTCCGCACCGGGCGCCCCGGCCCTGAGGGGCGGCGGAGATGAGCCGTGTCCCCGGGAGAGAAGCGGCGCGGCCCAGGCCCCCGGGGTTGGGCAGCGGCGAGCAGAGACGGGGGGAAACCTGCCATATAGGGGCGATGGCGCGGTGACGGGCTGGGCGCCGGGAATGTCTCCAGGCCGCCACTCTTCAGCCCACCGGTGCCAGCCCAGACGCCGTCGACTGACAGAAATAGCGTCTCCCTGAGGCCTCCCGCTCCTGAGGGCCGAGTTTCCTTTTCATTCCAGCGCCCTGGGTGGTGAGGGAGAGGAGTGACCCCCTGCCCGAGCCTGCAGGCTGGCTGCGGAGCAGGCTGAGCCCCAGCGGAGCCCCACAGAGCTGATGGCTGTGCGGTCACAGAGGTGGCAAAGCCCACGCTGAGATGGCATTGCAGCTAGAGAGGATGGCACCATGTGAGGTGACCGTGAAGAGATGTTCAGTTAAGCCAGGCATTTCTTCATGGAGGTCAGCCCGGGTGGCTGGAGTTTATTCTTCACAGCCCTGCGACAAGGAATGGTGAGTAGATCTCGACCCTTCACTGCTGTGTTACCAAAGGGGCGTTTGTCCACCAGATAGTCACACCAGCAAGTAACAAAACAAAAGCAACGGATTGTCATCACACAGGCTGATGGGGAAAAGAGGAGCTGACTCACTTGCTAGTCACATAAATACATGGTCGATTAACTGTTATTACCTGTCTTTTGGGGGGGGGGGGGGGGGAGGGTGTTCAGACTGGTGCTGTGCTCATCTTAATGAAATGTGCTCTGCTTTATAGCAGACTAAGGACTTCTGATAAGCAATCCTATCTGCAAAAACCACCAAAAGAAGCATTTAGTTTGCTGCGATTCCTGGGTTTAGGCTTAAGCCACCCTGTCTGTTTATTTTAGAAGAAACCCTGAGCTATACGAACCCAGCCATGATCACAGCTGCCGAGTTCTGACAAAAGTATTACATAAGCAAAATCTGAATTTTATAATTTCATTTTTGGCATAAAAAGTAAATTTGTAACTATGAACTAAGAACTAAAGAGCCCTTTTGCTTTTGGAATATGTTCTTAAGTTTTATTAATCTTCATACGGTACCCTATGAAACTGCCAGCTATATTTTCTCATTTATGTTAAAACTGCTATTCCATTCTAAACAAACCTTATGACATGCGTTTTCTCTCCCTTGCACCTGTGAAACTCCAAATCCGTAGGAGTAAACGATAAACCCCTGACACCAGTTAAATGTGACCTATTGCTAGCAATAAATTCCTGTCAAAACATTTTGGGGGGCAGAGTACTAAGAAAAAGTTTGTTTCAATAGTCTCACGATCAAGTAATTCATTTACCCTGCACTATAATGGGGTTTGGCTAGCTACAGAACCTCTGTTGAATTTTGGTTGGTATTTGAAAACATGTATGTGTTTCAAATGTCCACAAAAATACTGAAGTATTTTGATGAAAAAGTCGACCTCTCTAGGGGAGGAAGAGTAAGACTCGTAGGTTTAATGACCTTCTTTCTTTTTCCTCTTCTCCCAAGTTCCATGTAGCTAAAGGCATCTTTTATTTTCTTCATTGTCAGCCCAAACCACGACATTCATTTAAGAAAAGTCACCCCAGAATAGTCACCAAGTTCACTTATCGCTGTCTTAGGATTATGCAACTGATGACACCATTTCATGTTGCTGTGGTGTGACGCAAATGGAACTTGTAAGATGAGATCTTTGGCCAGAGTAAACGCACAACACAGCTGCTTTTGTAGCTGCGCAGCAAGAGTGTGAGGCTCACAGGATGTATTCAGCCAATAAATATTTGAAACAATTTTGCAACACTTTTTGTAATTACAGTATCTTGCTTCACGGTTCAGAGGTGGAGTTCCAGTAAAACTAGACACAACTGGAATCATGAACCTGACATGCTTGTGTGGCTTCCATTAAACTCATAATGCAATGAAAATAATGCAATTCCTGACACGTTTAGCCACTGATTCTGGTACTCTCTCTGAGATTCTTAGTAACTACTCAGTTTGGCTTCAAACATACCGAAGTTAGATTCCAGTTCTCTCCATAGAGTTGCAAACAGATAAGCATCTGAGCATAAGAGGAGGGAGTTTTCAGGTGTAATGTGTTTTGAAATGAAAACAAACATGTCTTAAGTACAAAAGTCAATGCTTACAAGGTGCTTCATTACACATATATGTGTAGGAGTGCCACATGTGTAGATGATAAAAAATAAAGCAATAGCATTTGATTTATAGAGGAATACAATGATGGCAAACCAGCAAAACCAGGATAGCATACTGCAGTAGGAGCTTCCACTCACAGGAAAAGGAGCATCTTCATTTTAGAATAGTATTTAATATACCCTTAACCTAAGGCAGACATAAAAAATAATCTGAATTTAACAGAAAATAAATTACAACCCCACAATTATATTGGTATTGACAGGGGTAAACCTCTCTAAAGCTAGTGATTGTAAAAAACAATGCTTTGTTTGGGTTCAAACTGTAATACAAGCGTGTTTTGAAACCCAAAATAAACACATGGAATTTAAAAGAAGTGTCAGACACCTGGGAGAAATTGTCCTTGCATATTGTCCAGTAGAGATATGCCTGAATGGCCATGACTAAGAAGCAGAAGAAAGTGCCAGAGAAATAGAGGAAAAAGGCATAAAAGTCCAAACACAAATTAGGATTAAGAAAGCGACTCTAGAAAAAAGCTGGGGTGGTTGAGTTTACAGTTAGGCACCTGCCACAGTCGCAGTGGAAACACAAAGACTTGCAGGTCATTAGATGCCTATTCTGTTTGCACAACAGTGTAAAGCTTCTTAATCATTACCTTTACACCTGTTATGCAAAACTCTATATGCATATTCATATTCAACATTAATTTGGTTGTCGTTTTCTCAAGGTTACAGTGTATTGGCTACAAACTACTGTTCATTTATTACACTGGGGCTGAAGGGTAGCCTCATCTCTTGTAAATTAACCCTAAAACACAAGACTAAAATATTGAGACTTGCTAAAGACCTTTTTCAGTAAAATGTTCTGTGGGACATGATACATAAACATTGTCCTAGAGTAATTCCAGTAATGTACTCCATATAATAGGTCTTGATTCATCTCAAGATGTATTAGAAATGGCAGGTACAATCAAGTCTGATTACAGGATCTAAGCACCTATAAGCCCATTGAAATCCGCTAGTGTTGCAAGTCTTTACTGTAGGAAAGAAATTACTCATTTAGCTGGGCAGCCTAAGAGAAAACTCTGTGGCCATTTTACAGCTGCTTTCATGCTGAGAAGTGAAGATCCTGAAGCTTGAACATCTGATAATTGTCAGCCATTCGTTTCTACTAAAAGATAGGCGAGACTGAGTGTAAAATAGAAATAAGTACATCCAAGAATCAGCCAGGACATAGAAAGCCATTACGTGATTTCTTGTACATAGTGAGGACAGTTTAATGTTTTACTCAGAAGTATGTTGACTGTTTCCTGCTGTGACTTGTAATGTCTTTTCTTTCACCCTTAACTCCTACTCCCATTAGCATGAGAACAGTGCCCTACAGTGTAATTCTTATGTGGTTTTCCATGCTCTGAATGTTTTTATTACTGATACATTTTTGTAACCGCACTGTGCTTCTGTTACTACAGGTCTTTGTTTCTCAGGGAATTTTTAAGCCATTAACAGTCTTTGTGATCTTCTAATGAACAAACCATATTTATCACACTTGGTGATAACTTCCTCCTCCTGTCATGTGCTGTATGCATACATGGAGTGTTTCTGTTAGATATACACACTGGAAAGGCTTTGCCTTCGGTGGATGTGGTGAACGTCAGGATCCTGGCAACTCTGCAGTGTTTTCTAAAAGGTTCTTCAGAGAAGCAGTTCGAGCCTGGAAACATTCTCCAAGTTTATGAAGTCTCAGCTCCTTGACCTCTTTCTACACTGACAGTAGAAAATTCCTCAGCCAAGGATTCAATTCCTCATTGGTTGTTCTATTTTTGATACTTCTTGTTTTTTTCCTGTGATCTGTAAGGTTGGTTTTGTTCCGGGAAGAGTAAGGATCTCTCTTTTGATTTGTGTTCATTATTCTGAAGCAACTAACATTTATTGGTTTCTGTCTATCAACTTCTCTCCATTTTCATAGCTCTGAAGTACTTTCAGGTAAATCTTAAGAACAAAAGAGTGTTTGAGGAACATATTCAATTGTCATAACCAACTTTAAAGTTAAAATGAAAAAGAAGTGTAACCTGATTTTTAATAGGCACTTTCGCACAGGAAGGTGCAAGAGTCCGAGCAGCCGCTGTCCCTGGGCATGCGTATGCCCCATAAGGAAATTGTCATTCCAGTGCTCTTTGATTTTATGACTAGTTCAGGCTGAAGCAGCTAAGAAATAATTAGTTATTAGGGCTCGCCTCACGTCGGATTTTCTTGTAGTTTTCAGAATAACATGCAGTCAGTATCTATTAAATCTTTTTTTATGTATAATTTCAAGAATAACTTTTAGATCACAGGAGATGTAGATACACTTTCAAGAGCTCTTTTAGGGCATCACTCTTGCCAAACCTGTGTGTGAAGAGTACATTTTGCAGCAGTAAAGCACAACGGTCTGGTTTGGCTGGCAAGAGTGAGAGAATACTCTGGGCAAAGGGGCTTCAAGCAGCCAAGACTTCTGGAAGTTGAAAGACTTTCTGGACTTAAGAAAATGAAGTATGACTTATGTCATGTTTATTATGAAATTGAGATGCCAAGGTCATGCTAGAGAAGGAAGTATAATGGTAATCTCACAGGCTGTTCATTTCATGATGAGCACTGAAGTGTCATATCACCATTTAGCATACTCCACTAAAAACTACGATGTCTCACTGTAAAAAAAAAACCAAAAACCAACCAACCAAAAAAACACAAACCAAACAAAATACCTAAACCAAACACGACAGTTTATATTAAAAAGAAAATGCGAAATAAAACTCAGGTTTTATGAAGCTTATCGTTAAAGAAAGGCATTGCATTTGTCACTTCAGAGAAAGTGGATCTATTTTTTTTCAGTATTCCTAGCGGAACCGCCCCCCCCCCGAACTGACATTTTCAGGATAACTTTTTCTTGCAAGATTATTTTTGATCGATGAAAATGGTTTTCTTATTTAATTTACGTCTCGTTCATACCGAGATCAAAATGATGTCCCGGGGCTGCGCCGGGGGCCGGGGCTGGCTGCCCCGCCTGTCCCTGCCGCCGGCGGCCAGGAGATGGCGGCGGAGCCCGGCGGCGGCGCGGGCAGCGGGCTACGGGCAGCTCAGCCCCGAGGGCTGGTCGGTGCCCACCCGGCTACGGCTGGCTGTGGAGCCCGGCCCCCGCTCTTCACGGGCTGCCGGGGCTGAGCCGCACCGCCCCCTTCCCCTTCCTCCGCTGGCCCGGCGCGCCGCGGGGGGTGAGCGCTGCCCGGGGACGCGGCCAGCCGCCTGCCGCCCCGCGGCCCGGGGGAGCGGCCCCGAGGGGCTGAGCTCCGCGGGGCCGGATTTCTCCGGCGTCACGGCGGGAGCACAGCCAGGGCTGGCCTGGCTCTCGGCGGCCGGCGCGGGGCAAGGGGACAGGCGGCGGTTCTTACGGGGACTCTCCTCCTCCCAGCGGCCGACACCTTGCCCTCTCCCCTTCCCCACAGGCCCAGCGCCGGGGCACGGAGGCGGGCTGGGCTGGGTGTAACAAGCCCGGTGGCCGGGTCAGTGGGGACGGCCGCTGTTGGCTGAAGCGGACGCCTGCCCGGGGCCTGATTGCAACCACTCTTCCTTCCCATGAAACCCAGCCCTCCCGGCGTTTTGCACGTCCCCAGCCACTTACTTAGCCCTTAGAGCAAGCAGCAAGCACAAAGTAATGGCCTGTTGTAGCTGGGCGTGCTGTGCTCTGGATGAGTGACTGTCGTCAGACTTCGAGCAGGTGCTGTGGAGGCATGGTTAGGCAAGCACAAGGCATTCACTCACTTCGTGGTGTCCACCCAGTTGTTGGTAGGGAGCTTTTCATCAAAGACCTAGTGCAGCTGCTCTGTGGACTCTCCTTTGAAATAAGAGCCTGGATTTAAAATAAAGTGCCAGTTCAGAAGATTCGTGTGAAACATCATAGTGAGTCTTCCCCACTTCCTCACAACAGACGGTCCTTAACGGGCCGCTCTGAAGTCCTAATGAGTTGTCTCAGTGATCATTGTACGTCAGTACCACCTGCCCTGGGCAAATGCGCAACTGTACATACTGGTTAACACATGAAATTTTGGCTCCCACCTTCTTAGTAATCTTAGAAATTATGTGGTCACCGTTCCTATTTGGAAGGAGGCTTCCTATTGAAAACAGTATATGAAGTTGGCAATTCTCACATCCAAAAAACATAGCTATCTTCTTGCATACTGCTTCTTCATCAACGAGTTAGAAGAATCAAAACCATGAAATCTCTCAGGAGTTTTATATTAGCCTTTTCTTCTGTAAATAAGTAAATGATCCAGAACAGTTCTTGTAGAATAGGAAGTTCTTTGAATATTTGATCCTTGCAAACCACATTGATTTAATCATGTGCTATATAGGTATTTCAGTTAAACAGAAGAATAACATCATTGGGGAATTCTTCCAAAGGCAGATAAGAAAATATACAGTTAATTGTTACACTAACAGTTACATAGGTTGAAAAACAGCAATAAGTGTTACAGTAAAAATATGCAAGAAAGTTAAGTTTCCTCAATAGGCCAATGCAAATAAAGTTATTTTTTGGGATAACAGTTGTCAAGACACATTGCCCCAAAATACTGGAACACTTTCACACTCCTCAGATAGGAGACAGCATGTGTGCTAAGTACTATTATTAATAATTCAGTTAAATAATATTTTAATGACCTCGACTCTGTCCCCTTGCTTTGTTCTTGCCAATATAGCTTTCAGTTTTCATCCCAAGTGAGAGAGGTATCAGGAAGCTGCTTGAAGGACTACATATTTTTGAAATTCTTTGTTATGTTGAAGCGGAAGTGTAGCTGAATAACATAATTCTGGAGAAATGTATGCTGAAGACAATACTGAAGGTTAATGGTAAGCTGCAAATTTTTATAACTGAATTTATACTCCTTAAATTTTTTTCATTTTATTTATTTTCTCCAGTGACTCAGCTTTTTTATCCTCATGAAAAAGATGAGCACTTAAAATCTGTTGGAGCAGTTAGAAACACTATCAGTCAGAGATGCTTTTTATGCAACTGTCTGCACAGGTAGGCTTCGTGAGCAGATAAGAACAAGAAAGCAGATAAGAATAAGAAAATTTTGTGTCTTAGTTTTATGTATTTTTCTCATCTTTTATCTCCTTTTTTGCATTAAGTGACAAGAGACTGATAGAAAATTAAATTTCTCTTTTCACTTAGGATGAGGCAGACAGTGAAGAACTGTGGGCTATCCCAACGTTACATGGATTTTCAAACTTAATTTTTTTCAAAGACACAGTGGTCGTTGTCATTTTTGAGGGTGGCTGAGAATAAAGTGCAGATTTGTGTGAATGCAATCCTTAATTGAGCCTTTTTATCAAGGGGAAAGGAGGTCATGTTCCTTCTGTTCCATCACTTAAAAAAGCATTGCTGTCTGAATATCCAGTGTTTGTGAGGCAGACGTTGCTTGAACTTCGTAGCTGTGTAACTGACCCCAAAATAAGTGCAGGAAGTGGCTTATTTAGTAATATTATGAATGCCAAAAACCATTCAGGTTATTAAATTGTTGCATATGTTTCCTGTTTAACTCTGTCCTTCACAGTCACTTTAGCCTTGCTCAGTGCCACCATTCTCAGAAGGCACTTTTTGAAAAGCAGCAGTGCCCTGTATGTTAAATAAAGTGCCAGACCATGCAGCAAGGTGCTAAGTAAAAATCACAATTTAGATGTTTGAATTACTCCAGAAATAAATGGGATTCCTTTTTGCTTTTCCCTAGCAACACAATTCTCAGGCATGGAAGACTGCAACTCTTCATAGATGTTTGTTGAGGTTTTTTAAGCATGTTTGTAACTGGATTGTGTTTGTTGAAAATGCAGATGTGGCTTGCGATAGGCTTGCATTGTGGGTCCTGTGGAATCAAAACTTCAGATCATGGCAATGAGGATAGAACAGTACAGTGATTCTGGAGAGCACACTGAAGAAGCTAAATTTTTTACCTGCTCGGTCATGATCCAGCATCTAATTGTACTTACTGACTTCCCTGTTTGAATTAGGCTACACACAATTCTGTATTGCTAGTAAGTGATACACTGTACTATAAACTGGATATAATCAGGTGACTGGATGCTATCTGCTGAAAAAAACCATACTGCTTTCAACTTGGTCATTACTGTTTCTAGGTCAACACTGAACTTAGAGTATCAATATGATACTTTGGCTTTTTACCTTTGTACCTAGCAGAAGGAGAGGCAGCCAAGCATAAACCACATAATTTCTGCTGACCCAGATCAGTAGCGGAGTACAAAGAAAGAGGCAATGTCTTCTGAAACAACCCAACAGGAAAGTCAGACATCTCCAGTAAAGCAAACTGGATGGGTAAGCTGGATTTCCTCCCTTTTATTTTGATGCTATTGCTAGTGAATAACTGGGATTTTGCATTGGTCGCTCTTATTGAAGAGAGAAACAGGTATCTGTTAGCTTAAGCATATAAATGAAGAGAAGAAAGGGCTAAGTGTTGTTCTTCCTGATTCACTACACTCAGAGGGATAGGAGCTTTTGAGTCTTAAGATAGCGGGCTCTGACTTAACACTATGCTAGTTAAACTAGTTACAAACTGGCAGAGCCCTAGTGTCTGAGTACTAGTTCAATATAACCTGTCCCCATCAAGTTGTGCATCTGCATATTCAGAAAGGGAGAAGGGAACAGTACTGCACAAGAACTTGCCCTCCAGCTGTACGGAAGATGAGCATTCCCCTCTGCTGGAGAAATTGGCTACCCGTGGGGGTTCCAATTTTACCATTTTACATTATAAGCATGTAATTAACCTCAAATAATTTAAATGTGGTATGACCTTGTTGTTATCCAGTCACTGCCAGTAAGCAGCAAAAGTGGGCTGATCTGCAGGGCAAAGTGACCCGGGAGCCACAAGTGACAGCAAGGCAGGCAGGGGTTGTGACCTCAGGGGGAAGGAACACAGTCCCACAGTGTCCCAAAAAGAGGAGCAGAGCAGACCCAGTGATGTTAACCAGGGTCAGCCAACAGCTGGTCCAGGGATTGTCAGACAAGTCCATAGGAATAAGGCAAGTCTGACGGTAAGCCAGGACGTCAAGTTAGCAAGGCAAGGTAGGGATCATCATGGTAAAAGGCCAGGTACAGGCATACCTACAACAGAGGTAGGCGAGGGCCTGAGCTTAAATGCAGCTCCTCAGCCTGAGGGGCAGAGGCCCTGGGCAAAGCTTCTTGCAGCTCTTTCTCCCAGCTTTGCTGTTTTCACAGCAGTCTAACTCAGTGTTACACAACTGTGCCGTATTAGAGCTGACTTTGAGCCCAAGCGACTAAAACCCTGGCAGGGTGTGTATGGGGACAGAAAGGCTGCAAATCCTGTTGGTGCACTTAGGGCCCTGACACTCATTTCCTTATCTTTCACTCAGCCTGTTTGGATTTTATTGTATTTGCTGTGACCTTGCTGTGAAACCAGTTTGGAGTGGTTCTCTAGGGTCTGGAGTGGAGTTAGTTCTCTACTGTTCAGCCAAGCAGCACCAGCATTAACTTTAGTGGGAGCAGTGCTTGAAGAAGGATGGAGATATTAATTAGCTAAAATGTAAAATGTGTGGCTGCGGCCAATAAATGGATTTCATTATTATGGTTACAAAATTATGGATCAGTCAGGCATAAAATGAGGTAGAATCCTGTAGTAGACTAATGTGCTCTTTTTCCCAAGGCACGGCTTGTTCTACAGAGCCTGGTTTTACTTTCAAGAATAGGTATGTTTGTAGAGGTTGTGGGTTTACAGAAAAATGTTAAAATTTCAACTAATTTTAACTTAGTGACAACTCTTTCTTTCCCCCAGTTTTTATTGCTGAGCACGACGTCACATGGTATGGGATATCCTTTGGGTCAGTTGGAGTCAGCTGTCCCAGCTGTGTTCCCTCCTAGCTTCTCATGGACCCCCAGCCTACTCAGTGGCGAGGCAGCCTGAGAAACAGAAAAAGCCTTGATGCTGTGCAAGCACTGCTCAGCAATAAAACATCACTGTGTTATCAACACTGGTTTGGTGACAAATCCAAAACGCAGCACCATACCAGCTACTATGAAGAAAATAGACTCTTTCCCAGGCAAAACCAGTACACCTGTATATTTTTCACTGTGAGGGTGGTGAGGCACTGGAACAGGTTGCCCAGGGAAGTTGTGGAGGCCCCATCCCTGGAAGTGTTCAAGGCCAGGTTGGATGAGGCTTGGAGCAACCAGGTCTAGTGGGAGGTGTCCTTGCCCATGGCAGGGGGTTGGAACTAGATGATCTTTAAGGTCCCTTCCAACCTAAACCATTCTATGATTCTGTGATTTTAGATGTCCAATAATGATACTACAAGTGCTAACACTGATAACCAAGTAATCTCTTAAAGAAAGAAAAATTATGTACTTATATCCACATGTCAATACCCTGGATAATAGAGAGCAAGAGAGAATACTGTCAGTTTTTTCTGACAATCGAAATGGGAAAAAAAAGAGCTACCATAAGCCTAAAAGAAGCCTGTTGGCAAGCTAATTATTATGAAGGTGAAGCCAGTATGGTTGAGTTCAGTTAATGCCATGAATATACTCCTACTGCTTAGAGAGAAAGTTAGGGGAATCTGACGGAGTTTATGTTGACCCTCTTCTGAATAGCTGCAAAATCTACTCTTACTAAACTTAAATTGACTTCTGTATGGGGCAGAACTTCATTTTTAGAAGCTAGCACTCTGCCTTTATTTCCTGTCATTTCTTTCCCAGAAAGCTGATGTAGCTCGTAAGAATGAAATGGCTAACAGAAATAAAGCAACATACTTCTGGGGTAAGCTGAGCTATTTTAGGAAAATATAGACCAACAGGATGAGTGGTTTTAACTTTAAAACCTATGTAGTTCTTTCTATTTCTGTATTGGGGTATCAAGTATTTCATCACACTGCTAACAACAGAACAAGGAGTGCTTGTTTGGTTGGTTTTTGCATTGTATTTTATTTGTTTTTTTAAAAAATTGTCTTCTTTAATTGATTTTTTTTCTTCCTGTGAGATTAAATTCAATAAGCTAACCTAGGTTTATCCTTTCAGCCAATGTTCTATTGCCCCATCTCACAAATTCACGATGCTGAAGAAATTACAAGGATCCGTAAAGAATGCAAAAAGGAGAGTTTCTGGTACAGAGGTGAGTGATCCAAACTTGTTCTTATCACACTGAGAATGACATCTTGATGTAGTTATGCAAAACTGGCTGCAAAATGCCGTGCCATTTATTGTAATACATTGGGTTTTGTTGGAATATTATTGCGGGCTAACTGTCACCTTATTTTAAGTTGAGCAATAAGTTACTATAGGGTTAATTGAATTATTTGCGTAATCATTGTAGGTAAAGGTGGTTGAATTAAGCTCTTGTTCAATATGAACTTATTTTAACAATCGTAGAGTTGGTTCTATTCTTGAAGTCCATTATTAAA
Source organism: Burhinus oedicnemus (assembly GCA_008921705.1). Lineage (NCBI taxonomy): Eukaryota > Metazoa > Chordata > Aves > Charadriiformes > Burhinidae > Burhinus > Burhinus oedicnemus. The sequence continues at coordinate 1,647,095 of VFFE01007506.1, forward strand.
ACAACCTTAGGAATGTTTTACTTTATTACATACTTATTCTTGTCTTTGAATGAAAGGCAGGCATGGCTATGTGTTTTAGGTTTGTGAAACTCTTTAGGTGTTAGGACATCTAAAAGATTAGTAACTCAGTGTTTTAGTGCCTTTTAAGTCTGCCATGTCAGTTTGTATCTAAATTACACATTTTCTGAAAGGAGAAGATTGAAAAGGGTTTCAGTATTTAATTGGAGCTGCTATCATTACTACTGTTGCAGTACTGAGAGGAGATATTCAGATTATGGAAGCTATTATTTAATAAATATATATAATGCATTAGCTCCAGATGCTACAGCATGCCTGATGTCTGGCACTGTGTGAACACATCCTTGCTTTGTAGAGATAGTAATCTGAATGAGCAGATGTAACAGGTAATTAAAACAGTATGCAAAGTTAATGTTTAGAAGATGAGTAATATGTTTAACATTCTAAACATGTGAAACATTTATCATATAGAACACTTAACATATGAAAGAGTAATGTATTTAACAAATAGCTAACAAATTTTGGCTAATACCAAATACACTTTTTTTTTTTACAGCTCTTCCTTTATCGCTTGGGAGCATGCTTGTCACCCAGGGGCTAGTGTCAAAAGGTAAATATAAAAAATATATGATGGTCCTAAGTTATGAAGTTGAGACTCTGGAATTACTACTGAAATGCAAGTTTCCCTAAAGCCTGTTGTTTTTCAAGATCAATATTCCTCTCACTCATCACCATCATTGTTAGTGATTTAATTATTATGTATGCATTGCCACAGTCATTATTTTGAAAGAACATGAACTGAAAAGAGGATTCACAAATTCAAAAGCTGGCAGCTAGATTCTGTCGCCATGATCACATGTATTTGAGTAGCGTCTTTGCTGGGGCTGCTTGTAGGGCAGAGTATCATACAACCTGAGCAGTGTCATCAGAATTGGGTACTGTAGCTCTAACTGTTGGTTTATTTGAAAAATATTGGCAATGTTTTTACAGGGACCACATATCAATATGAATACAGCTTTGGTGCAAAGGGACAAGGAATACTGCCAAAGTGAGGAGACAGAGAGCTTTTTATAGAGATGGCTTGCAATCTGCAGACTAACACAAAAGAGAATTGTATTGTGTTTATGTGGTGGATGAGCCTGGTTCTACACATTGCACTGTGCAATGTGTAGTTTCCCCTCTGGGGGTCTTGACTAATAATAAGGTTGAGGTTGACATTTTTGGGTAAAGAGTGAAGGGCATCCACCCTGAAGACTGATAAGATGGGTGTATCCCACAGGAGCAAATAAGACAGTCCTTCAGCCTGCCTCAGCAGCCATTTAAAGCAAATGCAGGTAGGAGAAGAGAAAAATCACAGGGCCTGAAGCAAGAAACAGACAAGAATCCAGGGGCTATAAGGGATGGGTGGTGGGAGACAGTAAATGGAGAAGGTGGGAGTGGCTCAGCCTTTTCTCATTGTGGGTGGCTGCACGCCCCTTGTTTTGTTCCAGCCACTATTACCGTGCTTCCTCCTCACCACATTCTTTTTTTTGTACTAAGATGATCAGGAGGACTAGAGTAGAAAACCTAAAAGCTGTGCTATACCACAAGAGGCTGATGTAGGTTCCCTGTTGCATCCTTGACCTATGAGCTTGTAGGCAGATGGGGAAGAAAGGAGCAAGGGAGAGTGTGAGGGAGGGCAAAGGTTTACACATTTGAAAAGGGGTCAGCAGTAATAAGAAGGGCACTGGTGGTGTCTCAGTAGCTAACATGCCACCCTCTGCCACCAGGTACTCTTCTCAGTTTCTCTCCATCATACTTGGGCGTTTCTTATCAGCTGTGAAATAACAAATGACCATATTAAATAATCATTACTGTGTGTCAGCAATTGGAAGAGGGGGGGCTGTTTTGAAAGCAACAGCAATTTTGTTCCTCCCTCCCCTGAAAGACCCAATGTAAAATTGCATAGATGCCAGTGGGTGAAGCCCCTTGCACTTAGCATGGACTGAATGCTCCTCTGTCTAAACACTCCTCTCTGATGACTGCACGAAGTACAGTGGCTCTAAAAGAAGGTGGAGCTTCTGAGCCTCATTAATACTGTCTGAATGCATGGAACAATGCAAGCAGTGTTCACTTCCCTTTGCCATGGCCATCTTGCTGTGTGGATCCCTCCTCCGCAGTATGGCACTCCTCTGCCAGACACACACACTTGTAGAGGCATAATGGTTCCACCTCATGGTGTTACCTTGGGGGAGCTGGATTTTGGTAGGAAAAACTAATCTTTTGGTTTTCACGTTCAGCACACTGTATTCTCCTCATAAAGGCCAAAATGTATGATCTCTCCTTTCCTGAGGAGGAGGCTAGGTATCTGTGATACAGTTTAACATGAGTTTAACCAATAGCCACAGAAAACTACTGAAGAACTGTTCGGGCCTGCTCTCACAGCACAAGAAGCTGAACTCTGAGTAAGAAATTTCAGTTTGCTATTATATTTGCAAGGTTGGTTTGTGCTGACACATAAGCCACCATCTCCTTCTCCTGCAGTGTTGCATGTGTCACCAGTGGCAGCCATGCTGCTTTCATGTTGATTTACACACCTGAACTGAATCCTGCAAAGTCCAGATTTTTTTCGTCCGCTGACTCTAGGGCTGCACTGAAATGGATGCACTACGAACTAGTGGAATGGGAAGTGCCCTGATGTTCCTAAATCTGAGTTAGTGGACTTACAAGATTTTTGTACAGTCTTCACCTTCAGAAATGCAAAAGCTTGTAGGAAAAATACTGTCTTTGGTTTGGAGTGATGGAGAGTTCCTCAATAAGTTTTCTGACTATTTCCTTTTATTGTAGGCATTTTCTCAGCAAGCCCAAGATTTGGTGCATTACCTAAGATGGCAAGTAAGTTGTACCCAATTCAAAAAGGAAAAGAAAGGTTATTTACAGGCAATCTGCAGACCTTAGATCTGTCTCTCTGAATCTCTTTTCAAACTCTTCCTTTTTTTGAATTTATGACGTGTTACTGCAGTGCTTTAGGAAATCAGAATTCTGCTGTGTTTAAAAAGAAATGTTTGAAATAAGGTTCTTTTAATGTAAACATTTTCAGTAGCAGCTTATATTTACTTAATATATCCTCTCAAACCGGTAAAAACTCCAATCTTACCTATAAATAATGTCAGCCTCATTGATCAGCCATGCTTAGCAGATCACGCTGCTTATGGAATCAAGAGGCCATCATAGTATATATAAAATAGCGTGTTCCTTTTCATATGTTCATTTGATTTATCTTAGCTGTCTAGTTTATGACCACGTTGATAAAGACAACAAATAAAAGCACAGAAACTGTACAGTACAGTACAGTAAGGTGGCTCTTAAATGGCAAGAAATTAAGTTGATTTCCTCTTCAGCAGAAGTTCAACAGAAAATTGAGGATAGTGAAGTAATATTTTTATTCTGACTCTGTAATGAGTGAAAGCCCCAGTGTGAGAATATGGCAGGCTGACGTTCCAGCTTCTTAGAAATCCTAAGAAGATAAGTGTTAAAATTGCAGTCATCAGAAATACCATGGTGTGCATGCAAGGGCAAGTGAAATTAGTGTTGACATTGTGATTTAATGTCATTGTGGGCTTTCTCTATAATCTGTTCCTCGGAATCTGAAATCTTGTAACTCCAGATGAATATGATATCCTTTTCCCGTCTGCATGGTTTTGGACCAGTTGCAATGTCTCACAATAGGTAGCAGGTTTTCAGTAGTTATTGAAATCATCCCTGTAATCCCTCTATAACTTCACGTGTTTGCGACGTGTTTTGAGAAGACGTAACATACAATTCATCATATGATTAAAATGGAGCCAATTGCATACTCTTGATTTAAGCTCTTGTATTAATAATGTTTTGTTATCTGTCTTTATAGTTGCTGGTGTCTTAGGTTTTGCCATTGGAAAGATGTCATACATAGGGGAATGCCAAAAAAAGTTCCAGAAAATTGGTATTGTACCATCTGGTCCACAAAAAAAAAGGTTTGTGCTTATTTAAATCATTAATCTTAGATCAAAATAGTCTTTACAATAGTAAAAATAATATGCAGCAAAACTATGAATTTCAATTATGTGATTAGGTCATGAGGTACTACTCTTATGTCCTTAGGCTATATATGTCAGTATTAGAAACTACTAAATATTCTTCAGAAAATGGAGATTAAGCTCAGTGTAATACCTGTTATTAGGAAATCCATTATTTAAATGAAATTATACTTTTAAATGTGATGGAACAATAGTTACTAATTCTCTGTTCATCTAGTACTGTGTCTCTCAAGTGTCTCACGATCTTCTATTGTATCACTTGGCCCTCTTGAGTCTTCCTTTGTATCATACATCCAGTCAAATACACTGCAGTTTTTTTTACACTATCCTCATATTTTAACAACAATTTCAATCTCAACGTACATTCCAACTTCCTCCTCTATGGTTTTGCCCAACCGCATACTCTCATGCCAAACCATGAAGAGCACAAATTGCAAGGGTATTTTTTCCACCTTGCAAATCTACCTGTATGATAGATCTCAGTGGTTGCTTCCTGTCACCTCCATGTTTTAGTCATTGTTTTCTAAACTTCATATAAAGTACTCTTTCCTGTCAAATCACATACTTCCTTCCAAACTCCTCCTTCAACTGCCATACTACTTTTCATTCCCAGTATGGCTTCTCATATGCAGCTTTCACATACAAAATGCATTTCCAAGAATCCTACCCACAAAATCGTTTTCCTCTGTCTTTCCCCATCTTTCCCCCAGACCAATGTGAGCTTTTATGCTTATGAAAATGCCTAACTGATAATGGGAAGCTTCCTCATTGTTCGTATGTCTTTCCACTTCCATTCTTCGCCCACATAACAGAGCTATTACTTTCCTCACATGGTGTTACACGAAGTGGCTATTTGTCACTATTTTGTATTACACGCTTTGCTCTTAACTCTGCTCATTATTGATAGGTACAATGGCAAGGACTGTCTTTTCCTGCTTAGAAAATCCTATTATATTTTGATGTTTGCTGGAAATGGTGGTTAGGAATACTAATTAATGGGGTTTTATTGGTTGAGACATTTAGGTGTCATCTTTTGCAGTTTATGTCCTATAAAGCAGTTACAACAATTGGAGAACTCAGGCAAGATATTACTTCTTCAAGAACATTTGCCAGTGTGCTATATGGTTGTATTAGAAGAAATCCAGCAAAATTCCTGAATACTTTGTCTGCTTTCAATATTGTAGGCGTTGTCATCATACTTGCAAAGAATGTGAAGCAAAATTAGGATCAAATGAGAAAGAAGGTTCAATTCCATCAGCATCTTAGACCCAGGTAAGCAACCCTGAAATTTAAAATAAATTCTCATTTTATTTTCCATATTGAGTGGTATTCTTGTTTGAAACCTTTGTACAATATTGTGAAAATCATGGATTTTAATCATGGATTAAAATCTGAGCATTATTCAAGGAAATATTCTCTATCCGTGCTTTGTAATTTGTTTCTTCGTTTTTACCTTACATGCCTTTCATGCTCATTTTAAATCCCCCATTTCTGAGGAATTTCTGCTTTAGCTGTAGCAGAGTATTGTTTATTCACCTAATTGGAATTCATTTGGATTGACTACTTGTATGAAAACAAATACAACTCCTTCCAATTTCCAACTTCTTTACGTAAAGAATCAAATCATTATGGATAATGTTGATATTTAAAAATACATTGAAATGTTGAGAATCCAAAAGCAGACACAAGTTGGGGGTGTATGTGTTTGTTTATTTGGTGGTGGGGTTTTTTTCATCCAGTACCATGGTTTTGCTGGAGCCTTAGTGAGGGTAGTGTAAGAGTTGTGCTGGAGCACCCGGGAAAGGGGAAAGTTGCCTTTGTGAAAAAGGAGAGTTTACAGGGTGGAAGGGAGGGGAGTATTTAAAAACACTTTCAGTCTTTGTCTATGAAAAACAGGCCAGCAGCTGGGCTTTTTAAAAGCATTTTCACACATTCTGCTTGTGGTAAGCTGTGGCCTACATTTCTCACAGGCAGAAGAATGTGCGAAAGTGTTTGCAAATAGCTTGGCTGCCTGCAATAGCGGAGAGCAGAGGGCCTGATTGAAATCCTGCCATGTGAGTTTGTTATGGCTCTAACTGTAGCTTGCAACGAAAGCCTGATGCAGAAATTGCTGGATTGAGTCTCTTTCGCATATATTATGTAGGAATTTAGACAAGGATATTGATTATGGTCCCTCGCTTGCTCTGAAGTGCAAGGCTGCCAACAATCTATAAAGAGGAGTACGTGTTTACTAGCAGAACGTGTTTACTTACTCAGAAGATACATTTTGATGGATTTTTACTATGCAACAATACATTATGGCAGTAAGGATTGTCCTGAAAGAAGCCATTAGAATAAATTCCTGGTTTTAACTTTGCACTGCTTGAACATTTTATATCAAGAGCTGCAAGTGCTCAGCCACTAGCAGAAAATGCACTTTGGCTTAGGCTCACCTAATAGGGTTGCTGCCAAAATGGGCAGTGCTTCTCTTGTGCTAGCTGTGGAGATCATGAACCACTGTGGTCCTCCAGATCAGCTGGCTGCTCTAGCTGGCAGGGGGGCGGGGCGGAAATCAAACCTTCTGAGGTGTAACTTGCTAGTGCTAGCACGAAGGAAGGAGTGAGCCAGCCTTAGATAACTGAATGAATGACACCAGAAATCCACTAGCAGTTGTGAGCTTAATTAAGTCTGTGCATTACTGTGTTGATTAATTGATTTTGAAGATTCTCTCTTAAATAAATGTTTACTTATGTAGGCCCGTATCCTCACCTGTTTCAAATAAGGACCCCAAGGTGTATTTAATTGAGGATGGTCACTTAGTAGCAATTACCTGTGTAGCAGAATTAAATGTTGATGGTGCAATTTACCGCCACTGTTTGTCAGAACTGGAGCTTGCTCAATCTTAAATCTAAACACATTTTTTCAGCTTTTTCTCTTTTTCAGCCTTCCTCTGTGAGCTAACAATATTTTTTCTGGTGTATAAAAACAAATTAGCTTTAAATACATTCCAAATTGTCTCAAATACAAAGGAGTCTTGCAGCTGTATGAAGGGAAGAATGCAGGATGCCACAGGCCCCTGTGTTTGTTTTCCTCCTGCAATGGGTCCTGGAATTTCTGCTGTGGAACCTGTTGCAGCTCGAGTGTTCATCAAAGACCTTGATTGCTGCACTTTTTACCAGTCACTTAGGTCTTCTTGTTTGTTTTTTAAAAGGGCTAGAAAGCTTAGTCAGAAACATAGTCTGAAAAAAAATGTAAGGCAAGTGTATTCCTTCCAAATCTTAATTGCTGGAAGGAAAAAACCATTATATTTGGGCCAGTGTGATATTTTGAATTTGCCAGAAATCCGTCTTGATGGACAGGTTTTAGAAACTTAGTAAAATAAATACTGTAAACATTGTGTTGTTTTCTGTATTGTTAAACAGTGAAAATAATAACCTCATAACCTCTTTTATGTTTTAATAAAAATTCTTAATTTAGCATGCTATGCTCTAAAAATGTACAGAGACCCTACTGAGCGCATCTCACCACTATCCATGCTAAGCGTATATCACAAGCTCTGGCATTGCCTAGGAGGACCACCCAGATAAAATTATACTAATTTTTGTGAGTCCAAAGAGAGTGTCTTTCATCCTCAGGGACTTTGCAGAGTTCTCAGAGAAATCACCAAGAAGCTGCACGTTTCACATGGAAAACAAGGTGCCACTCAGCTAAATAACGGGTCCTTTCATTCCATTTGCAGATGTGGTGAAGATGATAAAAATCTTATGGATCAGCTTCTTCTTTCAAGGCTTTATTCTGTAGAGAAGAAATAATGTCTTTGGTTTGGTGTAAATTGGCTTATTTGAAGTAGTTGCATAATCTTATGTAGTTCTGTTCATAGCAAATACCAATTTCTTGTAATGCAGTTTTTGGGTTTTCCTCTTATCTCTCTCCTCAGCATGTTTTGGTTTATTTTCCTCCCTTCAGTGCATTTTAGCTCTTAGTGCTGAAAAATTAAATTTGTCAGTTGTACTTAGATGCTGGCAATACTTTGTGTAGCAAGCAAAATGGCACACACTGGAATGTTTGTCTTCTATGTCAAAAGGAAGGGGTGCAAGGATGTTTAAAACATTTTGCAGTTAAGCAGCTATTCAGTCTCTGAGCTGAATCCTTGTTTATGGACTGTTTTAAGAGTACTAAGCTAGAGGTTCATTAGGGTGTTGTCACACTCCAGTTACTGTGCTGAACCAACTTTTAATAGGCCAGTTTTACATAAAAGTCCATTTTGCCAGGGATATTAAAAGCACGTGCCACATTCATAATGAACGAGAAGATAAAATATTTTGGAACAGTTTACGGTCTGCATGCAATCCAAGGCTAGTAGATGTTGAGAAAAAACTAGATGGCACATGCTCTCTACAAACAGCATGACACCAGCTTCCATGAAATACCTCAGGAAATCAAAAGCAGACACTTCCCCTAAACACAGTGATGGTGTTCACAGGGAAATCAAATGTACAGCTACTGAAAAGTTCGGGCTTCGCTGTCAGTTGATGAAGCCTGTCTTCTGTGGGCTTTTTTTGTTTGTTTTTACACTGTGCCTATGGTTACTACCCCTCTTTTGAACCAGCTTCTTTAGGCATCTTTAGCTGGGCACAAAGAGATTTTGCAAGCAGGATATCTAAAATGTACAATTTACATTTAACAAACTATTAGGCTAAATACTCACCACCCTGATACAGCACTTGGAGAGTCTTTCCAAGCCAGGCAGCCACGAGGCAGTACGAGAAAGGTTAGACTAACTAGCCTCCCTGGTTTTTACTCCTTTATGATTTTATACCTTTCCAAATTGATGTTTGCCCTCTTGAATTCATGAGCTGCTAAGAATCCCTGTCTCAACAGAGGCTTTAATTTTACACTTTTTACCTTTCTACAGACTTTTTCCACTGCTCTTTCTCAGCAGTCTGGGTCAAGGGTACACAGCTGTGCTGTATCAGAGCTGATGCTTGGTGTACAGGCAAGCCTTGGGGAGCCTTCAACCGGGGCTACAGGCAGAGAGGGTTACACAACCACAGAGAAGTCAACCTCCTTTGTGAAAATAATGTAATTATCACAGGTGTACTTTGATAGCCAGCAAAACTTGTATGGTGACGTGTCTTAGCTACTTTCCCTTCATCTGACATCTGCTGTCAAGATAACAGCAGCAAACTGCACCAAGGTTAGTCATGCCTGGGTTATCTGAGCCAAGCCATTACATCCACATGAGGCCAAGAAGATTGATGCATGTGACAGAGGACCTTTCGTGTCACATTCTCAGAGGTTGTTTTTGTGGTCAGCGTTACCTCCAGGGGTTACATCTTAGCTACTTAACTTCGCTTTACGTGTAATTTTGTTGAGGCTTCCTATTACTTTGCTGTAATAAATGTACTGTTATATAAAAATTATTGTCTCCTTTTTTTCTAAATTTATTTCCATACTTTGCAAGAGGCAATACTCTGATTAGCTAATTGTGTGGATCTAAGTTCGTGAGTTACTATGATACTGTTATGAAAAAAAGGCTGTTTGTGAATCTAAGCTGTATTAGCACTAAACTTGTGCATATCAAAGGAAAAAATGAGCACAGTTTATGGGCAAACTGTTCTTTAGAAGGCCTTTAAAAGCATTTTTCTGTACGTCAGAGGATTTATGGCCAAATAATTATTTAAGCCTGTCAGGTGTCAGACTCCACATAATGCTCCTTGATTTGAGAAATAACAGGGGGTGTGTTTTGGCAAGGTTGTTATTCAATTTTGTTAAAATACAATTTCTCCTGCTTTGCATGACCAGCAATCTAGTCAAGTGTGCAGCTGGGCTACAAGCCTTTATAATGAGGTAGTAATGATACTGCAATATGTCTTAAATATAACTTAAAAATTTTAAAGTCATGTACAATTTAAGTTAACTGACTCTCCCAAAAGCATCAGCTACAAAAGGATAGGAAAGACTCACAACACATTCTGCACCATGCTACTTAGTTTGGTAAAACTGGAGCCAACTGGCTTTCATTGTGCTGTGACTTAACAAGTGCATTGGAATTTTCCTGGTGGCTGGATATGTGTTCTAGGGGTGGAATCAGACAGATGCTGGATTTTTTAGCATTAAATGGTTTACAGGACCTACTTAAACGTTTAAGCTGCTTAAGATTTGTCAAAGAAATCTGAAAAAGTGCCTTGTAGTTCACCAGAGAAGTTCTATAAGAAAGCAGGTGTTGGGGTGTTAGTAGTTATGCTGAATGATGCAGAAAGGACCATTTAAATGCATACTAATTATTTTACATTATTACTTTATGCAAAAGGGAGACAGGAAGAGCTGGACAAAACCTCATGTGCTCTCATGGCCAGACCCTCATGATTTTTCTACTTGGGAAGATAAGCTCCTGAGCACTCTAAGAATTGTAAGTTAGTACAGCCATTTTGTAGTAATTATGCACAATTTAATGAGCTAACCATTAACTGTTGATGGATACTATCATGCATTCCATACAAGTAGGTTAAAGAATTTGTTTTTAATTGAAGCAGAAGTTGAATACATTGAATTTAGAGGTGACCTATTAAAAAAAAAAAAAATAGAGAAAGATTTGAGGTTATCAGTTGCTTCTATAACCTTTATTTCAGTCTGGAATAAGAGGGAAAGAGATCTCCAGGAGGAAAAATAGTTGACCTTACAAAGGATCAAGCATTGTTTATATAGTGCTAAAACTTTTCTTAGTATTTTCTTGTACTAATAATAGGATATACATTCCCTCTTGGCAGGAAGATGCTACAAAAAGGCTAAAATTCCAATGAACGTAACATAGCTTCCTATTAATCTTTTGTATCTGGAAAACAGAGCTTATTCCCATCACCCAGAGACTAGGGAGTTTAACTGTGTGCTTAGGAATATCACGGCTTATTGGAAGTCCATGTCCTTGCTAAAATGAAGAAACAAAATACATCCTTCAGCTGTAATGCATGCAAAGTGAGTGGCTTTATGTAAGCCTCAGTCCACTTTATGAAATTATGAACAGAAAAAGGGTCAGAGTAGAAGAGGAAAGCTATAAATAATATTAACCTCAAACAGCTGCAATAGATTGCTTGTCTTTAGGGACTTCCGTATTAGCTATTTTAAATAATTTTACAAATACTGTATTCAATCCAAATTTAAAAAAAATAAATAAATTGTGTTTTAGAAGAGAAAGCAATTGTAGGTTGAAAAAAAAGCACATTCCTCTTTAAATACTGACTTCGTAGTTGGACTTTAGGCAAGCCAATTGGTCTATAATTCTCTTCTAAAACTGGGAATGAAGGGGAGATGAAAGCTCACTCTCCAAGTTTTTATAAATCTCTGTCAAAAAATAAGATTTGGGGCTTATTTTATTACATTTTGAGAGCAGAATGGGAGAATGGGACATGCTGCGCATCCATAGTTAAGGGGAGGGGAGGGGAGGGCTCTGGGGTGGGCCGGTATGAAGGGAGCAAGCTCTGGGGCAGGAATTACAACAGGAGCATGCTGGACCAGGCCAAGTGGGAAGTATGAAGGGGCAGCTGGCTGAGGCACCGCTCTGGTGCCTCTGACAGCAACGCTAATTTGGGAGCAGCAACTTCTTCCTCATGACTGTTTCTACCAGTGGAAGAGCTGCTGGTAATTGTCCCACTCGCCTGACTCGTTTTTGGCATTACACACAGGAGCTCCATTTGAGAGAGCGAAAAAAAGGAATCCAACTTCTGACTCAACATTGCAGTATTTCCACATCTTGGAAATACTAAGCCACTTTTACTTACAGACTTAGCTTTTATAAAGTGTGCTGTTTTCCCAAGCATGTGCTTCATTTGAGGAATCATCTCTAAAATAGGTGGTTTTGTAAAGTCCTAAAGTGCTGTAAGTATACCTGTGACATATTATGAAGAATCATTACAGCTTTCACAGCAGGATATTATGCCTTACAAATATATTAATGTTTTTTTGAAAGAGTGGACATGGGAACAAAAGAACCTACTCCATGCTGCGCACATGCTTTGGTATGGGATGTTTTTTTTCCTTGGTTTGTCTTTTTTTTTTGTAAGTCTCTCAAGAAAATGAGGTTCTCAAGAAATAAATGAGACAGTTCTCGAGGCCAGTTTAAAACCTAGAAGGCTTGAGAGGGCTTCTGGGGACGTGCCAAGGGGCATCTGGTCAACATTTTAGCAGATAATCTGATAAAGGAAAACATGACTAAGTTTCTTGATGACAGAGTGATAGAAGAGCTAGGAAAAAATCTCACTACTGAGAGACTGAGTAATAAGCTTCATTGTCACGGTGAGAAATACTAACTGCATCACACAGTTGGTTTTAAATTACTCTGACATTCCCAATGCAGAGACCTGGGAGTAATTTTGAATAGTTTTGCATAGTTGCAAGACATCAGATCAATGGTCTATGACAGCCAAAAGGCAAGTAGAACATTAACAATTTCTAGGAAAAATTGGAGAGACGTGGATTTGACGGATGGACCACTCAGTGGATGAGGAACTGGCTGGATGGTTGCACTCAAAGAGTTGCGGTCAATAGCTCTATGTCCAAGTGGAGACCAGTGACAAGTAACATTCCTCAGGGGTCGGTACTGGGACCGGCGCTGTTTAACATCTTTGTTGGCGACATGGATGTTGTGATCAAGTGCACCCTCAGCAAGTTTGCTGACGACACCAAGCTGTGTGGAGCAGTTGACATGCTGTAGGGAAGGGATGCCATCCAGAGGGACCTGGACAGGCCTGAGAGGTGGGCCTGTGCGAACCTCATGATGTTCAACAAGACCAAGTCCAAGGTTGTGCACCTGGGTCAGGGCAATCCCAAGCACAAATACAGGCTGGGCAGAGAATGGCTGTAGAGCAGCCCTGAGGAGAAGGACTTGGGGGTGTTGGTGGGTGAGAAGCTCAACATGAGCCGGCAATGTGCACTCGCAGCCCAGGAAGCCAACCGCGTCCTGGGCTGCATCAAAAGAAGCATGGCCAGCAGGTCAAGGGAGGTGATTCTGCCCCTCTACTCTGCTCTGGTGAGACCCCACCTGGAGTACTGCGTCCAGCTCTGGGACCCCCAACATAAGAAGGACATGGTCCTGTTAGAGTGAGTCCAGAGGAGGGCCACCAAGATGATCAGAGGGCTGGAGCACCTCTCCCTTGAGGACAGGCTGAGAGAGTTGGGGTTGTTCAGCCTGGGAAACAGAAGGCTCCAGGGAGACCTTATAGCAGCCTTCCAGTACCTAAAAGGGGCCTACAGGAAAGATGGGGGGAGGGACTCTTTATCAGGAAGTGTAGCAATAGGATGAGGAGTAACAATTTTAAACTGGAAGAGGGTAGGTTTAGATTAGATATTAGGAAGAAATTCTTTACTGTGAGGGTGGTGAGACACTGGAACAGGTTGCCCAGGGAAGTTGTGGATGCCCCATCCCTGGAAGTGTTCAAAGCCAGGTCGAATGGGGCTTTGAGCAACCAGTTCTAGTGGGAGGTGTCCCTGGCCACGGCAGGGGGGTTGGAACCATCTGATCTTTAAGGTCCCTTCCAACCTAAACCATTCTATGATTCTATGAAAATTATTTATTTTGGCATTAGGTTTATATAGAACCTAATTTTAGCCTGATAAAAAATCTAATGCACTAGGTTTACGTCCAGTTCTTACATTAGCAAAGAAAAAAGCATAAACTGGAGGCATATCTGTGTCCAAACCTGCACTGGCTTAACTGAACCAGTGCAAATCCATATGAACAGACCCAAGGCAAGAGCCCAAAATAGTAACGAGATGCAAATTGTCTCATTTATTGCCTTGAGATTAAAATCCGAACACGGTTTGTTGATTTCTACAGACAATAGGTGACCAAACTGCAAAAAATAAAGGGGTATTTATAGTGCTATTGTCTCACTTAGGAGATTAGAGAGAGAACTTGCTCTGGCTGCAAGTCGGACAGATTGGGTTGCAAGCAAAGCCCTACTAGGAAAGGTTTGGTGTCTGCCTGACAGCCGAGGAACTGAGCTGGGCACGCACCCTGCTGGGCACGCACATGGGCTGGACCAGGTCCTCGCTAAGGGCCATCAAACGAGGAGTCCAGCATGGGGAAAACAAACAAGTCTTTTAGCTTCCAGCAAACAGCGGACAAGTCAGGATTTCTTCTGGAATCTCAAGGAGGCAAGAAATTTGTGGGTTCAGTTTGGAATAGGACATATGATTTCCCCAGGCTTCTGCAAACCTGCTGAACTTTCATTAAGCTAATCAAATTACTTTTCATTTACGCTTTCCTCTTTCACGTAGATGTGTTCCAAACAACTTTAGTAGGAACCAACCCCTGGAAAGGTCAGACTGTGTACTTACTTGGGACTCCAAACACGCCCGCGAATTTTGGGAAAGACAAAACCATTCAGCAGCAGGATTTTTTGTGTAAAGAGCTGAGGCACGTTTTCACAACCCTCCCTCTGTGTTCATGCATGTTAGTAACAACTGACCGGAGGATAATGCTGCTAGCGCCTTTACCCTGGCCATCCAACTGCTGATTTTTCAGAGTCTTAAGAAACTGTGAAAGCAGTTAGTTTAAAGCTTTTTTAGAAACATTCATAGTGAAGCATTCAGACTAACTTCCTGGTGTCTGATTAAAGGTGTAAGTTAATTTTTTTTATGTAGTTAAAATTTATTTTGTGAAATAAAAGAAAATTTACTTAGCTTTACAATAAATATTGAGTTAATTCACATTTATTAACGAACATATAGGTATGATAGCCCATAGGACGAGTGCCACTGTCTTTGTGGTTAGGTCAGATTGTAAACATACATGATTGGAAACACAAATGGTAACACAAAGTGAAATTCTGTGATTTTTTGAAGAGTGGCGAGGGGCATATATTCCAGGAGAACAGCTGGCCTGGTTATTGAATGAAGAAAAATACATTGTGTATTAGCTGGAAAGACATGTAAACATAAAACAAGAGGGTCTGTCATGCATTTCTTTTTCTTTCTTCACACATTCCCCATTCTTACTAGTTTCTCATATCTAGACACATTGTTTTCAGTGACAATAACCCTGCTGTCAGCTCTAGGACACTTGGATTCAGTTAAAAATCCTGTGAAGTCATCTAAGTGCAGTATGAGCAAGCTGCTCATGGGCCACGAAATCACGAGACTGGAACAAACCCACTCTGAAAGAAAGTGGTACTAAGGAAAAGGGAAGGACAAAGATTGAATTTCCACAGCTATTTAGTGAATCAGGGCTTCAACGCACATGTTGCCACAGCAAACTGAACATGACCCAACTTTGACAAAATACCAGTTTCCAGTACCCTATTAAATTAATAGCTATGACTGTGAACTCTCCTGTATTTAATGCTTATTAAAGATGCTATGTAAAGCCAAAGAATTTTAAATTGTTTGATGGTAAACCCAGCTTGTTCCCAAGTATGAAAAAAATGCGTCCTCTGAGATACTGTAATGAAAACATTACATTCAATTGAGAAATCTTACATATATGCCATGTTGCCTTAAGCACACAGTAAACCTTTAAAACATTGTGTACGATACGTGTCTTTTATTTTCTCCACTAAGAAAGGGAAAAAAATTCTAATACAGTTTATATAAAACACTGTGTTTGCCCAACTAAAATATTAATTTGATGCAAGACGCTTTGAAGGAAATCTCATTTTCAGATAACAGGCTTCTGATAATCATATTAACTGCTAATTATCAGTTATCAGCATACAAAATGAGCATTCTCCAAACACTATAGTTTGTGAGAGCCGGGTCTGAAATAGGCATTAAGTGCTTTTTGGCACATAAGTGGCATAGGGTTAAATACTCTGCCCTCTCTGTCTGTTCTGGACTAGCTGGTCCCCAGTCAGTATTCTGTCAGGAGGACAAACACACAAATCACTAAAAGTACCTAAAAAGACAAAATACATACAGCAGTACATACACAACAGCACCGATTCAGGTGTGCAGCACAGCAAATGCCCCCAGATTGAGAACCAGAAGACGGACAGAAACAGGAGTGTAAAGCCTTCAACCGACCCAGGGTTCCAGCGTATTACTAAATACTTGATTACACATCTGTAAGTTTACTCACACAACTGTAACTTTCACAGTGAAAGTCGAGAAATAGAGGGACTCTCACTTTTCAGTGGAGCATCCACACTGCAGAGGTATTTATATTAACTCCTATAAGTCAACTCCTGAGATGATCATTCCCTTACCCAAATAAACAACTTGCAGTATGAACATGCATTAAGAATCCTGAGGGGGGAAAAAAAAGTTACTATATCCTTAAATTCTTTTACTTGAGAAAATCCAGTATTATCCCAAACGCCCCAAAATGAGGAAAAAAAAAAAATTTATTGGCAAGCTTATTGTTCGATAGTTTGTGTCTTCTAGGTGTTCCTACTTCCTCAATGCTGTAAGCCTGCTCCTGTGTTTTCTCATTTGGAGACGTCTCATTCATCCAAATTTTTCATTCATTCAAAGGAAAAAGCATTTCTTCCCTTTTATGGATAGAAAATCACCACCATATCATCTCCACCGCCTGTTACTTGCCTAACTCACAACTAAGAAACTTTGTGAGTATTTTGATGATCAATCTAATCAGCTTTGGAATAGCACACTAAAAACCACAGCAATGTAATTCTGACAGACTTCGTGTATTTTCAGAGTTCTCTCATTGCGGCCACAAGAAGCATTCTTTAGAAAGTTAAATTTTTGATACGACTTCATGATTATCTTATTAGCACATTCCTTTTTTTTAGATCAGCTTTTCTGAAAGCAATCTTCCTGTTTTGAATATTAGAAGTAGTATTTGGCTCTTTAAGCATTCTCAGCTTCCCCCCCTTTTTTCCTCCTCATTTCAGCTGATTGCTCTGTATTCCCCCAAAATAATCTTCTCATTCATGCTGCTCTGCTGCTAGTCCACGAAATCAAGGTGGTCTTTGAGAATTTTCATCCTGGGAGCTAAGTTATTTTTCATCTCCAACAAGGACATCAGGAACGCTTTTATGCTATCAACTTCATCGTGGTTTTTGCTCACCTATAGGCAAAACTGCCAAATAAACACAATGCTGTGAGATGAAACAGCACAGCTGAGCATATGAGAATCCCTAACGGAAGACAACATTTTGATTGAGACAGAGCAGGCGATGCTAACATTAGGAAATACTCTTCAGTAGTTTTGCCAAGGTAGCTCTTTTCTTACAGGTAATAATAATGCAATATTCCATTGATCCAGATCTTTTCTCCATAAACATGTTTTTTTTGTCATGACATGGGCAAACTGAGAAGTAAGGTTAAATACACAAAGCCTAATATTAACAGTCAAGATACCATTCAGACTTTCACCAAGGTTGGTCAGGTTTAACCTTCTGCATTTAAATACAGCTATTTTAAATATCTGCAGTTTCATTCAATCATTTTCTTCTGAAATGACTGTCTTAAGAGTCATAGTGTGGGCAAGTCAGAGCATATCAGCCTAAAGATACAGCTGGCACCATGAAAACAGTTTTGATAAACAGTTAAGTACACTTACTTGTGTGTCTGGCTAGGCTCCTCAGCCCTGTTTCCCTGCACAGTTCACAGCAGTATTCCAGACATTATTAACCAAGCACAACAACAATTTGAGGTTTCAGACAAAACAAACTGAGAGGCAAGTTCTACAGGTAACTTTTAATGCAAGTCTTGAAAATTTGAGAAGATTCAGATATTTTTCCCTTCCCAATACATGTGATTGTATTTATTTACATATATTTTTACCTTTTGCTACACATTTGTATTAGTTATTGCCAGTTACCCTTTTCCTTCTTAAACAATAGCACAAATGGTTTATAGTCATGACACCTCACACCAGCCTCGCTTGCCATTTATGCAAAATAAAAAAAAAAATTAAGCCGTTAATCTTCTGGCAAGTCAAGATTTGCTCCTCATTTATTAATAGCTGTGCCTGATAGAACACACCAAAGGTGCCGATACTCGTGACTAATCTAGATGAAGTTCAAGTTAACAGACAGGCAATCATTTTCTTCAGTTCTTCATTCAGCTCTTACTCATCCCAGGTATCTCCATATTTATTTACTTTAACTAAAGAAAAGAAGAAAAAGTGGTGACATAGGACTTAATTTAACTGCAAAAGTTTATCTTATACAGTGCGAAAAAGTATGACAAAACGCATTATCATTTAAAGTGGTGAGTGGGGACAGCGTCAGTCACAGCACAACAGACACCTAATTACAGCTACTTCTAAATAAATGAGGAGAAGAGTTTGTTAATCATTATTCTTTAATGAATTAATACTCAGTCAAGAGGCCTACTGTGCTAATTCCTGCTCTACAGAATCTGTAATTACTTTGAAACAAATATAACACGTGGATGAAACAAAGACAATTGGAGGAAATAGGCAAGGAATGTTACGATAAATAATGTGGCTACATAATCTAGTTACGTGCACAGTTGGATGGATTCAGGATAGTTAAAAACACGTTCAAAGACAAACAAACAAAAATCAGTAATCCCTACTAGGAAACTACTCAGCCATTATTAATTTGGCAGCTTCCTTTAGTACAGGAGTGAGCAGGGAGTTTAAAAAAACCAGGGTACTGGTCTTAACATGTTTATTCAGAAATATGTCGTGCGTACCTGAACAATGACCAGAAAGTGAAAAGATGCTCTCTTCAAAGTGAGCTGCAGAGTGGTCTGTAACTGACTGCCATCACTGATGGGGTAAAGGATGGATCTATACGATCCACTAGGAATGCTGACACTTGTCGGGCACCCCTTTGTAAATCTACTTGCAGGTTAATTACTAAGCCCACTGTTTATTAATACCTGTCTGCAGTGCAACCAGTGGAATAGAGCAGAATGCATGGTCCTTGTTTCAGTGACATGTCAGCAAACTTAGCATAATGCACTGACAAATCTCTTTTAAGCTGATTGATATTGCAGTGAGGCACAATGAGAAGCTCTCTCAAAGTACAATTTGATTTCCATTTCTATTAACCGTGGCAGCTGAGCAGGCTGCGCTCATTCCCTGGAAAATGGTCCAGTCCAGATCACTATGCAGATGCACGTATTTGTATGGCTACAACGAACGGAGAAGGCACCAGCAGATGGAAGTTAGGGACTGCTTAAGACTGGTTTAAACGTGCAACAGAGGGCAGAAACCACTGTCTCCTATTTGCTAGTCTGGTTCCTAGGACACAGAGATAAGAGGATGAACAAAGGGGTAACAACTCAGGACATATGAACAGGCATACAACAAGTAACATGCCCAGTGTGACACAAAATCTTAGCCCGCAACATCAGTAGAATCCCTGAACTGTAGATTTAAATGTGCTTCCACTTGTGAAGCATTTCTGAACTTTTGTATTCCCTCCTTACTCTTTTTCCCTAAAAATACAAAGAGATCCTCTTAAAAGTTTATTTACAAATCTCATGCACTGCTCAGTGTAGTTCTATTCTCAAAGCCTGAGTATAACCATCAAATGGAACACCGAAACATAACAGACAGAATGCAGTATTTGATCAACATTTTACAGAGGTCTTTTATAGATCTCAATTAACTACAAATAAAATAATGAATGAATATTCTCATTTCATAGCCACAAAATTTGCCACGGATTATGGCAAGGTTTGCAAAATGCTGCTTAAGATTTCTGTGTATGGTTTTCAAGTGTCATGTCTAGGCTTTCTGTTTGTGGAGAAATATCTTGCAAAAAAGACATCGTGTAAATCAATGAAGTGTCAGCTGATGGAATTTAGAAGCAATCTGAAACTACAGCTTCAATAGTTTTTTAATGTCTCATTTGGCACAGTCACGTGGTAAGAGAAAAAGGCTTTCATCCTTGAAATAACAGATTTAAATCACTACCCAATAACTGTTTATAATTCTTATTTCAAGACCATGTAGATCTGTCCAAAGACAGATGATCTGGAGAAAGTAATTCACAAGCATGAAATAGACTGACACTCTTAAGCAACACTGTTCCAAAGCTTACTATTATTGCTTCCGAACCTTTTGCATTAATATACTTTTCTATACTTGTACCACCTCTTATGCCTGATAGGAGATGTTAGCTATTCCTACAAATCTTGTTGCAATGTGATTGACAAGACTGGACACTGCATACAAACCCAAACGAGTCAAGCTGGCTAGTCCAGCAATGTGTTAAAAGGTAAAACATTCCTCTTGCTAACATCATTTTCACAGATGCCACATTAAATAAAAAAGTTCGAGAGCAAGCAATTATGAATGCTTTCTGTGTCTCCCTTTTCAAAAAATTGATTGAGTCAAAAAGTTGACTGAATGACATCTTATTCTTCAGGACATTGCATTCTTATTTTGCTGTGTAAAGTTTTGTTTTTCACTGTGAAAACAAATCTCAGTATTGCTGCCAAATACTGTTTCCTTCCTTTGAGTTTTAATGTAGAAAATGAACCTTTACAAACAATGCCTCCATAGAAATCCTCTAATTCCACATGAAACAATTCACAAAAATAAATACCCCCCCCTTCAAAACCACCAACTACGTGCTCTATTTTGAGACAACAATGCCATCTAAAACATACACCCCCTTCCCAAAGCTAAACCTCTTCAATATAGCTCTGAGCTCAGAGAATTCTTTGTTGAAAGAGGTTGTTCAATAAATTCAATAAACCAGAAGTCTGGCACCAAGCAATATGGCTGGAGAAGAGGAATTATAATTTGCAATTGGAAGAGCAGTATTTCTGAAAAAAGAATTAGTTTGAAATATGAAACTACAGACCACATCACATATGACATACCTGCAGATATTGTAAAAATAAATTGCTTAAAGGGTAAGCAGAACTAAGCCATTTTAACGTTATTCCCAGTATTTGAATTTACTACGTATTTCTGTAAATCAGTATATTACCTTCCTTAACTGGCTTTTCCTGTGACAACTTGCTTGGAGTTTCTGCCTTTGGTGGTAGCATTACCTCATATGTCTCTCTGTGTTTATTCCTTAATTCCTCATATGTGATGCCTTTTTTTTTATGACTTTCTTCTGGAATTGGAGCAGGATCTGAAAAAAAAAAAAAAACCAACACACCAAAACACTAGAAATGGCATCACACCACAAAACTTGGCTATAACTCATTCTTGAATGCCAGTTAATTACAGTTCAATCCCAAATGAAAAGGAGCATGACAGCTGCAATTCTATGTGCAACTGAGAATGTACGTGGTCTTTAATTAATCCACTCCTTTTATCCTTTCCATTTCACTGAACTGCTTTGGAAGACTGACAGTTAACTCATTTTCTTCATTTTACCCAATGGAAATCCTAACAACCATGTGGTAGTTGATAGATAAAATAGTTCTGGTCACTTCATGTAAAATTTATGATAATCATACATTTGATATATTTATGATTTCTGAAAAGAAATCTAGGTGAAGCTCAAGGGTTTGCATTCAGGCTTGAAATTCTGCTTTCAAAGAATTAGGACTACATCCATCATATGTCACCTGATAAACATTTTATCCTTTTATCTACATTTATAATGCAGAATCCTGGTTCTATAATTAAGATTCTACCAACTACTGGTGTTGGTGATGAAGTGTAAGTACAATTTCCTTGACACATTCACATCGGATACTTTTATATAACTAGAACAGAGTTGCATGAAAGGGCTTTTTTGTGAAATAAAACCTTTTCCATAAAGGAGTTAAAAAATTCAAACTAATTCCAAGTACAAAACTGCATTTGTGAGGAACATCCTCCTTTGTGTACCAGAGAGACCCGAATTCAGAATCGTGTGTTTGCCCTGCAATAAGCTGAGGACAGAGTTCATACTGGAAGGAGGGGAACAGCTGCACAGAACACTACTTGAAAACCATTTTCGTTCTCCGTGAGAAAATCAGCTGTTGCCGGACAGAATACAACATGCATTCAGTTCTCAGAAGACTTAAATGTTTGTCACATTACAAAAAACAGTTTAATGTCATTGAATTACAGTAGTATAAAGTTACAGCACCACCGCTGGAGAAAATGAAATAACCTCAGAAAGGCTAGCAGATAAATGGCAGAGACTATGGTTTCTTTAGTGCAGTGAAAGGATGGCATGTTCATCTTAATTTCAATCAAAAAGAACTTCAAGTCAGGCTGAGTTTTTTGCAGCTTTAGTTTCACAGCAGATTAAACCTTGTAACTTAATTTACAATCTTTACTTGCAATTAGAGCTACAAAACATGAAAAAACCCTAAACTTAGTTTACAATTAGAACACAAAAAAATACATATATTTATCTTCTGCGTAAGAACAATTCTGGGAACTTCAAGCTGTTTCATTCAAAACGACTATATTGCACCATGTATGTTTGCACAGGATGAAAATACATAGCTTAGTAAGAGAAGTATCTAAGAGAAAGGCAAGAGTCACTGTACTACAAACTGCTAAATATTAAGACCAAACACACCTTGAACAGTGTAATCAGTAATTCCTGTAGGTGAAGATTCATTCAGGGAAGCGCTGAATGGAACGGGTTCATAACTTGAGAGGGCTCTATCTGTTGAATTATAATCATCTGAATAGCTAGAAGAAAGCGGGAACCCAGCTCTTGGAGAAGAAGATTCCATAAATGACTGAGAAGGCATGTCTGAAAATTCAGATTTCCGACTGGAACGGCTGGAAAATAATATAATTAAATATTAAATACAGAAATACTAAAGTTAAAAATGGAACTGTAAGAGTAACACTACATGCAGTTCAAGAAAATACTCAATGGTTTAATTTCCAACATGAATTATCATCTTAAAAAAAAAAGTTAGGGATTTTTTTGTTTTGTTTGGGGTTTTTTGTTTGTTTGGGGTTTTTTTG
Source organism: Burhinus oedicnemus (assembly GCA_008921705.1). NCBI lineage: Eukaryota > Metazoa > Chordata > Aves > Charadriiformes > Burhinidae > Burhinus > Burhinus oedicnemus. The sequence goes on from VFFE01007506.1 coordinate 1,669,967, forward strand.
TGTGTGCTTTTTTTTTTTTTTTTTTTTTACATTGCAAAGATCTATGTAGTCCCTTTCCCAACACTCTTCCCTTCCTCCCAGAAACTTATCTCATACCTGAAAATCTCCAGAACAGAAGACAAAAGAGTCGAGTATTTTGCACTTTGCAAGACAAAAATGACAATCCCTCCCCCCAGGGAGTCTTCAGAAAGAAAAAAAGCACCAGACACAAATAGTACAGGATGTGCCCATGTAACTAGTGGTAGCATGAACTATATTTATTTTTAAAGGCCTTTTAGGAAGAATTTGCAATTTAAAACCCTTCATCATTAGAAGCTGCTGTAATTGATCAGTACTGAACAGCAGAAGAAAAGGAGAATGAAGAGCTATGCTGGGGAAATTAAATTATGAAGGTTTATTGAGTTGCTGAATTCAGCAGAAACATTAATGAATTTTCTGTTAAGAGAAAAAGGTAAGATCATATAAAGAATATTCTGGAAACTGATGCCTGTTATTCTAAAGTATGCACTACATCCTCAGAATAGCCCTTCAAACCACTACACAACACATCTCTTTATCAAGACAGACACCACCTGGTGCTACTAGAATGTCTCTAGAGTATTTCTTTTTTTACTTTAAATTTCTCCTTAGCTGTACTTCTAGTGTCATATGAACAACATTTGCAATTAGCCTTTGTTCTATTCTCACAATGAACAGAGCTAAGCCATTTTATTGCCTCAATTATAAAGTATATGTAAACGCAGCTTTAAAGAACTATCTAATCTACTAGCTCCCTACCTATTTTTAACAGCAAATCAGAGTTACCAAAATATGTTAATTAGTAGATGTATAATGACCATGAAAATGTAATGATTTCTGTTGCTGGTTTAAAAGACTAGCATGTATGGACAACAATGCAATTTGAATGAATTTAAATTAAGCATTCAACAAAGGAAAAAAAAAACCCGAATGTATCACTTAGGAAATAAAATTTTACAGATACAAAAGTATGGGCCATTAGAGGTTGAAGGGACTTATTGGTACAGCAGATGATGGCACTTAAACAGGTTCTCCCCTGGAGTAAACACAGTTAACGATCATGACAATTTCTTATTAGAAACTGGAGGGAGGTGAAGGGACAAGTCCAGCTCCAATTCAGCTGAATTTATACAGTAAATGTATGAAGTGGTAATTCCTACAGTTATGTTTGATGCCATAAAAATGTAAACATTTCAGAACAAAGGTAAATCTTGCAGACAAAACTGTCATAAATTTGACTTTATAAAGTAATTAAGAATTTAATCAAATCCTTTATAAACATTTAACAAATCTTAGCACATACATAGCAGGACTACTACTCACTATTCAAACACTATTCTCCCAGTTTTGAACCAAGGGTTTAAGTGAGATACTCCAAAAGTAGTTTGCAATTAAAAACCACTTGAGGTAGAAAACATTTTGGAACAAAACAGGAAATAGTTTTAAGAACTTGATGAGTTTCTCATATGTAGAACATAATGCTGTTACAGATGTAAAGGATTTAAACAAACAGCAGTAAGTTTGACCACCATTCTTCTTCCTGCACTGATATTGTTTACTGAGCTCTTTCCTTTGATAAACACTGAAATCATTTCCACCCTCTTCCTACTTCAATCAAACTAAACTATGGGAAAAAATTCCAGAACGTAACACTATTTTATTTCAATTAACTTAGTTTACTTCTAAACCAAGGAGGCAAATTCTGCAGTCACACTACTGTAAGTAAATTCCATGGGAAAACAACATATAGATTTACAAGGAATACATCTTGCTAAGTAAATGTTTCTTTTTCTACTCCTCAAAGTGATCAGATACAGCTTCCTGAAAGTGGTAGATCAGGGGTAATACGGGAAAGAGGGAAGGTGCAGCTCTGAAGGTCTTAAAAAGCTGCAAATGTAGCCAGGATCTGGTAGTGTTTAGAATGTCCTATTCAAGAGTAAGTTTTAAATTTAAAAGAGAATTAAAGTCTTACTTATGTGAACTATGTCTCTGAGCTTGTCGTAGAACATCTCCTATTGGGGAATCCTTCAGTTTCTTAAATTTCTCGCTACAGATTGGCAAGTAGGATATCTTTCCAGCCAGGTATCCACACATTCCAGCAACTTTTTTTAGAAGAAAAAAAAAAGACAGACAGTTTTATATGCTGTATCATACCATCCAACATAGTTTTAAAATAAATTTTTAAATATTTTCAAATAAATTATACAGTATCTTGAATAAAAAAATCCAGTTTAGATCTGAACCAAAAACATGCAGTTATCATCTCTCGCTGCTTCTTCTGCAGACAAAGGGTTCTAAAAACAAATGCAACAGCTGAACAGAGATGTAGAGCAATGATTTAGACATGGCATGAGCATCATGATTTCAGCTAGTACTTGATGAATGAAAGGTGACAAAAAAAGGAAAATAATTGCATTCGGGTTTTCCCAAGATTCAGAAATAACAATTAACTATCAGAGATGATAAAACAGTCGGGAATAAACAAAGGTATTAAATTCTGCTAATTTAATCCATTAGAACATTCAGATCTTCAAAAGGCTTTCACTAATATGAAGATAATTCTAATAAATTTAGGATTAGGCTCAGTATCTTCTGAAGAGGATTCTATGATATGGTTGCCGGAAGGCAAACCACTGAATTAGCTGAACCCTCACCATCACTAGGCAAATGCTTTCAATTTAGTGCATGAGCTATTTTCACCTGCTAGACAGGACATAAGAATAAATGATCATGATAGGTCTTTCTAGGCTTAAAACTGATGATTTCCATCAACTGGCTCCTTCAAGTTTTATGAGTGGGTCAAACAGAGCATGAAGGATTCAATGGCAATTAATAGAACTTTTGTTGTGGACTTTGTAGGAGAAAAGGGCTAGACCCTTCTTTCATATGCAACAAGTATTTTCTAAATACAAAGACTAAAGACTCTCAATCATCTTTAAGCCAGAAAAGAGTTAATTACCAGTAACGTTAATCCTCTGAGGTCCTCACACTGTAGATTACATTGCCTGGGAATCAATATAAAAGGGGATTTTAGCCTACTCTGCTGTACTGGTACTGAAATTGTGATTCCTGTTCTAATGTCTGTATTTTCAAAAAGGTTAAAAATCCTTTTCAAAGGGAAAAGAGAAGAACAGCTACAACTGTGAGCAAAGTTTACAAATGAGAAATGTAAGGGTTTAGCTGTTTAGAAGGTCAAAAAAATTGGAAGACACCTGAGACGCTATATATATGTGCAAAGGGAAAAATTACAAGCCCCTAAAAGGAAAAATGGCCTGACAAGAATTCAAAGTAAGTATTTAGCAAAATAAAGCTAAACAGCAAAGATGATTAATCTTCGGCATAAATTACAACAAGAAGGTCTCCTTTTCTTGAGGCCTTCCAGTCAAGAAAAGTGGAAGCATCTCTCTGGAAGATGTTTCACCCAAAGTAATTACTGGCTAAAATATTTGGTTTCTCTTATTACAGAACTAACAGCCAGATGATCCACATTGTCAAACTTAGCACAGTAAATTAGATATTGTTGCTCTCTGCTTCTGCTGTATTCACTGTGACAAGACCTTAGTGAAGCTGATCAGAGATCGATAAAAGAGGCCAGGTCCCACTGCAGGTTAACATGAAGTAGGACATGCGGATCTTACACTTCTTTGCCAAAGAGGGATGGAGGACCAATAGCTCTCTGCTGTGATGAAGGGGATGCTGTCAATGTCACGACTAACTAGAAGTTCCATTAAATTGTCAGTGTCTAGAAGACTACTGAGAAAAGTTATGAGTAGTTCCTACAGGCAGAAGAACATCCTGGAATCTGAAAATTCCTGTCTAGCAAATTAAACACCTCTCAACTTTCAGATAAAACCAAGAAGGGCAAAGCAGGGAAAGATGCATGATGGAGACTAAAAAAGACCCAACTCAGCTGCGTTAGTTAGATATAGGCGACCCATTACTGTAATCAGGCATAGATACTCTTCACAAAATGAATCTAACAACCACAAGTGACACACACCATTATCAAAGACAGACTATTGTAATCAATAGATGTAGAAGCAGTATGCTCAGACCAGTGACACCAGAAAAGCAAGAACTGTCTTGAACTGTCTTACTGTTGTTTAACATCAGCTAGCTATGAGCTAGCAGCGGTGCCTGGAATTGCATATGATCTTCTTTTAGAACTCACGGAGGAAAAAACCCAAACCAAAACACAACTGCACTGCTTCCTTTAATCAGATTTCACTGCAGGAGGAATGTGCAGTTAAATTATGAGACATAATTTGGACCTGTAAACTATGTCCCTGGCAATAGTTTTCAGGAAGACCCTGTAGACAGCAGAGGAATCTGACCTAAACAATATGAGGATGAAATGAAAATTGCTTAACTCAGGCCTTTTACACTCCAACTATGTCCCAGAAAAATCCCCGTATTTGAAATGCACATAAATCATATGAAGTTATCTACTGAAAAACAAGCAAAACAAATTCTTTAGTATAAAATGAAAGTCCACATGCCTACCAGTGTAAATCAAAAAGGAGAAGCCAGAAGTATTTTGGCTTATAACGTTAACATCAAGAACAGTTGGTCCAGTCCAGCTGCTCCTTATTTTTCCCCTTGATTTCAAAACTATTTCAAAACTACTCCTCCTATTTAATAGTTTTGAAATCAAGTGGAAAAATAAAATAGAAGGAATGTAGCCCTTAACTAGGAACGTGTAGGAGATATTAGGGAAACAGTAATTCAATTATTTATTAGAAACGTTTGCGTTACAACATTGTTTGGCATTCAAAGAAAGCAAGTAGAATTTAGCATAAACAAATGGCAGCCCTAGTCTCTCACATTCATTTATCTGCTTAAACACCACTTCCTTCAACACAGATCCTGGGGTTTACCCTCTTCCCACTGAAGTAAACTGTAAGAGTAACTGGCTGTATCTGGGCAGATTGGCAAGATGGCAACTTCCTGTTTTACTGTCATGTATTACATGGAAAAGGTTAATTTATTAATTTATTTGTGATTATACTTAATCCAAAACCATTCACAAGAAATTGCTGTTTTCCTACAATTGTACATACATAATGTCCAGGAAAAAAAGGCACTAAAATAGCCTGAAAGGGACAAGTGAGATGCATGAATAAAGACCTTCAAATTAGGAAGGGAGGGGTGGCTGTACTCTGGCAAAGTAATTTAAAGTAAGCATGTACAGTATCTATTTACAATGCTTTTATCTTAAATTCTTACATTACCCTTGTCAAGCATATTTCAAATCTTACAATTTTATGGAAAGCCTATAGACAAAAACTTGTCCAAAATGTGCTGCACAAATTCGAAGATGGTGAGTAAATGAAATGCTCTACCTCTTGCCATCCAATAGGTTCTTGCAGTATGAGATGCTGTAGTTAAGAAACATAGCTAAAAAGTTGCTGACTGATAGAATTAACTGCAGGAAGGTGAAACTTACTCATTGGATATATTAGATCATTTACTCCTACCTTCAGGCACAGCTGTACCAGTGTAAGCACAGAGTGGAGTCACAGTGAATTGGCCAGCTAGTCCCATAGGAATTACATCATTACATCTGCGTAACAGACTCCAGAATCAAAGACATGAATACAATCTGAATTTATACGGAGCTTTTACTTACATGCAACTTTAGTAAAAGAGCCAAACCTTGAGTTGTCTCTTAGAACACCTGAAAATGAGGATCACAGTAATAAGTTATTAAGAATTAGGCTGAAAAACCATCAGCTGTGGTTATGTTTGTAGGTTAGTTTGTAGCTATGTTTGTATATAGCAGGTTACTCTTTTACACTTAACACTGAAGAAAATTCAAGAAAACCTAGCACCTGAATTCCCCATAAAATTATAAAGATCTACGAATTACTTCTTTAATCATATCACACACAGTATTACTACACACTATAGAATATATTGTTGCATAATCACCGAGATATTGCATTTGTCAAACAACTTAAAATGAACATAAATTTGATTTCAATTTAAAGTTTTGCTCCTTCTTTAGTTTTAGGAACTGCAAGTCATGTAGCTGAAGAGTCTAAACTTTTAATTATGAGTAGATTAGATATTATATTATTATAGTAACTTCATTAACAGCAGAAATATATTTCATCTGAGCAAATACAAATTAACCCAAAGTATGTTTACACTTTACCTTTCCTAATTAAGAAACTAGTAGCAAGCATGCTCGCTGCAGCCAAAGGAAAAGCTGTGAAGAAGAAGAAAAGTTGCTTAAAATATGATTATCGGTATTTTCAACCACATTTAACAAAATATGCTATAAAATGAGAGTTGCTAGGCCTTACTGAGCTCATCTGTATAAGTATATATACAATTGACAAACTATATATAAATTATGAAACATTCTCAATTCCGGTTTTTAAGACCTACTACAAATTATGCAGTTCTGGTTAATGAGTCATCCTGTCTTCATTAGACTTCATGCTTCCTAAAATACAAAAGCCAATGGCAGATGGGATAAAGCTCTAAGGACAAGATTCCATGTCTGGCTACAGCTGCTACAGTGGCAAGGTGCAGAACTTTAAACCAGAACACCACACGCAGTTCTTCAGGACAGAAGGCAGTTACATAGAGGTCAGTGCCTCTAAAAATCTTTGATAACCAAAAGTCTTGATTTTGTTTTACCATAAGAACTTTGGAAAAAGTCAAACTTTTATAGAGATAGAAATTAAATTGATTAAAATTAGGTAACCTGTTTTATTATTCACCAGCAAATTAAAGAACGGGGCAGCTTTTTCCTGTAGCTTATGGATCAAAGTATAGGACTCAGGGATAAGGTCAGGAATGCAGAGAAGACAGCAAACATGGAAGAGCATTCCTGCCTATCGTAATCAGCTTAACATTTCGCATCAGGTTTTATCATATCGGAAGAGTTCAGGTGGCAGGAAACATTTGAAGATCGCAAGAAACAACAGGAGTGCTTATTTCAAGCAATGATAATTATGAATTGGGAAGATTAACTTCAAAACTATTCTTAAAGACCACAATGCCTACACAAGATACAGTGACACTGAAATAATGAACACGACAGAAGACTAAAGTTAATTACATTAAAGAGTTAGATGTGTCATAATGAAATTACATTTTAAGCAAGTCTGAAAACACAGATGCTACAAAAAGGCTCAATAACTTTAACTTTACCTAGGGGAGGAATTTTTGCAGCAGCACTGGATGTTTATAGTGTTTTGATGCCCATAATCTGCTAATTAAGTTCGTATTTGAAGATAAATTATATTTTTGAGAATTTGGACAGCACAGTATTAAAATACACTTTGCAAACTAAGAGCTTATTCCTTCACAAATTCTGACAGGTCTAAACTAGGTTAGGAGTCCAACCAGCATTTTAGGGTAAATATGATTGGATGTCACTTCTAAGAAAAAGTATTGTCTCCTTGGTTCACAAGCAAGATTACACTAACACTTCAAAATAAATAATAAAATATTCTAATCTGTTAAAGATTAAAGCCCTGATGCTTTTAGAAATTCTAGACCTAGATTTTCCAAAATTTTGAGTTCTAGATTTCTGAGATATAGAGTGGCAGTGCAGATTTGAAGCTAAATTGTAAGATAAAAAACGGGTGTGGGTGTGTGTGTGTGTGCTTACAAAAATAAATCTAAAGAATTTATTACAAAGGACTTCAGTCTAACCCCTAGTGGTTTGAAATGACTTAAAGGCCCAACACAAATACTCCGGACATGAAAGACAGGTTATGCAGTTTAGTGGAAACAGCTGCTAGTATGTGAGCATATAAATGACCTAAAAAGGTAACTAGAAATTAAAAGAATAATAGGCAAATGAAAATTGGGTTCATACAAAAAAATTAATATGAATAATTATTCAAATGTAGAAAAAAACCAAAAGCAGCTCAATAAATTGGAAAGTATCAATGCTTTTCACTGCTATGGGCAAAAGGTATTTTTTATGCTTCAGGAACAAAATAAATCCTATGAAAAATAATGGAAGGCTGATATATCAATAGCACATAATTAAGGATGGCAACATAATATACCCTAGTCAAAATTGTTTTATGGGGGAAAAGTCATATCAATCTGGTTTGATTTTCTTAGCAAGATTAAAAGTGCAAAGGATAAAAATTGTAGATTGTAATGTGATTTTATATTATACGATAATGTGATTAAAAATTAGTAATACCAGTAAAGCATATATTAAACTGAATTATGAAATGACTAGCAAGCATTTCTGAAATAGAAGTTGTCAATAGAAACTACTGCAAAACAGAGAGGGTCAGTAAGAACTGGTAAAAATTGATTACAGCTTGAAATTTAAATAAACACTGAAAATACAGAGAATCACAGAATGGCAGGTGTTGGAAGGGACCTTCGGAGACCATCTAGTCCAACCACCCTGCCAAAGCAGGTTCACCTAGAGCAGGTTGGACAGGAACGCATCCAGGCGGGTTTTGAGTATCTCCAGAGAAGGAGACTCTACAGCCTCTCTGGGCAGCCTGTTCCAGTGCTCTGGCACCCTCAAAGGAAAGAAGTTTTTCCTCATGTTGAGATGGAATTTCCACTTTGTGCCCGTTGCCCCTTGTCCTGTCACTGGGCACCACTGAAAAGAGTCTGGCCCCATCCTCTTGACACCCGCCCTTTAGATATGTATAAGCATTGACGAGATCACCTCTGAGTCTTCTCTTCTCCAGGCTAAACAGACCCAAGTCCCTCAGACTTTCCTCATAAAAGAGGTGCTCCATTCCCTTAATCATCTTCATAGCCCTCCGCTGGACTCTCTCCAGTAGTTCCCTGTCCTTCTTGAACTGGGGAGCCCAGAACTGGATGCAGTACTCCAGATGCAGCCTCACCAGGGCAGAGTAAAGGGGGAGGATGACCTCCCTCGACCTGCTGGCCATGCTCTTTTTAATGCACCCCAGGATACCATTGGCCTTCTTGGCCACAAGGGCACATTGCTGGCTCATGGTCAAGTTGTTGTTCACCATGACTCCCAGGTCCCTCTCTCCAGAGCTGCTTTCCAGCAGGTCAGTCCCTAACCTGTACTGGTGCCTGGGGTTATTCCTCCCCAAGTGCAATACCTTACACTTGCCCTTGTTGAACTTCACGAGGTTTCTCTCTGCCCAAATCTCCAGCCTGTCCAGGTCTCACTGTATGGTGGCACAGCCTCCAGGTGTGTCAGCTCCTCCCAGTTTTGTGTCATCAGCAAACTTGCTGAGGGTACACTCTGTCCCCTCATCCAGGTCATTGATAACATGTTGAACAAGACTGGACTCAGTACTGACCCCTGGGGGGCTACCTGGGGGTACCCGCAAGTTCCCTGGGGGTACCCAGTAGTTACAGGCCTCCAACTAGACTCTGTACCGCTGATCACAACCCTCTGAGCTCTGCCATTCAGCCAGTTCTCAATCCACCGCAATACACAAATGTATAGTAATATCTGTGAATAACAAGAACTGATACACAGGCAGCCCATACCTCTTGCAAAGGGGCATTCACATAATATGTATTTCATACAGCAAATACAACAATCTAGATACATATAATGTAGAACAATGAAACAAAGACAGGAGACCTAGAAAACAACAATGGGCTTAGGCTGTCCTAGTGAGAGAACAGCACAGTACACAACTCCTGAAAAAAAATCTTTCAATTACTGTTGTAGCTCCCTAAAGTGAAATTACTGAAGAAACTAATTTGGGGCTTCTCAACAATACCTTCATGTTATTTCTTCAGTCTCTGTATAAAGATGCACAGGGCAGTAAGTTACACTGCCAATCAAGAACTCACAGCAGAACACCTCAAGAACAAACAACTCCCTCTCCTCTTGTCTTCCAGGAGGGAGATTATCAATAAGCCATAACCAATTGTCATCTTACTACTAATGAACCTGACTCTCTTCACTTATCAAAATATAATGGCCAGATTTTAGCAAACAAGCTGAATGTTTCCAGGTGTTTGAATAAAAGTGAAAGACAAGAACGCCAAAGAAACGGAGAAAGATAAAAACCAGAACTCTGAATCATTGATTCAAAATCACGCCTTAGAAGTTGCCTCTGGCTGCCAGGAGAAATGACAGCCCCACTGTGCTAAAGTTAGCAAATTAGCTGCTAAAGTCTTCATCTGTCCTGGTTTCTGCAAAGCCACCTAATAGTGGGTAACAATCACATCAGAAGGCTTGGTCAAACCTTTGGATCACAGAAACAATGTTAAGTAGTAATGCCATCAATGCTCAATGTTTTGTGGAAAAAAAACTCAATCAACATAACCTTGACATTTCAAATAAATTAAGATGAGACACAAAGTATTCTGTGAAAACAATGCAAATTTATTATTCCTGTATACTAGCTGTAGGACAGAAATCATTACTGACTGCAGAACCATGCTTCAGAATCCTGGCTTTTATTTACAGGGAAAAAAGCCCAAACATCTGGCCATGCACAGACACAGACATTTTCTCAAAAAATTGAGCTGACTACTCATACATTGCTCTCTTCACAAGTCTCCATAAAGACAGAAAGCAATCATTCTAAGCTATTTTATTCTTGCATTCTAAAGACAACAAAAATCAAAAATAAAAATGTAGAAATAACAACAAAAAAGAATATTCATATATGTAAGTATATGAGAGACTCCAATTATTATATCTACTTTCAGACTTTTAATGAACACACTAATTTAAAATATAAAGGGATCTTGTTATAAAGCATAAACCTTACAAAATACATTGCACCTTTTACAAAATTCCTGCCCTGCAAACTGTAAATCCTCCATGGATCAACATTGACTGAGATGCAATCTTAGACCACGTGAAGCTTGTTAATGAACTGTTGCAATATACTGACCCAGGCCTTCCTTCCTTAATGCCTCAGATAACAAAAACTAAGGGTGGAAGAAAAGCAAGCCAAGTTTACTAGCAAACTGAACTTACCTCTATACCGGGCACTCTCTTCAGCACATTCCTTGAGGATTCTTCTTTCCTCCTCTGTCGGAACATAAGGCTTAGGTACTTCCCTCTTTCATTAGGGAAATAAATTAGAAAAGAATGAGCAAAAGAAAGGTTTGGGAGCATTTTTCAATTAAAAACTGTTTAACTTCCACGCTTTGTAGTGCCTGTACTTTCACATAACTATACTTAAGGAACTGGTGCCTTTTGTCTATAATGTCACGTGAAATATATAATTCTAAAAAATCCAACGCTTCTACAAAACACATGAGAGAGCAGAAAATATTTTGTGCACGCTCAAATCCCAACTCAGTCCACTTCTTCGTCTCCAGAAAAGCCTGCTTCGGTCCTTGCAACCAGCCTTCCAAACTGACGAATTCTGACATCTCATTAAACCCCCGCTTAACAGTATTTGTCAGGGTTTTAATTACACAATGCGTGTTGTCCGTTTGCACGCACATATTCAGTGAAAGCTAGCCAGCTGTTTCTGCCAGCAGGTGAGAAGTTTCTACCGGAGGTGGGTGACCCTCTCCTGTCGCCAAAGGCGTGCGGCCGGGCACCCTGCCAGACCGCCGACCAGCAGAAGGACGCCGGTACCGGGGAGAATACCTCCTGCCGGGACGCCCCCACACACGAAAAGCCGTCGGAAAAAGCCTCAAGGGTACCGTCCCCGCAGCGGGGAAACTCACGGCAGGGGCGGCCGAAAGGCTGACAGGAATCCCCCCCTCCTCCGGCCCGCAGAGGCCCAGTCACCTCACCCCTCAGCAGAAACAACCCCTGAGCCCCACCGGGGGGGCGGGGCTTCCCGCACGGCTCTGGCGCTTCTGATCCCCACAGAGCAACGCACCCGCCGAGCAGAACGACAAGTACCTCGGAGGGGTCGCCAACCTCCCCGCCGCCGGGACCCTGCCCGGCCTCCATGGCGGGGCGGGGAGGGCAGTGCGAACGAGCGCTGACCCGGAAGTCGACGCGAAGTTACGCATGCGCGAAGGTGGCCACGGGGGGCGCCCGGTCCCGCCCGGCGGCCCGGGGCGAACGCCCCGGGCCGCCGAGGTGGGACCGGGCGCCCCCCGTGAAATGTTGTTAGGCCACAGGGTTCCCGTTCGGGGCTTGCCTTACTCCTTAAACCCCCAACCCGTCCTCCGCGGCTTTCCCCTGTGCGGTAAACCCGGCGGAGAGGCCCGGCGGGCGGGCCTTGGGGTAGGCCGTGAGGGCCGTGGTGCTGGCAAAATGGCGTCGGCGGTGAAGTGAGGGCTGTGGGCAAGGGCTGCGTGTTTATTCGGGTTCAGCAGTCGAGCGAGGGTGGTGGAAGGACTTAGAGTTAGCAGCTGAGGCTCGGAGCATTCATTTCAATCGAGAATGTTTCCTTCCTGTGCTTTATCTTGTTTCCTGCCTGCTTAAAGAATGGCACCCTGTTAATACCTTTGAGAGCAGGCACTTCTTCAGAAGGGGTGAATTACTTTAAAGGTAATCCTTATGTGGTTGGTTTTGTTTTGCACGGCGTTGGTACTTCTTGGCTTTGTAACTGACTTGATGTTTTTGATAAACCGTAACAAAAAGCTTTTATCTGTCAGTACCTAGCTTGAACACTAGGTACCAATAGCTATGTTAACTGGTTGCTAAAGATACATGGCTAGAAGTGACTAAAAAGAAAGGATGGCTGTTACCTAAAAAAGAGTTTATTTGAGTGAGGACCAGGCAAGCACCTGGCAGGCAACTGCCTGAACTGCAAAGTGGTAGAGGTTTGGTGGTTAGGATTGTATTGAAGTGGGAGATTAGAAGGAGTCTGTGTGCTTGCCTCTGCTGTTGAAACAGCAGCATTAGTGGATGCTCGCAGTTTATCAGAAATCAGGAAAAGCTGAGGAAAAAAAAATGTTTCTGATAGTGATGTACTTTAGCACGATGTATGCTGTGGTGTTTTTTTGTAAACATTCAGTACTGTGGCTTGAATTCACCATATCTTGATCTGCCTCTGCTTGCCTGGAATGCACCACTCCCTTTCAGCCTTTCCTGGCGCGAGCCATTGTCTCTTCACCCTGGAATTCAAGTGAAGAGGCTTAAATTGCTACTGTCTGATAGCTGTACAAAAAAAGGCCATGCCTGAACATAGGAGAGGGAAGGTTTTAAAGATTGAAGGTATCTGAAATTGGTAGGGAATGTGGATGTGAAATGTCTGAAATAGTAGAGAATGCAACTATAAAATGAACACAGAGCATGTGAAGGACCTAGGGCAAATGAAGGGGTGTGTGTGATGTAATAGGTTTCGCTGGCTGGAGTGGCCGGCTGCACCAGGAAAGCTGTAGAGGAGATGGGTCTCTGAGTATTGAATTCTTGAAATAAACTGGGAGGATAGAATCAGAAACTATGTATTGTGGAATTATTAATTCATAGCTTTCATCATTCAATAAAGAAGTTCCTAATTTCCATGAGATGGCTCTGCCGGATAACATAGACTACTTCCAATTTTCATCTCTGCCGATCACCTGGGCCTGTCCTAATGAAGCATGTTCCAGTACATGGACATCAATTACGCACATTATTAATTGGATTTTGGCCTCATCAGCTCATGACAGTTTTATTTATGGGACTACATCACACTTACTGAGACAAGTTATTTCATGCTTCTTCCCACTTAGCTTTCAGTATGTTTTAGGCAAAGAGTACAATGGTTTGTTACAGCATGTGTTTTTGTAGGGGAGGAGATGTTTATGGACTGCACCTTCTCTAAACATGGAGCTTCAATGGGGAGCAAACGGGTATCAGTCTGCTTCACTGAAGGAAATAATGACTGAGCTGTTGTTTTGCCTCTCCATTGTAAAATTAACAGTTCTCCATTCAGTTTCCATGCTTCACTATCCCCAAGTCCTTTAGTCTTCCAACGGGGAAAAAAAAAAATTAAAATTGTGCAGCAAACAGACGAGTGTAGCGTCCTTTCAAAAATCTTACGTAGTACAGTCTGCTTGCGAGATACTTAAAGGTATGTAAAAGTTTCACCTGGTTACATACACCCATTTGTTGGCTTAGAACTGCAGTTGTAGGGCTGTATTCCTCATAGACAGTAGAGCGTATCCACATCCTTGGCACTTCGTTCTCTGTCCTCAAGCCTTTTATCGAAGTTCACCCATAGAAAGAAATCTTAACAAGGACACCCTTTTTGAGATCTGGTCTAATTCTACCACTTCCTTTATACTCCTGCCATCTTTCTTGTGACTATTGAGAACTTGAGTTTAAAACCGGTGATGTTATGGCCATGTCCTTCTGATGCATTACATAAAATCTTGTCCTTGGGCAAGGCTTAAGGCTAGCTTTTTAACCCCTTTCTATAAATCTCATCTCTTGAATACTATTTTCCCTACCTTCTCCTCTGACAGGTGCCATTATCCAATATGGTGGTTTTGTTTAAAAATCTACGCACTAGAGTAGTCCTTTAGAGATGACAAAGTAACATTATTTCTCAGGGAGTTTTTGAGCTGTTTGTTTCAATGACATAGACAATGACAGTTTGATGTTTCAGCAACTGTTTTCTCATTGCTGTTTTGTGTGTGTGTTTTTGAACATGTACAACCTACAAAACTGATAGATTATTTGTAAAGAGGGATAGCATAAAGTTATGTATTTCTACACTGTTTCAGGACTCAAAAAATTCTCTTTAGATGTATTACAACTCACTTATCTATGACTAAACTTTTTATCTTTTATGACTTTATATTATCCAAGAGCGAGGAATATATTTGAGACTCAAAATACTGTAATACTGAAACTTGATAGTTAACCTTTAGAAATTTGAAATTATTTCTTTTGAAGGAGATGCCTCAAATAAGGAAAAAGGAGAACTTTGAAACAATAAGATTCTTTTAAAATGAACTGATAACTTAGGTAACAAGAACTTGGTGTGAAAATCAGACTGTTTCTAATTGCAGTACTTTGCAAAACAAAGTCACTGGTGTATGTTCAGAACTTTTGAAACTGGAGCTCAAGAATTAATAGGGTGAGTTATATGTAGACTCTCAAGTGGTTTAAAAGCTTATCTTTTGGATAAATTCCATCCCCTTGTTCAACAGTTAGCGACAGGCTTTATAATCTACTGCACAAGAAAGAGTTGGCTTAACAAATGAGTTTAGCTTTACAATATTGCATAAGATATAACTGAAACAAGTAGATGTGTGAAAGAGTTGGTGTATATGCTGATCTGGTAAGGAAAGTCACCAGAACAAGTACTGGAAGTTTATGTGCTTGAGTACATAGCTGGAATGGTGATTTTTTTTTTTATTTTTATTTTTGTTGCTGCTGTTTTTTGCTTGGCACTCTGGACAATAGAATAAAACACAACAGCTGAGAGCTTCTGATTCTTAGTGGCTGCCAAGAGTTGAGAGAACTGTATTTGGAAAAATCACTCTCCCTCACAAAGAAATAACAGCGCTTCATAGCAAAAAAAGAGCATTGTTGTAACTACCATAACTGGTAGCAAACAAAGAATCAGTTATTTGCCTGAAGCATTATGGCACGTCAGCAAGAACCAAGAGTGGGTGTCTTTGTGGAGCCAATACTCAAAGCCTCAATTAGCAAGGACTTTACCCACATTGATAATAATTGCTACTACTAACAACTGGTACTGTACTGTACTTTGAAAAGTACTTTACATGTTAACTGATCCTTAGGGCTGTTTTGTAAAACAGTCAGGAGAATCTGGGTTCTGAAAGTCATATGATTGTGCATCCCGTAAAGTTCAGGTGCTCAGAGTTAATACCAGTGGCCTGATTTTCATTAGTGGTGAGGTTCAGCCACTCTCATTTCAATTACATGGATGGATACCCATTTATTGGGAAGATTCATCTGAGCTCCTAATGTAGGATAATTTCAAAATTAGAAGCAACTTGTGAAATACTGTCCTTCAACCAATTGTCTGAAATTATGCACACCACCAGTAGCAATGAGTCTTGTTTTTCTTGTTAGGTGCTCTATTACCCAAGATTAGACTGTGGTACAATTGTTAAAACAGAATAAAAATTACTCCATTCATGAAATTCTTAAATATACAGGAAAGAGTTAACCTGAAATACTCTTCAAAGCAACGAGTATATCATTATTTTTATCTTCTGCTTTCTTGTTCCTGCTGGTTTCTGCAAGTTGATGTACATTATCTGTCTCAAGGGTGTGCAGCACAGGGACATGAGTAGTTGGACATGGAGGGACCTTTTACTCCAAATAAACCAGAATCGTATAAAGCATGTAATAGAACTTGGAGCTTCTCTTAACAGAGATTGGCAACTGTTGCTCTGGCACATTTGTTGTTTGTAAAAAGCATACTTTTTACTCAGTTCTGTTTTTGTTGGATATGCTTATTACAGTACAGTGCTTGTAAGACAAGCTTGTATTTGACAGTGGAAAAATTGTGACTTCAGGATTATTTCTAATACTGTTCTGCAGATCTGGTGTTATTTTATCATGCTTGACATGTTTTTTTTTTTTTTTTTTTTTTTTTTCTTTTCAAGCCTAGAAGT
This sequence comes from Burhinus oedicnemus, assembly GCA_008921705.1. Taxonomy (NCBI): domain Eukaryota; kingdom Metazoa; phylum Chordata; class Aves; order Charadriiformes; family Burhinidae; genus Burhinus; species Burhinus oedicnemus. Next base: position 1,686,422 of record VFFE01007506.1, read on the forward strand.
TTTGAAGCACTTCAACAAAAACAGTTACTTCTTAACTGCTTAAAATGTTACTGTTCCCGTTTTTATTACCATCGGCTCCCAAATTTTTGCATTGTTTAGAAATACATCGTTACATCTAGCCGCCAGACCTGTTGTGCTGGTGTGAAATCCTGGCCGGTCCCGGTATCAGCTGAATTTTCTGAGGACGTTGTTGAGAATTACCTCATTAACTTGCCTCTCCGCCTGCGTCTCTTGCTTTACACAGACCCTTCCCATTGGCGCCTGGGGGAAGCACCTGAAATCAAGTTCCAGTGGCGAAAGCTGCCGAAGTGCTCTCACCGGTGGTGTGGGGGCTTCCTTGAGCCTTGCCTGTCCCGCCGGGCCAGCCCGCAGTCAGCCCGCGGTCCTTCACCCGCCGGGGGAGACTTGGGGCGGGAACGGCGCCTCAGGGCGCTCCCGCGGACGGGCTGGCCGCGACGCGGAACTGGCTGCTGCCTCGGCCTATCGCAGCCGCAGGAAGCTGGCGAGCGCGGCCAATCAGGGGCTTGGTTCCCCCCTCTTGGCCTTGCGATTGGCCGGGGCGTCAGGCGGGGGCGGGGCCGGGAGGGCGGGCTGGACGTTCGGGAGCCAACGGGAAGGGAGCAGGGGGGCGGTCCCGCCTGAGTGCTGCGCGCCTGCCCCAGTGAGCGTCGGTTCCTGGTGGAGCGGC